>JBBIGC010000002.1:20692078-20716968 GCA_037576955.1 Lepidarchus adonis
CACACACACACACACACACACACACACACACACACACACACACACACACACACACACACACACACACACCAAACTCTTTTTTTAACTCTTTGTCGCTATCTCTCATGTGAAAAGCTCAGCTCAGCGTCTTTCTCACAGTCCCATATTACCGGAAAGCATTTAGTACCATATATGACCGTAAATACGCATATTAAAATAAACAAGGAGAAAAAAGGAGCCAGTGAAGTAAAGCGAGTGCGTCGCAATCTGAGGATGCCCTGCATAGTCGAACCGGCACTGGTTCTTGCCAGTGAGAGATCTTGTAGTGTGAATACCCAGGTCGCAGATCAGTCATATGATTGTGCATGAGACTCACAATCACAGGAACACAAGTCACCTAGTGAATTACTGAATTGATCTCAGCACTGTCGCCGATCTCATTAACTTGGCTAAAATCGTGTAGTGTGAACTTGGCTTAACTTTAGGGTTCTTTTTGGAGAGCAAAGGATTTTATATGTTTAAAAAAAAGTGCATTTTATATACATTTTTATAAATGTTTGCATATTAGCATCAGCAGATATGTACATGGAAAAATAGAGCAGCATTAGCCTACAAATCCCACATCACTGCAGCCATTCTGACTGATGTAGTGTCTGATTCGTTTTTCTGCACTAATGCACAATCTTTGTGGAGAAATCTTTTGTGAATCTGTGAATTGATTATTTTCGTGTACGTGTGTGCATGTGTGTGTGTGCGCATGCGTGCCTGCTTGCGTGCGTGCGTGTTTGTGTGTTTGCGTGCTTGCTTGTGTGCGTACGTGAGTCCGTGCGCTCGCTCTGTGATTGGCATGAAGAAAACCAGAGGTGCCAGTGCTGACGGTGCTGTTTTCCACTCCTGCGTAAACGAAGGCCGCTCAGTATCTCTCTTGTGGTTTGCTTTGTTCCAGTTGGCTTGTGCCTGGAATTCTACCTACACAAACACACTGCTTTGTCATGTTTCAAGAGCCGCTTTGATGTCTGGAGAGATTATTTGAATAGATCCAAATAAAGGAATAACCCAAGTGGAGGTTGGAGTGAGAAGGCGGCGGGGTGTTTGGGAGGTAGGTTCATGGACCTAATCCCTTTGCTTTTCAGGGTAAAGCATTGTTCTTATACAACCAAACAAAGGAGCTGTTGGCACTCATGGCATTTCGGGTTCGGGTGTACTTTTCCAAGCACTAATCCACAGATTAACCACAGAGCAAAAACCTTCAGAAGGCCAGAGTGATATTCGTGCTCCTCATTTTCCCTTTTCATCTGCGACAGCGTCAGAATCGAAAGATTTTCAGTGAAGGTGTTGTTAGTTGACTTATGATCTGATCTGTCATGATCGTTCTCCCAAGTACAAAAGTGGCTAACACTCTATTCACAAAGTTTTCCTTTTTAAAATGTGTGTGTGCTTGAGTTTCTGCTTTATACACAACTAGTGTGAATAAAGCAAACATTGCTTGCTCAATGCAATACTACAATGCCTTACTGTTGAGTGTCACACTGGCTTGCAACATAGTGCTACACCTCACAACAGCGTCTCAGGCACGTTTGCTCTCACTTGTTGGGTGTGCAATGCCTGTCAAAAGCTGCAGGTGGCTTATTTGAGTTATATAGTGATTTATAGTGATTAATTAGACCAGGATAGTCATGATCAGTTCAGTTGCTCACTATCCTTGTTTTGATTTCTTGTTTGGTTGAACAATAGGCCAATTTTTTCAGAGAATAAAAAGTAAGTTATTAAATAGAAATGCCTCAGAAAAAAATGTTTGATCGGAATTGAAGATCGGGAAGTTTTACCTTACGTTTCTCTAAGGATAGACTTATTCATTTATTTGTGACCGTTCTATTTGAGGATACAGCCCTTCCATGTTATATGTACTATATGAATCAAATCTGTCTTATTGAATTATGTAAGAATTAGGAAATTATAAAAAAGATTTTTTAGAAACGTCAGTTACAGGTTTTTTTGCTACATAGCCAACTTTCTCTGGAGATTCAGTTCATGGACACATGCTCTGACATTTTCATTTAGATTTCATTGATATAATTCAGATTCATTGTTCCATCAGATACAGCATAACCGACTCAAACCATGATATTATCATCAGAGTATTTCACAAATGGAATTATTTTTTAAGGGAAAGCAGTGCTTTCCTTTCTTCAAACATGGTGCTTCTAGTTTAAACAAAAAAAGTTAGATTTAGGTCTCAATTGTTCATAGAACTATTATCCGGTAGCGTTCTGATTTCACATAGTCTTTATCTATGATCTGTAGATAGACAGAAATGCCTTTAGAAGTTAAGACGTTTTACCATATAATTTACCCTGGGTTCATTTGTGACTTTGTTGACTATTAAACACCACTTGTAGTGAGCTTTGTTGATCAGTAATGGAACAAGTATAACATTTGTGTTCGTCTCTTAGAATGGGATGATATTTTGTGGCACATTTTTGCAGAAATTTAGAAAATTCCCATGGTTTATCAAGCTTTCACTCATTTTAAATAAAAAAAAATTAACAGCTTCATTTATTAAAAATATATCTTTATCTTGGTATGCATTGCTAATCTGAGAAAATAACAAGAGGGTATGAGATCTCATGCTTCTCTTGACAAAGTCAGAGATGCTAATATTGCTGCAGAGACTTTTAATTCATCTTAATCAATGAATTACATTCTGGACTGTGTCATTACTGCCCCCATAGGGCAACACACAGCATTACATTCTGGACTGCCTCTTTACTGCCCCCACAGGTCAACAAACAACATTACAGTCTTAACTGACTCATTTCTGACCCCCACACATTAACACACATTGCATTCTCGACTGCCTCGTTACTGCCCCACAGGTGAACACCCAACATTACAGTCTGGACTGATTCATTACTGCCCTCAAAGATAAACACCCAACCTTAGTAATTGCAGTTTGGAGTTAAATAAAGGCAAATGAACAGAAACGTAACATCATATTGAAGTCAATCACCGCACATTCATTTATCCAGTAGTTGAACACCAGTGTGGACAAGGCCTTCAAGAATGACCCAAGTGCAGCCAGGGATTTCAGACCTAAATCAGGACTGGAGTGTGCCAATGTTGTGACCTTTTTCCATGAAGATAAATCAGTTTTATATCTGTAGGGATGCTAGTCTGTTTGCCTGAAAGGATGTGCGATTTCCTTTCACTTTTTTACATTTCTTTTTCCCCGCGATTCCTCAGGTGTGTTTGAGTAAACCCGATTGGAGTCGTGATGCCCCTGACCTTTCCAAACAATCAGCCCAACCTCAAATCAGCAAGATGAAAGTGCTCTTGACCTTCGCTGAGCTGCATACATGGAAAGCTCAAATGAGATCTCTTTAATTTGATCAATTTGGCTCTTGCTGCTTTTGAACATCAAAAAGGAGGCTTTTAGTGACTCTGCTTTGTTAGTGATGAGAAGCAGAATGCCCTGTGTGGGAGGCAGAAGATAATGCTCTCCACACATATGGGAGATGCTTTACATGTACAGATGTATATACAGATGTACATAGTTCATAGCATTTAAAAAATCCCTATTTCTGCACTTTTTAAAAATGGCTCTTGCCTGAGATCTCACATATTCGACGTCTGCTCGCACCCGGTGTGTATCTGTGTCGTTTGGATTTTGAGTAATCCTCCATTTTCAAGGGGACATCTGTGGGTTTTTTACTTTGGTTGCGAGAGCTGAGGGTACTTATCTGTGGCTTAATAGAGCGACAGGCCTCCTCAGTTTTCATCTCCCAACTCCAGATAAGAATAGAGGCCCAAACAATCTCCTCCTTATCTGTTTAAAGCTGTGTGGTGCTGGGCAGAGGCCTGCGCCTCCCCTGCAGTCTTACATCAATCAGCCTGACAGCCCAGGACCAAAATAGCTCCATATACAGGAACACCAATGATCTCCCCAGGTACATTCGTCCTCATGACAGTAATCGCAGACTTTCTCTGGCTATTGTTTGTTATTACAAGAACTGTGATTTAAAAATCAGTTCTGACATCCACTGCTTTAAGTACTGCTCGCTCACTCACTCACTTTCTCGCTCTCTAGCGCTCATGCTCTGCTTCTCTTGTTCTTTTCTTTCTTTTTCGTTTTCTTTTTCTCTTTCTTTCTTTCTTTCTTTTCTTTCTCTTTCTTTTTCTTTCTTTTTCTTTTTCTTCTTTCTTTCTTTTTCTTTCTTTTTCTTTCTTTTTCTCTTTCTTTTTTTCTTTTTCTTTCTTTTTCTTTCTTTCTTTTTCTTTCTTTCTTTCTCTTTCTTTCTCTTTCTTTCTTTCTTTCTTTTTCATTCATTCATTCATTTATTTATTTTACCAAAAAATCAAATAATGGACACATGTAAGTTTTTTGTTTGGATCTTGTCCCTGACTCCTTCTGGAAAAATACAGTATGCACCATGGATTGTCCTATTGTGATGTATTATTCCTGTAAAATCACTGCCAACTTAAATCTCTGTGAAATCAAGTGCCTTTATTGCTTTTGCTCACACACTTGCATGGCTACTGTGATGTGATCTGAAATCACTGTTGCAGATAAGATCTCACTATGTTGAGCGGAGGAAGCCCAGCTTTAATCACATAACACAGACCATTCTCAACTGTGTTTTCTTTATTAATACAATAATCACCTGTAATGAAAACCTGCCTACGCTCTCCCTTTGTTCATTTTCTTGCCTTCTTCTTATCTCCCTTTCTTTGTCTTCTCTCTCTGTGCATCATATTCCTTTTTACATTCCTCAATGCTTTAACCATTTAGGAGGGTAATGTTGGAAAGGGAAAAGGCTAAGCAGTGTGCAGGGAAGTGGTGGAATACTGTGAGGGCTTTACCATTGTCCTGCTGAGATAGAGCCATTTCCTGCTGCCACATGGATGACAGCACAGCTGGCACAGTGCAGACTTCATTACTGCTGCAAGTCTGTGCTAACTCCACAAGTAAGCCTCACACCCTTGCATTCTCTCTCTCTCTCTCTCTCTCATTCATATGTATATATATCCAGATGTGCTGAATTATGCAGAGTGTGTGGATTAAAGTAGAAACTAATGGTGGTGTTCACTCCGATATTTACGACAGTGAAATTCCACCTTACTGTTGATCTGTGGTTGTTTAATTTACTACAAGGAAATGACAGGGTTGCCTTTGGAAGATCCCTCCCTTCTTCAGTAAAGGGAGGGCTAATTCCAGTTCTGTGGTGCAACATGTCTAGACAATACCATCACCCGTAGTGGAAGTTTCTGACTCTAACCTGGGAGGACCGGCGATGTTGACGTTGCTTTGTGAGTATAAATGTTTAGCCTCCTATCGGTTTGGTTCTAGTTCAGTGTTTAATTTGAGAGGGAGATTTAGGCGCATGTTTAGACATTTGCAATGAAACATGTCTGTGTTGTGTTATTCTGAGATCTCTTAGAGTGTGACAGCTACGATTAAAATGTTCATGTTTAAAGTTCACCCCAGTGTCGGATATTGAGCCATGTTGGGAAGTGTGTGATTAGACCACATGACTTTCCTGCATGCGTCTGATTTTTGCAAATGATTTAGATGGGTGTAGTAGCTCAAAATATCTGGGCCGGTTAAATATTAGAGTTCACAAGGTGTCAGTGTGTAATATTGTAACTAGGCCTGTGCGTATGTGTGGGTGGTTGAATGTAGCTTGGCCTGTTTGTGTGTGTGTGTAAGTGTGCGCGAGTATGAACTCGAATGACCGTGTATCATGACTGGATCTTATCCTCCTCCATGCTTCATAAGCCCTGAGGCATTCTCTCTTGCTCTCTCTCTTTCGCTCACTCACTCGTTCCTTCTCATTCTCTGTGTTTTGGAGAACAGCTGTGGGCCGTATGGCAGCATGAAACCCCCGCGTTCCTCCCCCTCTAAGCGTGTTTTCATTCGGCTCTGACAGCTTCATTGGCCTCCTTTGTCCCTGGGAGGCCCCTGGGTGGAGAGCCGCTGTTGTCTTTACCCAGGGAGCGCTCTGTCTCTGTGGCAGCGCTGGCCTTTCCGCAAAATTCCAGCCTCTCGTTGCTCTAAAGTCAGCTGTTTTCATGAGACCGTAGCTTAGCTATGACCTATCTTCAAATGTGACCTTCCAGCACCTGATAACTTTTGCCCTGGTACTTGAACGTTCTTCACAGCAGAATGAACCCTTTCACTTCAAATGTATATGCAGGGGTGAGCAATATGATGACATTTATGTCTGTAGTATCTTCTTGTGTAGTTCTAGACTGAGTGCTCACCTTTATCATGATCATCCTCATCCCACGAGGTGAGATCTTGCGTGGATCCCCAGACCGAGGTTGATCAATAGTCATTTTATGTTTCTTCAATTTTTGAACATTTGCACCAACAGTTGTATATTCAGTTGTCTTTTCATCCAGCTTCTTGCTTATGGTTTTGTAGCTCATTCCAGCCTTTTGCAGGGCTACAATCTTGTCCCTGACAATCCTTAGACAGCTCTTTGGTCTTGCCCATGGTGGAGAGGTAGAACAGGGGTGCCCAATACATCGATTGCGATCTACCGGTCGATCGCAAAGGCATTGAGAGTCCATTACAGAGCCCTGCCTAAATAAACTACCGCGCACATGAGACCACGCAGTGGAAAAGAAAGTGTAGTACAGATCGAGCCAATCATTCGTCCGCACTGTGACATTTGGCAGTTGATTGACCTATAGCACAGTCAATCCGGTGTCATCTTTTGTAACAAGCATGCTTGGTCAACCACGGGGCTTCCCATATATTTACTTCTAAAGAAAAGATGTAAAAATTACTGTGGGAGCTGGACCAAGTAAGAAACCAAAATCAGACTGTTCATTAAAAAGTATGACTCTGACTACCCACCGGCGAGGGGATTATGTCCGCACTATGGAAACTTTGGCTGTTTCCATTCAGTTCTAGATGTCACTGGAGAAGGTAATGGGCAAAAATGTACAGCACTGCATTGAGCCATTCTGTTATGCAAGGTAAACAATATAAATTTTAATATTTTATATAAAGTTTGCTCTATCTATCGATCTATTGATCTATCTAAGAGCATTTTAATTGTTGGTAGATCATTTTGACTTGGTCATTTTAAAAGTAGCTCGCAAGCCAAAAAAGTGTGAGCACTCCTGCTATAGAAGCTCAGTGCAACCATATGGTGCATCATTGCAACAATGGTGACTTTCTAAATGAGATTGTCCATATTTGCTGAGTGGTTATTTTTTTTATACCATAAGCAAGACATTTCTACTTGGTGTTGTGGGAATAGCTCCTGGCATGTACCCAAATTTATGGCATACAAATCTTAACCATTCCTTTTAAAGCAGCTAAATTGACTGATTGTCTTTATGGTGCATCTTAAACTGAATGATCAACCATAACACTAGAGCAGCTCTGGCTGTGATGCTCTGTTTGCTCTGACCTCTTTTATCTGAGCCAGCATTTTGTTACACAGGAGCTTCCCTTTGGGATCAGACCAGACTGGCTAGCCCTCACTTCCCACATGTATCCATGAGACCTGGGTGCCCATGCCCCTGTTGCTAATTCACCAGTTATCCTTCCTTGGGTCACTTTTGCTTAGTAGTACCTACTGCAGAACTGCAACACTCCATAAGACCTGCTGTTTAGGAGATGCTCTGACTCTGTAGTCTAGCCATTACAATAAGACCCTTGTCAAAGTGGCTCAAATTCTTATGCTCCTGCTTCCAGCACATCAACTTCAAGAGCTTACTGTTCACTTCCTGCCTAATATATCCCACCTCCTTACAGGTGCCACTGTAATGAAATAATAGGATAATCATGTTGTCCCTGATAGGTGGTTTGATGTCACTTATGCATCAACCAGTGTGTACACATGTTTCTTGGAAAACAATTTAAAACAAAAAGACAAGTACAGTAACTTTTTTAAATTTTTTTTTATTTACATTTTATTTATTCCAAAATGATGCATCCCTTTGCACATTCTGTTTGTTTTGATGTATGAATGTGAAGTAACTGCTCCTGTGGAAAATAATTGCGGTTAGCTTGAATAATTGTCATCATCTCAACAATTTACGATCAGGCAATTATGAAGACATTTAGAACATTACACAACTGCATGTCTCTGTACAAACGGTGCATAATTAAAGTGAAGTGAAAGTGACTGTGATTGTCAACACAAAGAGCACCACAGCGAAATAAGACCTCTGCATTTAACCCATCCACACTTGCTATCAACAGTGCCTAGGAAGCAGTGCAACAGGAAGATGCATTACTCACGGGCACCTCTGTGGTGATGGGCTGGGTCTCGAACCTGCAAGCCTCTGATTATAAGAGAAAGTTCCTTACTCAGCACAGTTTAAAAATCTTTTTCTTAGTTGTTAATAGTAGGGCTGCAACTAACGATTATTTTAATAATCGATTAATCTGTCGATTATTTTTTCGATTAATCGGATTAAAACAGCAACAACATTCATTTCTAACCCTTTATTCAAAAACAGAACTAAAATATTTAGAAAGTGCACAAACATGTTGCTCCTTGAGCTTTTATAATAATATAGTTCAATTTTACACCACATTTAAACACAGCTTAAGAAGAACTTTAAATTTAAATTTAAAAAGTACAACACACACACAAATATATTTGTCAATTATAACCTATATGGGACAAAAGCTTCTTGCCGGTCTCCTCCTTTTTTCTATTAATTACTTTATTTGCTGCTGTGATTTCCTTTCCACCATTAACTCACCTGCTGCTGTCTTCCACTTGCGCGAGCCCTCTCCCTTTCTCCCTTTCTCCCTTTCTCCCTGCACCGTAACTGCATTGTGGTGAGTGAGTTTCTTCTCTTTGCAGCGTTGACTGTAGTAATGGCGGCTGACTCGCTTGCACTTCCTTCAGACTAGCTGATCGTGTAGAGAGTCTGGGTTGGCTAACGTGCCTAGGTGGGATGACATGGTGCTGAGTGGCTTGGTCACAGTGTTTTTAGTCCGGTTCTCTGAATGCGGTTGGGCGCTTGTAGCTTGTTTACCGTTGAAAGACCTGCGCTTCACACTGCTGTGCTGCCTGGCAATGCTGCTCACGTACTCTCGGGCTGAACTTAAACTACTGGACCTCCACTCTCGGATGGATCCTGTTCCCTACAGTCGGTGCCGGTCACTGGGGATTGCTCGGCGCCCTCGCTACATACAGCGCTCCAGCAGAGGACCCGCCATCATCTCCAGTCTTTGTCCTCCACCCAAACCATCTGCACCTCCTTTAGACTCTCTCAGCTTTAACCTTGCTCTTCTCAACGCTCGTTCCATAAGCCATAAAGCTTCACTAATCTGTGACCTCATATCTCATCAGAAAGTCGACCTGTTCTGTGTTACTGAATCCTGGCAACAACCTGGGAATTATTTCCATTTAAACTTAATGACTCCACCTGGATACAGCTACCTGTCCAAAGCCAGACAAACAGGAAGAGGTGGTGGCTTGGCTGTGATTTATAGATCGGACTTAATAATCAAAGAACTTGTGCCCTTCAATGTGAACTCATTTGAATACATTGCTTTAAAAGTTGCTTCCTCTCCACCACTGCTGCTGCTGTTAGTTTATCGCCCTCCAAAAACATTCTCCACTTTCTTTTCTGAATTTAGTGAACTACTTACTATAGTGTCATCTCTCTGCTCTGCTATGATTGTACTTGGGGACTTTAACTTCCATGTTGCTCTCTGTCGTGTGAGCTTATATCCGTACTGTACTGAATTTAACTCATCGTGTAGATTTCCCTACTCATAATCATGGTCACACTCTCGATTTACTCTGCACTGCTGGTTTGAATAATGTCTGTGTCTCTGGTTCAGAATCAGGTATTTCTGATCATAAGCTTATTGAATGTAGCTTTTCTATTTCCATTCCCCCCTCTTCTCATGAGAAAAAACTTTTCTTACCGTGATATCAAGTCTGTCAATTCTGACCAGTTTGCTGCCTCTCTTCAGCTCTCACCTCTGTCTGACATACACACTCT
Source organism: Lepidarchus adonis (assembly GCA_037576955.1). NCBI lineage: Eukaryota > Metazoa > Chordata > Actinopteri > Characiformes > Lepidarchidae > Lepidarchus > Lepidarchus adonis. The sequence goes on from JBBIGC010000002.1 coordinate 20,702,045, forward strand.
CTCTTCAACTGATAGTATGGTCTCTCTTTATAATGACACACTTAGTGATCTGCTTGACGACCAAGCCCCTATGAAACATCGGCATGTCTCTGTGTCTCGGTCTTGCCCCTGGTTTACCCCTGAGCTCAGAGCCATGAAGGCCACTAACCGACGCCTCGAGCGTCTGTATAAGAAGCATGGTCTTGTAGTTCACTTACAGCTATACACTGAGCAGATTCAGAAGTATAGGGACGCTCTAAATGCTGCTCACTCTGGCTACTACTCTTCCATCATAACTGGTGCTAATTCCAGACCTAGAGCTCTTTTCAGGACTGTTAACAAACTTCTCCAACCCCCTTTCACAATCCTGCCCTAACACCACTGAGCGTTGCCAAGCCTTGTCGATTATGAAATTTGTTGCCAACTCATTTAGTAATCGATTTTAATCGATTCGTTGTTGCAGCCCTAGTTAATAGTATTTTGTGGCATTTTTAAAATGTTTATATTACAATCAGAAAAGCTTTGTTGATCCATGAGGAAGTTGCTTATGCTACGTTTGCAAATAGAGACTGACATAGTCACAAAATAAAAATGATAGATAAAATTTAAAAATATCTAAATAAAAAAATATATAACTAAATAAATTGTATAAAGTAATATATACATAACAAATAAACAAGCCCAAACCCTGATAAATGAATCGTAATAATAGGTTAGTAATATGTGACCTATTTGCACTGTATAAATGCAGAAGTATTCTACCTAATTTCACAGTGTAATAGCAGCACTATTGCACATTGTCATATAATAAAGTTCATTAATAAGTGGCTTTTTGCACAGTGAAATAACAGCAGGATTAAATTGCAATTGTCTTAATAAACTCATCATGCATCAAAAGTTAATATACGCTAGTGTATACTGTATATGAGGAATTATTATTAGTTGTGCTGAAAAATGATCAGTTTAAGAGACATGAAGCCTCTTCAGTAAACCTTATCTCCACAAAAAATACAGCCGTATGCAAAAGTAACTTGGAGAGCTCATTTGGACAAAAAAATGCAAGAACAAGGCCTGCTTTTCTGCATCGGAATAATGCATAGCCCTCTGCAAAATAAGTTACTTTTATGCACTGGAAAGCATCATGGAACCACCCATGGATGTGCTTCTCTTATATAGATTCTACTGGACCAAGGCAACAGCCACTGCAGTTTTGGCAGTTTAAAAGCTCTCTGATGGACGACCCGAGATGGGGCACAGGCCTGATTCTCCTCCCTGCCTCTTTGCTACTCCAACAATAGATGCTTTCTCTTGCTGGCTTCATTGGGGCCCAGTGAGAGTATGGATGCTATGCACTGGCCATTGTAAGGATGTCATCAGTTCTGTGAATAATTTGTGTACAGTGTTTGATGGTCATGTCCAATTAACACGACAATACTGTCCTCGTAAACTCCCTCTGTACATTTCCTGTTATTTGCTTTACTCACTGAAAAGACAAGTGACTTTCTTCAGAAGATAATGACGCCAACATGTCTAAAATGGAACCTGTGAATCATTCCATTGCTCGGTTGAGGTGTAAGATCCATACATTGTCCCTTATCCATCTGGATTTAACAGCATTGGAGTTAAAAAGGTCCCTTTCACCATTAGTGAGATGAGCCATGTCTGGCAAGTGCCATATGTCAGAGTGTGACACTGTTAACAAGACTAAAGCTGCTAAGCCCTTCATCCTTCTGGGGAGGTGCACAACACCCACAGGAAGGAAATGATAGGCCCAAAGATGGAGTGCACTGCTCTCTGGATGTCTTCGAACCCTTACTAGCCACATATTAGACACAATTGCCTTGTTACTAAACCTTGTAGGCATACAGTTATAGAGTACAGACTATTTTTCCATGGATTAATTGAGTTTTGCATCCTCTAGCCCCTATTTCTGACCACAGGGCTGAATGTTTTTGGTTGATTGGCCAACTGCTCTCAACCCAGCAGTGATATCCATCAAAAGGTTTGAGTTTCATAATCATATCATCATATAGGTCTGCCAGAAATAAGCACAGCATTTGCTTGAGACTGCACTGTTTGGAAACAACACACCACAATGCGCTGAGCTGCAAGCCACAGTAGACTAGTATACATGAAGCCTCCCATACATGGCGTTCAGTAAGCGTCAAATGCAGGAAATCTATATGAAAAACAGTCACAAGAGGTGAGGTCATTGACCAGCAGGGCCTCTGAAACACAGAGGTGCTCAGAAACAGGCTCAGCTCTCACTGTAACTAGGAACATGCACTGTGTTTGAGTGTAAATCAAATACTTAAGTGAATAAAATAACAATATGGATCATTTATGCAAAAAAATTATTGTACTCAATCTGGGTTGAATTCAGCAATTTGGTTTGTCTTGAAGTAATAGTGTTGTGTCTTTTTGGGAATTTTATTTTCCAAAATCTACATTTTGAGCACATTTAAAATTATTTTGCTTTTTAGATTTATGTTGCATTCAAAACATTTTTTTTCTATTTTGCCCAAAATAATTTATATATACCTCAATTTCTCAATTATTATTATTTGTAGTAAACTATGCCACTGGGGCTTACTTTTTCAATAGGTAACTATGTTCATCATACATGAAATATACTGAAATGTAGACGTTTTACAGTGTAGTGCAAAGATGTGCCTATGAAACTGACATTATATATATATATTTTATATATTATATATATTATATATTTATATGATTGTTTGCTAGTGAATTATTGACAATGTGAAGGGTTGTGTAGCCTCAGGTTAGGGCTGTGGTGGAAGCTTGGCCAGTGTTGTGACCCTGTTCACACCTTTGGTTGCAGGAGGACGATCTGAGAAAGGCAGGGAGTGCTTAACTGTTGAGGTTACTTTGGAACATGGCCTGGGCTTCTGCTCGTAATGTAGGTTGACTTAATCTGGGTGATCAGCTAAAAGGAGTTTCTCATTTCAGATCTTTCTTAGGTGACCAGCTGTATGAAAATACACTGACACAACCCCTGTCCCTTGTGGGTAAAGCCTGTAGACTCCAGAGCCTAGGAGGATGTTTAAATGTCACAATTTCTTGCCCATTGTTTACCCTGTCTTTACAGCTGCATAACATGGCACTGTGCCATTGTTTCTGGGTCTGATACTGTTCAAGCAATCTTGAACATTTTGACACTGCAAAGAGTCATGCACTCCAGCGTGTGGCCTCTGCAGACCCAACCAGCCAAACCTTTGCCTCCTGAAGCTATAGAGAACATGGGTCGCAAAGTGACCTCCAAGCAGAATGCGCAGGTCCAATGTACAGTTTCTTAATCTCCATATGAGATCAGAGAACACATGTTTAGCTGAAAGCTTCTTTCATTTGGGTTATTCTTGATAACAGTTGATGAAAAGAGAGAGCGATAGAAAGCTTTTTGGAATGAATGACCATCTGCAGAGTGATTTGTCATCCTCCCACACCCATTTTTCCTTCTCTGACACCAGTGTAAGCTGCTAGCACAGGACACCTCACCGCAATAGGAAATGGCTCTTACAGCTGGGAAAATATTTGCATGCTGTGGGTTGGTTTAGCAATCTGAGACACGGAGCAAATGAGTTAGCTGGGTTAGTCCATAGTAGACAAGACAAGCATTAAATGCTGAGAAGATACACACCTGTTTAGAGGAGGGTTTTAATGTGAATTGCACATAATGTTCCACATTGAAACATGAGCTCTGCATTCAAGCCATCCATACCAATGGAGCAGTGGGTATCTATCAAAAGGATCTGGGGAGCTGTATACCAGGATGGGACCTTAGTAGTTAGTAGTGTATCAGTACCTCCTGATACACTCATACATGTCAAGATCACTCTCTCCTCAGTATTTCACCACAGTGTCCATCCAGTAAACCATTTAAAATGTGTTTAACATTTTTTAAAGTTTAATAACTGCAGTCTTCAGTTTGCCAGAAATCACAGAACTTTCTTGAGACGCCAAAGCAACACACCACAATGTCTCTGGGCCAGAACCTGCCACCCTCTGATTAAAATCCTTTAATTTCACCTCTCTGATATAAGACTAAATTAGTTATTTCTACTTTTCTTGTCCATATATTGGTCAAAATGTGGGTTGAGTTGGTAGAATTTGCTTGATTGGTGTTTGGTTAAATGTCACCATGTTCTGTATTCACAGCCTGTGTTTATGCCATTATACCTGTGACATAATATGGGAGGTTTTTTTGGGCTCAACTTGCTTTTTGTGTCATAAAGGCAATAGCAGCGTTCATGTCAGAACATTCCGTGTAGCAAGAAACAGCATCATTAACATTTCTCAAACCGGACTGGGGTTGGACACTCAAATCTTGCCGAAACCACTTAACATTCACATTGGACTCGGTGTGAGCGAGAGTAAGTATGAGCAGGCCGGTGCGGCTGTGATCTCAGGGCACAGTGATTCATAGAGCAGCTTTAATTAGTGCCCGTCATATCCAGAGCTTCACCCACGCTGCTACAGACGTGATGACATTAATGAACTTCCCTGCCAGCGCAGTTAGTGAGCACGCTTTGCTGTCGCATTTCGGCCCAACAGGTCTCATTAAGGCCGCTGATGGCTGAACCGCCTGAAGAGCGGGAGCGCTAACTGCTTCCAGCGCTAACTCAACCGCCAGGGCTTTTACAGGTCCCCTGTGACACCACGTTTCAGGCTTCTCTTCTCCACGTCCCATTGACCAAATACAAAGTGCTTTGCTATTCGTGACACCCACTGAGCTCCCTTTCCCACCAGGCTTTTGTTTGTGTTAATGCATGTGTGTGTTGGAAGGAGCTAAAAGAGTTAATGCATGACAAGACATGGAGATGAAGGTTTGTCCACTTGCTGTTTATGCATATGTGTGGGCCACTTCTTTAGGAGCCTTATTGACCTCAGTGTAGGAATCATCTCAGATTCTGCTACGATGCTGCTGCTGCTGCTTGTAGTAAATGAGCTGTAGAGGAATCAAGGTCCAGTGCTGATTAGTGAAATCCCAGCCTCGTATAAGCAGATGCCAACCAAATTTGCACCATGGTTTGAGCAGATACACAGTCATTCAGTGTCATTTGTTAGAACTAGCTGTGTACTGACTATATCCTCTCAATGTACAATCACTGGATTTCCTCTTGTCGTCAGCAATGCACAATATTACTTTTCCCAGAGGATTTGCAGCCCCTGTTACATTAATCTAATGAAATAATGTCATGAAAACAAAAACTGACGACAGTGGGGGCAATGTTCGGCATCATCCCAGATTACGCTGTTTGCAGCGTAATCACCCTGTCCACTTGTCCTTTCTGACGTCAGTGTGGAGAGCGGTCAGCAGAAAGCCAGGCCAGTATGAGGATTGAGGACAGGAGGTTGGAGGGGGTCAGAGATGCTCTGATTTCGGCGCTGGTGGAGATGGCCGCCTTTTCGCTCTTGCTGATGCTGAGATTTAGAAACAACATTCTACACAAGATGGTCTTTGAACTGAACTATTGGTAGAAAACGAGGTACAAAGATGAGGTAAAAACATTTTGGAATTTAAAGTTTGTGATCCCTTTAAAGTTTCCTATATTTTTTATGAATTTGACCTAAAACCTTCTCTGATTTTCAAGCAAGTCCTAAAAATAGATGACAAAACCCTAGTTAAACTAATTTAACCAAAAATATTATATCATCATGTAGTTATTGACAAAAATATTTAACAAATGATCTAATGGCTAATGTCAGTGAATTGTTAAATGTAGGAAATACAGGAAGTTTTAAAGAGTTCACAAACTTCAAGCACAATTGTAACATGAATTTGTGTTAGTTAAGTTACATCGAGCTGCATACATTTCAACTGAGATCATTAAAGTGCTTGATTTGTACTGTAGTCAATCACCAAAGACACCTGGAGTCTGATGTTTAGTTTTCTTTAGTTCAGTTTTGAGGTTAAACCCCCAAACTATGTCTTTCTCCTCAGTTAACTGAGTCTGCAATTATTCCACATCTTTATTTAATGTAAAGGCTAATTTTTCATGCACAAAAACACATAATATAGTACAAAATAGAGTAAATAATGTACATTACATAAAGTAATATAACTTGAAATAATGAAATTATACATGAAAAATAAAGCTAAATATATTTATTTGTAATGTGCATTTTTCATTGCTATTTTTGGATTGTTGCAAATGCATTTATTCTGTATAATATATATTTTCAGGTTGCTGATGCTTCAAGGTGGCATAGACTTGGTGATGTGGTTTGGGACTTAATATGACTCAATCCGCTCTATACAAGATAAGAGCTGTTAGTCACAAAGCCGTCATCAGAGCACAGATCTGGGATCAGTGCTAAACTAAAGTAGTAAAAATTGACTCCCAACACGTCTCTTCTGTTCTACTACATCAGGAGTAATTGGAAGTTTTGTGTGCGTGTTCCACCTCCACTGCCAAACTGTTCTTCAGCCTGGTCCAGGTCACCGCTGTGACAGACACAGGATGAAGAAAAGGCTTTCAAAGAAGAGCATCTGTGGTGCAAAATGTAATGGCTAGGGTACAGGGTCATGAGCTCCCAACGGAAACATTGTTGTCGTCCTGTTTTTCTGCACAGGATGATGGACATTTTCTCAGTCCCCTGTGAGCTGAGGTGCCTACATTGACCCCTCCATTCAAACCCCCTGCTCCTAAATGTTCTATACCCATTTAACTCTATTCAGAGAGTGCTCACATCAAGCACTGACACACTAATTATGCTGCCGTTGCTGTTCTGAATAGTAAATACATCCGTAAGATTCTTTGGATTGTGGTTGAGGTCACTTGGCACTTTATATCCTTGCCATTGTTATTTAGCATTTTTTCTCGCATGCTCTGCAGTCATGTATCGAAAGTTTCACCGACCCTTGCTATTCTGGAGCATCATTCAGAGCGATCTCCGTTCTCTTCACCTATGCTACATGACGTCCCCCTTCTTTCAGCTCTGCATGGTAGCAGGCCACTGCTGTTTCTGCTGCTTTTGTGAGGCTTTGTCTTCAGCAATCACAGATTTCGGGTGCACCAGCACGCAAGGAAGCGTGCTGATATTAATTAGTGTGAGGACCCTGGTGTAGGAGCCATGCCAGGACAATGAACCGGAGTTCACATTCAACTGAGTCTTTTGTTCATGGGGCCAAAGTCTGTGCTGCCGGCGAAACAACTTTGACAGCTCAAAAGGCTTCTACCACACGATCTTCTGCTTTTGATGCTTCTTGAATCCGTTCCTGTGATAGACATTTTGGTTTATTCTGCTGGAGTACAAATCTGCCTCATGTATGCCTTGGATCTTCTACATGAAGAAGTGGCATTAAAGCTAAATTAAGGTGATGCCTGTCACTGCAGTATGTGATGCAACTGGGACATACATTTACACGTAGCCTTGATAAAGGCAACACAATGTGAATGTTAATCATAGTTTAAGCATACTCCATTTACAAGCACATTTACATATTAAAACTATTTTTTCCAGTTTTTTTGAGGGGCAGGCCACTCTACTGAGAAGGTTCTATGAATGGATAAAGCGAGAGGAAAACTTCGTTTGGTTTCAGTGCTTTAAATCAATCACGGTTTAAAATAAGAGCAGTGATCCTGTAATTATATGTGCGAAGCTTTTCATACCAGTTACCCCCTGGATCCAGAACACCACTACCTGTCAGCCATTGGCTTCTTAATTACTGGTTTGAGCTCCCAGCTTGCATAGGGGGGCTTAGAAACTTCACTAATAATTAAAACATCTCTCCAATGGATGGAAGGGGTATTCTAAACTGTCATATGGCCTGTTGTGGCTGTGCTGTAATAACTGCTTTTTCCCTCATTGATTTGGGACATGACATGCATGCTTGAGATGAATGGAATGTTCACTTAATACTAAAACTAGTCTTAACAAATCCCTCTCACCTGCCTCACAAAGCACTTACTTTGTTGGAATTTATCAAAATGGATGATTTTTCTGGGGTTGGCATGGTGGTGCAGTGTTTAGCGCTGTCGCCTCACAGCAAGAAGGTCCTTGGTTCGGACCCTGTGTCGTCCAAAGAAGCTCTCGCTGTGTTTGTGAGTTTCCTCCAGATGCTTGTGGTTTAGGTTGATTGGCTACATTAAATTGCCCATAGGAGTGAATGGTTGTCTGTCACTGTGTTGCCCTCTGGTGGGTTGGCCTCCTGTCCAGGGTGTACTCTGTCCTGGCCCATAGTCATCTGGGATCATCTCTTGCTTCCACATGACTCAGAATGGACAATATTTGGATGATTATTATTTACATTGAACATGTTGATCAAAATCTCATATCTCCAAGATGATAAATAAGAGGGAGCTGTTAAAAAGTGCTTAACTTTAAAGGGTAAGAATGTTGTACTTCATGTCATTTGCCATATTTGCTGCTTTCACAGTATGAAAAAAATCTCTGACAAATTTTAAATACTAAGTTTTGTTACAACAGCACCAATATGCAGCTCTTCAAACCACATTTAGTTGTCATTGTCCCTTTAGTCTATTTGTTTTAGGTAGGTGTAAGGCAAAACTTCTGTTTAAACACTACTAAAACATCTAAATCAGTCTAAATAATCATCACCACCAATGCCTGATGCAACTGAACTCCTCTGGTCTCTCCAGCCTGTCTCTTCTTCCCTTCTTCCCTTTTAAAGGCAAGGCAAGCCTCCCAAGATGCTTCAGTTGTCCCTTGTTACGGGAGGAGCCCAACACAATTGTGGCACCTTTCCACCATGCTTGTTCTGTAATAATTATGTTAGTGTTATACTAACCCTTGTTTAAATCGTTTTCTTTTTCTTGCTGAGAACATCTGCTAAGCTTGAATAATCGCCTTCCCAGCACTCAACACATCAGAATCATTTTGACCTCGTTGGGCATTCTTCAATCAGTGATTGAAGCCTGGGTGTGATGTGGTGAGGGCCAGTAAAGAAGAGCTTAGTCATGTCCAATACTTTCTAGTGCCATGTTGAAGAGAGGTTTCTGCAGATGAATTCCAAGCAGCAAATCCTCTACAGACACATTTTTACCATGTGGCGTATGCAACCTAATGTTTTCTTAGTCTTCTTAACTAAAGACTGCCATTTTTTAACTTTCCTGTCTGTCTCTCATCATGGAGGCTGTTTAAAAAGAGATGAGGCTACATGCTAGTGTGAAAAAAGTGGAAAATACAATAGGCGTGTTTTTTTTTTTGAGAGAAAAGCACCAAAAAAAGAATACTGAGCTTTTTATGACAGGACGCAAGGGTCCTGCAATGTGTGGCAGAGTGGTCCTGTTACTGAATGGTGCCATGTGGCTGAGTGAAGCCCTCAGGAAGTGTCTCAGGAAAGAAACAGGCTGGACATTTCCACCCTGTGTCCAAAATTGCTTCTGTTGTTTCACTAGCTAATCTTCATTAATACTTGCTGTGGAGGTGGGAAAGGAAATGACCAGGCTGTTAAACAAGCTGAACATGTTGGTGTTGTGAGTCAGGGTCATCCTTCCTGCTGCTGGGGGGAGATAGCTTGGATAAACTTCGGCTGAACATTGGACCTCCTTCTGGACCTGCTGTAGATACATTCCAGATCACTGGTGGAAACACAGGTTAGATATCATGGTGGTTACCTTGCAGGTTATAGTGACTTTTTCTGCCTCACTGTGCCATGTGAGGCAGAAAAAAAGAGTTTGGCCCTCTTTCATGACTTCCGTCTGTCTCATCTCTGGGCTAGATGACCGTCTTCATGGGGGTTGGTAGCTTTGGCTGATTTAATCCAGCAAGTGCATGGATTAGCTGTTACTGGAAGGGCTGTTGACATCAGATGGGAACTAAGACTCACCAACTTATAATGAGCTCAGCTAAAAACCTTTATAGACTCTCGCTGTGGATGAACATCACAAAGCAAAACAAACTGTGTAAAGCTGGGATTTTTGGAGAAATCCTCATTGGGCTGTTGCATTGTCAACAACAGGCATGAACTCACTATATTTGCAATATATGAAATGAATCCTGAATGCTTAAGACAAGCCAATATGGATATTTAGACACTAAAGTGAATTGTGCCTTGAAACTAACAAGTTAAGCACTTTACCAGTTTAAGAAACATTCCAAACTTCCTGGAAAGGTTTTGCTGCATACTGTCCATGTGGCTTCAATGGTTCTTCAAGATTCTTTTCAAGAAAGGTGGTAGATATATTAATGCTCACTGTATTGTTGTACATATGTGGCATCATCAAACAAGTGTGAGACAGGGATAGCATATGTGAGTACAACATACTCTACAACTTTCGTTTTAAAAAGCTCAATCGTGATCTGGTTTTGATCTTTAGTGATTGATGTGAGAACTTTTCTTTTTTTGCTGCAAGAAAAAAAGCAATTGCCTTCCTCTAGAATTTGTCAAAGTGGAAACGCAGAACAAGTTTCATGTTTAAATAACCCTAGCCCACCATTGCAGCACAATATTTAGCTAAACCCCCTCAAACTTTAATTAAAAATACTTTCTATATCTTTAAGGACCCTGCATTTCTGCGATCAAAGCCTGTTATGACTAGAAGCTACAGGAATAGTGGTAGATGCTATCAAAATCTGTCAAAAACAAGCTCGTCTACATGACGCACTACCAGACGTAAAAAATATTTTTACTTTCAACTGCGTAGATGCTTTCACTCAAGTCAAATAAGCTTTCATTGTCATTTCAACTATATACAGTTAGCACAGTACATCATGAAACAGACCTTGTTCCTCCAAGATCATTGTGCTACATAGAAACAGGACAATAAACGGACAGTTTGTACAAATGAAGTCAGTGCAGTGTCGTCTAGTACATAGTTCTGGTATCTCTTGGGTGCAGAGTTGTAGGGTGTGCAAATATGCAACAGTTTTACACAAAAAAGCAGATATAAACATGACATGAGTATGAGAAAACCGCAGCATAATGTTAAATATAAGTAGTAAATATAAGATAAATATAAGATGTACTGTTAGTTTAGGCAAACTAGAGAAGCCAGGCAATTCCTGGGGCTGGAGTTTACTCTCTGAAATCACACATCACTTGGATCTGTGCAAGACTTGGGATCTGAATCTAATGTTTTTGTATGTATTCGAAATAAACATAAAATCTGATTTCTTCATTGCGCTCAGTTACAATGGCTAGTTGCTTCCTAAAGCCAAGCCGGGCTTGTGAGTTTGATTGGTTGGCCTATTTAATGGTAGGGGAAACAAGTACTCCTAGGCCTCTGACTGACACTGGTGTCATATGATTAAACTCTTTAAATAAACCTGAATGTGCCAAAAGTACCAGTTTTGAGTGTCAATTGAAGACAATGACTGTAGAGGACTTACTGGGGACTTTCTAACCTAACTGGAGTACACATTGTGGCTACATACTGAGGCCACTCTTACTTTAAACAGGCTACATTAGACAGAGAGGGGTGGAGGGGTAAGAGCCAGAGCTTGTGATGGGAGGTTTCACTCTCCTATAATCCCACGACCTGTAGAGTGGCTGCCAAAAATGAGGGTTAATCAAAAACGAAGAGGAAAAGAGACTCCGGGAAGGTCTAGTATTGACGTCAGAAATACCTAGGTTCTTGGGTAATTGATGGGAATGTGTTGGCTTGTCCGAGTTGTTAGCTTTTCTTTGCAAGTCTGTTATTAATAAAATAGGAACGTTTTTATTTTTTAGTGGCAAAGGTTAAAGGAAATCGCATGGAGCCTTTTGTTGTACTCTTGTTTTTGCACCACCATTAATAGCTCAGCAGGAGCAAGAGCTTCTCTCCACTGTGGTATTTAAAGAACAATTCATTTTTTGTAGGCGGTTCGATGTAGCTTTAAAAGCAGCACTTCGATTAAAATGGCACAAGGCAACCCCCTCCGCATCACTCTGCCACACACTTTCAGAGTCCATTAAAGCTTTTGTCAGGACATTTCCAGGTAGTCCTGTTATGAAGGGACTTGAGGCTTGGCATAAATAATGTATTTGCTTTCTGTTCAACTCTTCATATGCTCCCTCATTCAATAATAATCATTGCCTTCCTAGTCAATGATGGCAGACACACTAATGGCACAAGGCATTAATTTTATTATCTCTGAACCACTGTATGTACGGGAATGCAAGTCAAAACCCTCAGTGCTGTCCCGTGACTGCTGGAAATTCACTCTGGGTGGGAGTTAATTGAAGGCACATTAAAGAGCATGAAGAACGTGACTGTGCGCTACTGTAAGGGATGGGGAAACCTGTGTAGATCCCCTGATTATCAGCAGGAAAAAAGTTCCACAAGCTCAGGCTAGAGTGCAGTTTCTGTTGTGATGTATTTTTAGGGTCTCAGAGGATGGAAAAGCTGATATATGTGTGGTACGGAGGTGTGATGGGTTCTGGGGAGTGGGTGTGTATTAGGAAGACCTTTTGAAGTTCTCCAAAATGTGTTTCATTAACAGGGCATGTGTGTATGCTCCGAGAGGAGGAAGGGAAGTCACTCTAGTATTTGAGCTTTCCTCTGCTTAATCCTCATGGGTTTTGGGTGATTGCATAAAAGCTTTATTATATTTGCCCACACATGAAAAAGTGGCATAAATATCCTAACATCTGTCAAAAAGAAGCTAGTTTTGTTCAAATTTATAACCAATTGTCAACGTCAAGCTTCAGCACACAGTGGGCGGTGTGAGTGTCTTTGAAGTTACAGTCATTTTTACAGTCAGAAGCTTTGCTAACAGCATCTTCAGAGTGGAGGCAGTTCTGGTTCTGGACAAAGTTGGTTAATTTGCATTTAAGTTTTCAAATTTACAATGACACTAATCCAGGGATGAGCAACTCCAGTCATGGAGGACTGATGTCAAGTGCAATTTAGTGGTTCCCCTGTTCAAAACACACCTAGTTCAACTCACCTGCTAATTGCCAGGCTTAGTGTGTATGTCTGAGTAGAGGAAACTATCAAACGGTACTGGACACCAATCCTCCAGGACAGGATTTGCCCACCCCTGCCCTAATCCTTCAACTGATAGTATGGCCTATTAGCTAAGTCACTGCAACAAATGATCTGATAATGAAACTAGGGAAGATTTGGGAGTAGGTCAGAATGGTGGCGCAAGTTGTGGTTATGTCTGAAGTAGAATGCATCACATCTCTTGTGTCAACAGAATATGATTGTCCAGAGAAGCCTGAACATTTGGAATAAACTGTAGCAAGGTTATTGTATGACAACATGCAGACTGCAGATCGACTCGTCAGGAGGCCAAAGGCAAAATTTTGAAGGACAGAGTATATTCTGTGTTCTCTGGGGCATTTTTTGTGTTAGTAAATTTGTCATGAACAGCAAGGCACACATGGAGAGTTGTGAGGGCATTCCGTTCTATGTACACTGTTTCAATAGGGCTTTACATAGGGGAAGATTCAGACATTTACATCTAGAAATGTAGAGACATTGGTGCCTCCACATACATGACACGTGGTCAGCTGTCCAAGCTATGAAAATGGGTAAAGCACCAGGGATGGACAGACTTCCAGTTGAATAACTCAATATCATCTCCCCAGTTTTAACAGAGGTTTATAGATTGCAGGTCAGATCTTATTGGGTGCATTAGATGATTGATGCAGATTGTAACCTTAGCTTTGGCACTAAATTTAGAAGAGGTTGCATCAAGCATCATACGTCCTAATCATAATGGGTTTGTGAGGAATAGAGCATTATCAGCTAAAACAAGGCTGTTCATACATTTTTTGGCTTCACAAGTGGGAGAGGGTCCCAGTTAGGTTTTACTAGTGTAGGAAGTGAGAGGCATTTATTGTCTAGAAACACCATAGCCTTTTGTTGAATACCATCTATTGCACAGTACCAGTAGAGGACTGTAAAGATTTTCAGATTAGATGCTCTTACACCATGTGTTCTTGTCAAAGAATAGTGGCAGATAAGTGAGATCGCGTTAGTTCTCACTGGTTACTTCTACAATGGCATGCAATGGTAATCAAGTGGTCGTCCATTGCACTTGGGTCTTTGTCTCTAAGACTGGTTCACAAGACCTGTTGTCTGTTTAGCTTAGTCCTGTTGGATTGGGCAAACATCAAGGTTTCCTGAAATGGTTTAAGATGGCTCCTAAGTATCTGTGCTGCCTCTTTCCTGTATTAAAGCCCAGGTATGGCAAGAAACTTTATTTATATCTCTCTTTGTGATAGAAATTTTCATACGAAGAAAATAGTTTAATGAGAGTATGTGAGGTTTTGTGCAAAAAGTAAATGCTTGGGTTTAATTCTCTTCACAAACACAGCAACCTTTGTAGCAGGGACATTACTTTCATTTCTGCACTATGTTGGTGGTTGTCTTTGCCCTGTTTTTTGTGTATTGAGGCCATTGGCAACATCCCCTCCTCCTCCTCGGAGTGAGCGCTCTAGCTCAGGGCTGTGCTTAGTCCTCTCCTGCCCGGTCCTGATGCGTTTAGGCCAGCTTGTTTGTGCGCTGCCGCTTGACTGGGCACCTGGGCTATTCTTAGACAATCTGGGGCATGAATTTGACAAAGCACCTGGGGCTTAAGAGCCCTCAAAGGAGTGGAATGTGTGGCCAGATTGGGGTCTCTCAAACCCTCAGTTTCAGTCAAACCCAGATATAAATGTAATTAAAACATATTGGAACACTCTTCCGAAATTCTCAATTAAACATGTTTGTATCATTGGTCCAATGCTCAGATGAGCACTGATACATCAGATAACATCTGCAGATAATCAGATTATTTTGATATAGAGCCTCTATCCAGGTGTTTTTGCTTCAGTGTGGTATGGCTGTGCAGCAATGCAGCAAATATAAATGACTTGTAAATGTGTTATATTCATACTTTAATGTTTCCAATTTTGCTTACTAGAGTGTAAAATACAGGTCCTTCTCAAAAAATTAGCATATTGTGATAAAATTCATTATTTTCTGCAATGTACTGATAAACATTAGAGTTTCTATATATTTCAGATTCATTACACACAACTTAAGTAG
>JBBIGC010000002.1:20718153-20728173 GCA_037576955.1 Lepidarchus adonis
TGTTTATCAGTACATTGCAGAAAATAATGAACTTTATCACAATATGCTAATTTTTTGAGAAGGACCTGTATATTAGACTTGAATTGTTTTAAAGTGCACTAAACAGAAGCTGTGTTTTATGGTCTTAACACAATCCAACAAAATCAAAAGTGATGGAGAGAAAATGGTGTCCTCTTGACAACCATAGCACTGAATAATTTAACTGTTTGTTTTCTTCTTCCACTAGCTGACAGAGAAGGGTGATGTGCGTGCGTGCGTGCGTGCGTGCGTGCGCAGATGAACAGACATGCCATTGCACCCTGGAGCTAATGCACTCGCCATGAGCTAATATATGCTTGTGAGAAATGGGTTTCCCCCTCTCTATACCATTCTGCGATATTCACCATACCATATCATTTCTTTTTCTCAGAAGGATGGTCTGCTGTTATTGTGGGTTTGTGTGTAATGGTTAGTTTTATTATACCTGCTGCAGTTCTTATACTGCAGTTTTACAGTCTGGGCTTGTGCTGTGTAGTGAGTAGGAGGTGTTTGGCTCTTTCCTGTAGTGGTATTTCTGAGGAAAGAACCCAATGACCAAAATTGTTTGTTGCTGTTAAAAATAGACAGACACATCAGTGTTCCTGACTTTGATTGCAGTCACAACAGGTCGTTTTCGGGTGTGGGTGTGTGTTTGACCACTTTTATTGTTTTTTCTGTTTGATGGAAAAATGACACATTTTTTCTTTCTTTATAGCCCAGGATTCTCTAAGAACATTGTTTAAAATGGGATGATTTGCAAATCATGTTGACCAGTTTACAGCTGAAAATTGAACAAAGATGGGGCACACCCACTAATATTTAGTTGGTCCGGCTTTGGGATTGATTGTGGCACGCGTTGTATTTTTTTGCCAAGATCTTGGGATTGGTGAGTCAGAACACTGCGTAAATTTTTCTCCAGCTCATCCCAAAGACTCTCAGTTGAGTTTAGGTCTGGACATAGTTTTGAGATGTTCCACCACAGTGTTTTTTTTCCCCCAGGCATTACACAACAGTTCTCATTTTCAACATCTGGGTTCTGTAGTTAAATGTGGGTTTACATGATTTGTACATCACATTCTGGTTTTACTGTGATGAGTAATCTTTCATTCTTACTGTTTATTAAATAATTGCTGTAATTAAACAAAAAAAATATTTATAGTTAAAGCTAATCCACTCAAGTTTTGAAGCAACAGGGCTGTTCATTGTGGGGAAAAATAACATCTGATCGGATGGTTCATCACACCAGCTCCAAGATCACTTCTCAGCTTTCAGACTTTGGGAACGGCATTACTGCAAAGCCTCTTTCAAAGCATGGTAGTGTTAATTATCTGGATGACACAGGGTAAGCACTTCATGTCTTTTAATCAGTGTTTTGATTAGGGAGCAGATGGCAGATTGGGTTCTTTGAGATGCCTGTAAATTAGAAAGGCCTGCCCAGCCAGTAGAAGGGCAAATTCCAGCAGCCAAGGGAAGACACCATTCTTGTCAGCTGCAAACAGTCCCCCCGGCTTATCTCCATGAGCCAGTAGAGATTAAGAAAGAAGGGATCTCCAGTTTTTCCAGCCTGCTGAGACATGTCTTCTGTCCGTGTGACTGTGGGGCTTGAGAACCTTCAGGAACAGCGTGACCTGATCACGTAAGACCATTGAGCTATGAAGCATGTACCTCTGTGGCCACTGTGTGTTTTCCTTGAAAGTTTGATATGATGATGACTAAAAGCCTCGTCTCCGTCGACATTTTTGGACCAGAATGTTACTCAGTAAACATCTGCCTCTTCATTCAGGAACCTCCTCAATGAAGCCGGCATGAATCAGAGCTGAGTGCTGAGCGTGCGCACACAGGCTTCGCAGTTTGACGGCTGTTTTTCTGAAAGCAGAGATGCGTTTTAGAGGAAGTGAGGGTGCAAGTGAGAGCTCCATCTTTCTGAGTCATCCATCCTGTTTGTCACACACATTGGACAGATGTACCTGCCCACTAAAATCACGTTCCTCATCCTCTTTCTCACACACATTCATGGGTGAAAACAAACATAAATGACACAAATCATACTTGCCCACTGAAGTCACGACACTGTGCATACACCTACTCTCACCCACTGGGACTGATCCAGACTGGTGTTACTGAATGCAGGAACAGGTTGAGAGGTAATGTCTGTCTCCTACATCTGTAACTAAGTTTTTAGCTGAAAATCAGCTAAAGGTCATTGTGGAAATCTAGTTGAATGAACACTGGGGAAATTTTACTCTAGTATCCTAGAGCTTCAATCACATGGGTATGATCAATTCCATCACTTGTGGAGTAAAACCACTTAAAAAGATGAGAGGCCTGTAATTTTCATCATAGCTTTACCTCAACTATAAGAGAGAAAATGAAAAAAAAATCCAGAAAATCACATTTGTCTGATTTTTAAAGAGTTTATTTGCAAATTAGGGTGGAAAATAAGTATTTGGTCACCTACAAACAAGCAAGCAAGCAAGGAACGGGCCAAAATACCAGCAACAGTATGTGAAAACCTTGTAAAGACTTGTCAACAAAGGGTATATAACAAAGTATTGCAATTACCTTTATTTTTGGTTATTGACCAAATACTTATTTTCCACCATAATTTGCAAATAAATTATTTAAAAATCAGACATTGTGATTTTCTGGATTTTCTATCATAGTTGAGGTAAAGCTATGATGAAAATTACAGGTTTCTCTCATCGTTTTAAGTGGGAGAACTTGCACAATTGGTCACTGACTTAATACTTTTTTGCCCCACTGTACTACCAAGTACTTAATTTGACCAAATTTTTGTCTGATTGATTGTGCTTTTTGTTTGTTTTTGTTGGTTTAATTGGTGAAAAAATGGGGAAAGTTACACATGGAGCAGCGGGCAGCTATCAGCAGCACCCGGGCAACAGTGTAGCAGCATGGAACCTAACACAATGGTTCCTCAGTGGTGCCTGGGTTGGGACTTGAACCTGTTTCCCTCCGTTTACAAAGTCCTAACCACTAACATTAGACCACCACAAGTGTCTGTTGTTGACATACACCATCAACCATCACAAAGTTTTTAGTTTTCAGCTGATACCCACATTTTCATGTGAGCGCAAATTTGGATGTATTTCACTGCTTGTTGTATGTGTATAACTAGGCATAAACATCTTGAATCTTGAATTCCTTAATCCACTTTTCCAGTGGAGCAAAACCCAGGTTGTTTGTGTCCTGCATCAGATTTGTTTGTAATTGATAGAGAATGCATCATGAGCCTTTCTCCTCATTCACACTTTCTGCTAAGGTAACTTAAAAGTAGAGGTGAGTGACGCAGCAAACATTTCATATTGCGATACTTTGAGAAATTGTTTAGATACTTCATATGTCACAAAATGTATTTTCCCTACATATATTAAGAAGATTTAAATGAGCCAGCAGTGCCATCAAAAAATCAAAGTATAATAAGTACAAATGATGTTTATTCAGTATTTCTCACAGCATGTTCAGTAAATTCACTAAAGTAAGACTAATGATGCTCTCTTTGAAATTTTTTTCATGTATCACAATATGCTCAGAAAATCATTTTGTTGCCACAATTTATTATGATAATGATAAATATCATCATATTGCCCTGTATTTAAAAGCAGTCTCTACTTTGTGAAGTTGTTTGGATGTGTTGTCTGGCTGTCAGGATTGTGCCTGTGGAAAGTCAGGAGAGCAGTGCTGCCATTTGAGCACTAGGCCCAGAGGAGAATGGCAGCACCTCATCTGGAATTCCTGCTGCACTTTGCACCAGGGGCAACTCCATACAGATGTTACAAAGGATTAATGTAACCAAAACACATGCCTGAAGATATGGCTACAATATAATATCATAATACATCATTTTATTAACAAAATAAACTATTTTATTCAATGTTTCACACACAGACTAAATCCAGTTAAACAGAACGTATTATTGATAGAGATTTTCAACAGATTTTCAACTAGAATCTTCTCAGAACTGCATAGACCTTCTTTCTCCTAATTTGCACCTTGGTCATGGAGTAATGTTGAGTTGAGTAATGATTTTATCTCCTTGAGAAATTGCAAATCTTTGATTAAAAACTGAAGAATGCAACTGTCATTCCCAGTACTCTGAAGGATGTATTCAGGCATCCCGGTCTATTTAAAGTGTTTTTGTGTTAAACTTTGTAAGGTTGGTTTTATTGGCCCACCAAAACAATTTTAAATAAAGTATGTAAGTTAAAAAAAATTACAAAAATAAAGGAACAAAAACAAATACGCCTACATTTTTAAACATTTTACATTTGAAAAATAGATTATATTGTGGATCAGTTGCTCAAATAAAACAACATATTGTGATGCAGTTTATCACAATGATATCGTCATTACCCACTATACTACAGTTGTTGTTTTTTTTGCTCTTGACCGTTTGTTTGACTGTTGATGTGCATGTTTAAGCAAAGGCGGTGTTGTTCGTTGGCTGCTGCTCTTTTATCTGTATGCGTTGTGCTGATTCTGAGAAGCCTTAGAGGCAGGCCCCCAGCTTCCTGTTTGAGAGATAGAAGAGAACGACAGACAGAGTGAGTGAGCTGTGCAAGCTTTGACATTTTTGATCACAGGTGGTGTAGTCAGGGGAGAAGAGCCTTCAGGCAGCATAATGTCACTGTGCACCTTCAACCCCAAAGCGCACAGTCCTGCAGCCAGCGCATGCAGAGGAAGTTTCTCACCCTTCACTTTGTAGCCCACACGTCTGTGTGCCTGCGTCTTATTCTGCCTCCTTTTCCCACAGCTTTTTGAGCTATTTCTGCGTTACGTACGTTTTACTGTAGAGGGAATTTAACCTTTAATGGTGTGCTAGCTCAGAGGGCATGTTTCTCTTTGCAGACTAATACTATACAACACTCAGCTATGGAGATCTATCACTGGAGGCCAATATTGCATGAAAAAAGTCAGAAAATACACAACTTTAGCTTGCAACCAGCTGGGGGTAAAAAAAACATGCCTCCACTGAGGTCTCTTCTGAAGTTTTGATGCTGGAGTTATTTAAGGCACGTATTTGTGTGACTTTTAATGGCCCGGAGTGCTTGGACACACAGTGGTTACTTTCCCCAGTAATGGCTCAGATTTGCAGTGACTGACTGCAAACGGTCATTGTGAATGAGACTGAGAGTAGCGTGATTTTTGTGGACAAAGTTCCCTTTGTTGGGATAATCCAGTTCCACCTGCTGGATAAGGAGAACCATAACTGATTTCATTTGGCTGACTGAGGAAAGTGGCCATTAGATCCTCTGGTAGTGACTGAGAATGTCTGTAGTGGAAAGTGCTACATGGCGCATGCTGATGTTCCGTTTGCGCTGTTGTAATGCATGGAGGCTGTGTCATCACTTTCCGTTCCGGGGCATCTTAAGCAAAAACAAGCCGCTCCCGCTGGACTTTCGGCTCCAGGCCGCCTCTTGATGCAGGACGACGAGGTTGATATCCAGTAAGCAGCAGCGCTCGTGGTTTTTGGAGGTACAGACGCAGTGTTTACGTCTTCCTGTGCTGGTGATGATAAACAGGTCATGGCCTCATTACATGTTGTCACTAGGGCCTGTTATGTTGCAAAAAGTGAAACTCGACCCGGTTCTCATGGTTAAATCAGCACTCAGTGCTGTGCACACAGGTGCACTTACGGGGTGTTCGCTAACCATGCAAAACTCAATGGCCATTCCAATCTGTCACTCTACAGCAGTGGTTCTCATTCCTGGACCTGGAGTACTCATGACCTGCATATTTTGATGCCTTCTTTGATAGAACATACCTCATCCAACGGATCTGCTAATTAACAAGCTTTTAAAGAAAATGAGTTAGAGAAACAATTCAATTTAATTTTATTTCTATAGCGATTTTTAAAACCGATATTGTCACAAAGCTGCTTCACAATCTGGTTCTGAGCCCCCAACACGCAAGCCAAAGGCAAAAGAGGGCAAAAAAACTCCCTAAATTGTAGGAAAAAACCTTGGTAGGAACCAAGACTTAGAAGGGGAACCCATCATCCTCTGGCCAAGACTGTTTAGTAATAACAGGCAAAAGAATATAGATAAATAAATAAAGGTCATAATAATTTAAGTTTAAAGAGGCATCAGCAGTTTCTTGTGTACAGGTGGGTCTCACTGTGGTACCATCAGTTAAGTCCATATGGGCTCCAGCATATCAGCATGTTCCAAGTCTCAACATCTCAACAAATGACTTGTTAATCTAGAGAAGCGTTTTCCAATCTTGGTCATGGAGTCATATTTTAGTGTTTTTCACTGGCAATTAAAACAAATATAAAATATCTGTAGCTGGAGAAGGTCCCTCAAAGTGGAATGTCATCCGTTGTTTGGAAATACTTCGGATTTAAGGCAAGTGACAATGACAAAGAACAAATCAAATGCAAAGAGTGCTACAGAGTTGTCTCTACGGTGACTGCTGTCAATCAGAAGCGCATTGCGTTTGGAGTATGAATCGATCGATCCCAAAATCGTGATCGAGAATAAAATTAAAAGTTAATTGTGCAGCCCTAGTAAACATGGAATATTGTCTTGGTTCTAATGTCTCAGTGCTTTTCAGGAGCTCTGGTTTTCACTAGCTCTGTCTGCTCTTGCTCAAACCCAACCATTAATGCCTTAGAATGCCACAATTGGAAGAACAAGAATCTAAAGGGTTTGCAGTTTTGCAGTCAAAGCACATTTATCTTTAACAGCCCTTACTGGTGCACATCAATCCATTGGCACGTTTTTTGTTAGAGGACAAGGTGCTGCCCTGCTGATTCTCACCACCCCCCTGCAGTCGTAGAAGAACTCGTTGATGGATCAACACGTTTGAGGTCTGTTGTGCTCCCCAGTTCTCCAAACCTGGTGCTGTTTTTCCACAATAGCTCCATTTAAGTGTGGAGCTCTTTTCAGAAGAGGGAGAGATGGAGAGATCAACTGATGTACACCGTGCTGGAGGATAATGACCAGAACCATGCCAAGTGGAGACGGGCCCTTATCATGGCCTAGCTCCCAGTCCCTCAGCTGTTGCATAACGAAAAGTGCACGATTTCAGGAGCAATCGTTTCTCATCAGAGAGAGAAAAGTGGATGCTGTTAATGCTTTCCACTGTGCTGCTAATGGCTGCTATTTGAGATCCCTATTAACATATTCTTCCACATTCACCCCCCTACTCTTTGACTCTTTTTTCCCCCTCTCTCCCCCTTCCTTTTCAGTAACAGCCTCTTTGCTCTTTCATCATATCCATCACTCTGTTGTGACCCTTCCCTCGTCTGTCCTGGTGTGGATTTTTCATGGACTCTGGGCCTCTGGGAGTATGGGGGAGGCTGGAGTGGAACCTCTTGGTCTGAAGATGCATGTGCTAACATGCTCCAATGGCCCTTGAGTTGCTGATCGATGCTTAAGTGAGAGAGAGCTACTGCAGGCGGAGCAGAAGGCCCTCCGCCTCTGATGGCACATTTAGTCATTCTGTGTGCTTGGCGGGTCCTCTCTGTGGTGCTCTAGAGACCCGTTAACCCTCTTCAAGCCCACAGTCTCCCCCTTCCCATCTCGTCTTGATTTACTATGAACCTAGCTAAAGTTTCAGACAGATTTGCATAAGAACTACCAGGTTTTTTGGCAGAATCCACCGACATCCATCTTTTGGCCCTCTAGATTTTTGTAAAGACTCCGCCCAGTGTCTGTATTCTTCCCTTGTGGGGGAGGCCTGTTTGTTGTCCTGTATCTCTCTCATGTTTGCAAAGCTCTATCGATCATAAAAACACTGAAGCTTTAACAATACTAAAAGAAAAGTGGTTATATGGGCCCTTTAATGCAAAGAAAGGAATATGTTGCCGTATGATTGCAATACTGCTATTTTGTCCGTATCGTGCAGCCATATATCAGACTGGTCAGCAGTCATCACAAAACGTGTTGAATCAGAATTTTTAAAAAGACAAAGCAGAAGTGAATTTGGGAAACATAAGTGGCAATGGCTGCAAATGTGAAACATTACTGGTGCATGACCAAGTGCACAAAATATGTTCTTAAAGCTGAGTTAACCAGAAGCAGTGAGCAAATGGGCAAATGTACAGATGATTAAACAAAGATGCAGAAAGCATCAGCACCTTGTCAGCAGAAAAGGGTGGTGAGGAAGAGGGCCTAAGCCAGAGCACATTGCTGGCAGTACTTCTCCACTCGCTGTGGTATCTGTGGAGTGGCTGCTAAGTATCCTGTAAGCATGTGAGGAACGTGGATAGGCTGGCCTGTTGAAAGGTCCTCAGCAGCAATGAGGAAGTGATGAAGGGCTGCAGTTGGCCTTTAGACCAGCAGGAGAGAATTGATTAGCCTTTCTATAGGGGAAGCTCAGAGTCCCTTCTCCACATAGCTGGCGATCATATTTATGATATCTTTATATGTATGTATGTATGTATGTGTGTGTGTGTATGTATGTATGTATATATATATATATATATATATATATATATATATATATACACAATACTTTCAGAATATAATAGCACTCAGAATTTCCCACCTAGTCTTGAATAATTGTTGTTTATATTTGTTATTAATTATTAACATTTATTTGGATTATATTAATAATAATCTAATCATTATTATTGTCCTCATTATCATTATTGTTATTATTATTAATGATTATTTTTTATTAATTACTCAAAGGAGAATGGAGTTTGAAATTCTACATTTTTGAATGTTTGTAGGTTTGCAAAAAAAATAAACAATGGTGTGTTGCTCAAATAAATACTTGTTAATTATAATAATTAGCTATTTTGCTTGTAAACTGAGCTGCTCTAGTTGTGCCAGTCTCCTGGAATAAAAGCACCCTGCCTTGATTGTGCACAGGATTTATAGTTTTATTCTGTTTTCATTATACTTTAACACCCGTGGAAGCAATAAAAAGCAAATGTGGCTGTGTTGTCTTGGTTTTGTAGAGAATTCTCTTTTTTGTCTTTGTCATGGCTGTTTCAGATGGAGGCCAGAATAGGTGGCAGCTGTTGTGAATATTGGGTGAGGAATCAAGTCAGAACTATCCCGGAGTGTGTACTGTGCACTGTGTCTGCACCAGGCAGGTGACAAGCCCTTTCTACACCTGTCCTACTTCCAAAGCCTTGGCTACACAGGACATACCATAGCAGAACCAGGTAGTCACTGACCTCATGGGCCTTCATGCAAGTGAATGGTCAAGCAGCCAGTGGACATCAATCTCTTTGTCTGCTAGTTATTGTAGGACACTTAATTCATTACTGCTTTCAGTAATGTATTCTATTATGAAAGCATATTGTATATCTCTAAAGAACATTAGCGGAATAGGCAGCTCATTCTCCTAAACGCTCGTTATATTCCGCATATGGGAGCTATAATGAATCTTAAAGGATGTGCTGTATGTATGTGTATTGGTTGTTGTGGTGGGGATGAATGATGGGATCTCAGAATGGTCAGCTTGTATAATGCAAGTAGCTG
The DNA here is from genome assembly GCA_037576955.1 of Lepidarchus adonis. Lineage (NCBI taxonomy): Eukaryota > Metazoa > Chordata > Actinopteri > Characiformes > Lepidarchidae > Lepidarchus > Lepidarchus adonis. The sequence goes on from JBBIGC010000002.1 coordinate 20,727,630, forward strand.
ATGGGCCTGCCTTTTCAGTCTCTCACTGTTGGTTCATTTTCTCTCTCTCTTTCTGTCTTTCTCCCTGCATCCCTCTTTCCTGCTGTTTTGGCGACTACTTTCTTCTCCCCCTCAGCCTCCCAGTGAGTCAGGGCAAGGTGACCTCACACAGACCTGTCATCAACAGCCTGCATACTCTATATTTAGCCAGCTGCCTTGGCCCCCTTCTCCCCCAGGGCGGACCTTTATTCACCCCGTCTGGGTCTCTGTCACTGTGGGCTGTCCGGACTGTGCTCAGCCCCCGGGCTTCAGTGCTTCTTGTCAACAGTGTGCAGCACTGAGTTTTTATTAGTAACAACCAGAGAAGAGATATTAGTAGTTAGGAGAACATTACTGTGTGTGTGTGTGTGTGTCTTTGTGTGTGTCTGTGTGTGTGTCTGTGTGTGTGTCTGTGTGTGTGTCTGTGTGTGTGTCTGTATGTGTCTGTATGTGTGTCTGTGTGTGTGTCTGTGTGTGTGTCTGTGTGTGTGTCTGTGTGTGTGTCTGTGTGTGTGTCTGTGTGTGT
>JBBIGC010000002.1:20739377-20758927 GCA_037576955.1 Lepidarchus adonis
GTTTTTATTTACCCTGCTGATGCTTCTGTAACCTCCAGTGCGAGCGGCTGTGTATCTGTATCTTTGTATTTGTCCATCCTTGTGATCCCGCTCCGTAGTCACGTGAGCAGCCCAACTAATCGATGACGGCATTCGTTGACAACGAATTTCATTATCGATTATTATCGATTTTATCGATTAGTTGTTGCAGCCCTACGTAGCATCCAGGTGGTACTGACCTCTCTTTAGAATAGCATCTTAAATTTAATCATTTAATCTCAAGCTCAGTGAAACGTTCTGTCCTGTAGAACCATAGTCTATAGGTGATGTAAAGCACAGCAACAAACTATGTATATTGAATGCACCTTGTGACATCTTGTCCACAGTGATGCATCTTGCATTAAGCAAAAAGCAAGTATGTGCACAGAAAAGTACACCCTGTGCATAGTGATTATGCCTTTTGTACAGTGATATACACTGTACATAGTACATAGTGCCAAATGTATTCACTCACCAATCAAAATAATTAAATTCAGGTCTTCCAATCACTTCCATGGCCACAGGTGTATCTTCAGGACTAATTCTACAAACATTTGTGTAAGAATTGGTCACTCTCAGGAGCTCAGTGAATTCCAGCATTGTAGAGTGATAGGATGCCACCTGTTCAACAAGTCCAGTTGTGAAATGTCCTCGTTACTAAATATTCCCCAGTCAACTGTCAGTGGTATTATAACAAAGTGGGAGTGATTGGGCAACAAAGTGTTTGGCCACGTAAAATGACAGAGTGGGGTCAGCAAATGCTGAGGCATGTAGTGTGCAGAGGTTGCCAACTTTCTGCAGAGTCGATCGCTACAGACCTCTACCCTTCATATGGTCTTCAGAAAAGCTCAAGAACAGTGTGTAGAGAGCTTCATAGAATGGGTTTCCATGGCTGAGCAGCTGCAACCAAGCCATACATCACCAAGTGCAATGCAAAGTGACGGATGCAGTGGTTTTACCGTCACTGTACTCTAGAGCAGTGGAGACCCATTCTCTAGAATGACCAGTCACACTTCTCCATCTGGCATTCTGATTGAAGAGTCAAGAACGATACTTGTATAACTTTATACATGTGCCAAGTATAAAGTTTGGCGGAGGGGGAATTATGGTGTGGGATTGTTTTTCAGGAGCTTGGCTTGTACCCCTTAGTTCCAGTGAAAGGAACTCTGAATGCTTCAGCATGCCAAGAGATTTGTGGAAAGAGTTTGGGGAAGGCCCTTTCCTTTTCCAACATGACTGTACACCAGTGCACAAAGCCAGGCCCGAGCCAGGCCTTCTCGCCCCAACATCAGTGTCTGATTGGTTTAGAGGCTCATTTGAATATTGCGGCCTACTTCAGTATCAGCTGATATTACATTGTAGGTCTCAACACATTCATTTTTTATTATCCATTCCTTAGTATATGGTTAAACATTCAAGTTAATGCTCTAAACTGGGTTGTGTTTTGGGGTGTTGATGGAGTTGGGTGGATGGGCCTTGAGGTGTGATTCTGTTGGATCAGGAAGGGTGTGCACGATCTGAAAAGCTTTGCAACTCCTGTGCTTGTGCAGAGCAAATAGTGCTTGGGCACAGTGAATCTTTGTGCGCTTGTGTATACATACTAGACACACATGCCCAGGATTACCCTGCCAGAGAAGTTGACATACCCCCACTTTAATACTGACTGCTGCACTTGGATTTGTGTGTTCATGTCTGTATACCCCTGCTTGCTTTAGCATTAATGCTGTGTACAGAAAAAACAACTTGGTTATGATTTCTGATGATGCTTTCATTTCTTCCATCGCGCTCTCTATGTAAGTGTATTATGAGATGTGATGTGAGGGGTGTACTGTGTAAGTATGGATGCTGGGGAAGAGCTGCCCGGTGATGGTCTCCGGCCAATGGACTGCACCCCTCCTGATCATGAGTGCTCTCAATTATATCTAAACCTCTCTCTCTCTCTCTTCCTCTCTCTCCAGATAGCCTTGCAAGCAAAGAGCAGCCACTGGAGCTTTTGAAGCCGTCTGGACTCAACCACATTTCCACTGGTAAGACTTTCTGTCCAATGTATGCTTTTGTGCACACCTCGGACTAGTGTCCCCCTCCAATATCATTCAGGCACTAGGGCGAGCAGCTTTGCGTCATTAGCTGCTCTAGAGACAGAGCATAACATTTTTTGGTCCATGGTCGGGTGTAGATTACATTTGGATTCTGCCTCCAACAGTTGACAGATTTGGCTGTACCCTACTTTACTCTGAGCTATTACTTTACTCTTCCATGCTGGAGTTGTAGCTGAGAGGATCCTCATGAGAACACAACAGTAGAGTTTATCCGGGCTCTAACCTATTGGAAAAAATTTCAGCCCTGATTAATGTAAGAGCTGTCATTGGTGCTAAGGTAGTTAGGCAGATGTTGGCATTAGGTACGGAGAGTAGGCAGTATTCACATGGTGATGGTTGAGATTGTTTTAGGACAAAAATATGTTTGTTTAATTCAAAACTTGGTTCCATAGGTCTTCAATCAGTATGTTTTCTGCTTCATTTTGCCAAACCAAACCATTTTTCCAAACCAAAATCTGAATTGGTTAAACCACACCCCACAATCCATAAGCGGTGCATAAAAATTGCTTTTATTTTATAACTGCAGCTCATTCGATTGTTTGACAAGATTTGTAGTCGTATTGCGGGCAGCGTGATGGGGGAGTGGTTTGTGTTGTCGCCTCGCAGCAAGAAGATCCCGTGTTCGGGTTTGAGCTGAGTTGGATTTAGGCTGGGTTTGAGCTGAGTTGGATTTAGGCTGGGTTTGAGCGGAGTTGAGGCTAGGCTTAGTTTGAACTAAGTAGTTTTTAATCTGGGTTTGAGCTGAGTTGAGGCTAGGCTTAGTTTGAACTAAGTAGTTTTTAAACTGGGTTTGAGCTGGGTTGAGGCTAGGCTTAGTTTGAACTAAGTAGTTTTTAATCTGGCTTTGAGCTTAGTTGAGTCTTGGTTTAGTTTAAACTAAGTAGTGTTTAGGCTAAGTTTGGCTAAATTGAGGCTAGGCTTAGTTTGAACTAAGTAGCATTTAGACTTGGTTTGAGCTTAGTTGAGGCTTGGTTTAGTCTAAACTAAGTAGTGTTTAGGCTGGGTTTGAGCTTAGTTGAGGCTTGGTTTAGTTTAAACTAAGTAGTGTTTAGGCTAGGTTTGAGCTTAGTTGAGGCTTGGTTTAGTTTAAATTAAGTAGTGTTTAGGCTGGGTTTGAGCTTAGTTGAGGCTTGGTTTAGTTTAAACTAAGTAGTGTTTAGGCTGGGTTTGAGCTTAGTTGAGGCTTGGTTTAGTTTAAATTAAGTAGTGTTTAGGCTGGGTTTGAGCTTAGTTGAGGCTTGGTTTAGTTTAAACTAAGTAGTCTTTAGGCTGGGTTTGAGCTGAGTTGAGGCTAGACTTAGTTTGAACTAAGCAGCGTTTAGACTCGATGTAGGTTTGGGTTTAGGCTGAGACAGACTCAGATAGGAAGCAGATGGTGAGGACGGCTGTTTTTGGCCATGTGGTCTCTTTCCCTGGAGGAAAGCCCAATACCAGTGGCCTCTCTGGTGCTTCTTCAGTTTATTTTTCCATGTCTGTCTGTCTGTCTGCCTGCCTGCCTGTCTATCCGTCTCTGCTTTTTGAATGTTCTCCACAGTGAAAGGATGCTCTGGGTGGTATATTGCATACCTGCAGAATGTAAGTGACAGTTGGTGGGTTTATATACAGTGATGGAGAACAGACTCTCTCTCTCTGTTTTTCTTTGTCTTTGTCTGTAGAACACTGTCTGTCTCACTCTTTCTCACTCATTCTCTCTCATCACCATAGGGTCCAGTGCTTGCTGAGAGCTGATGTCACTGGGCTATACTTGGTGTGCCTTATGTCTTATTCATGTAGACCATAGGCTTGTCCTGGCTGCTTCTCTGCGTGTGTGTATGAGCTACCAATATATGTTTGCTTGGATGTTTTGCTTTTATATATGATGTGAGCTGGTATGTGCTTATATCCTTCCTCATATCCTTTTCCTATAGCCCAGTAAATCACCTAATACTGCATTATGAGATCTATCCCACAACACGTCATGTGTGTAAACAGCCAGCTAAAGAACGGGTGTGACGGCCATTTCCATTCTCTTTTTGTGTGGGTGTGCCATTAAATATTCACAAGATCACTTGTCATAACGCTGAACGAGGCGAGATGCCGTACTGTTACCAAAACAAACAAAGCTCACTGAACAACAGAGACACTGTAACAGTGGGATTTTTGTCAGGTAAGACAGTGTGATGGATATATCTGGGAATTGAAAAGAAAAGGGAAAATACCTTTTTAATCCATCAGGTTCAACTGGCTTCTCTTGGGCTGGTGCACTTCCACTGAAAGCCTGATAAATATATACAGTTACATCTCAAAAACAAAAATTGAATATTGGGAATAAGTTCAATATTTTTTGACATTCCTTTCATGAAATTCATATATTATATAGATTCCTTACACATAGAGTGAAATATGTAAATCCTTTATTTCTTGGAATTTTGATGATTATGGTTTGCATATAATAAAACCCAAAATTGTAGAAAATTTAAATTTAACATAAAATCAATAATAAGTATGAAATGTATGTTTATTTCCATGCACTCAATACTTGGTTGGGCCTCCTTTTGCCTGAATTAATGCATCAATGAGGCGTGGCATGGAGGCGATCAACCTGTGGCACTAAGGAGGTGTAATGGGGATTTTTTTTTTTTAAATTTACTTTCCAAACCGCTTATCCATTTGGGGTTGCGGGGAAGCAGGAACTGATCTCAGATGACTCTGAACACAGGGCCGGGTTCAAGCTGGACAGGAGGCCAACCCATCATAAGACAACATGAAGACATGAAGTTATCTTCATGTGTTCAATCTTTTCACTTTAGTACACATAACTCAAATTATTAAATACTTTCTGCCGATTTATGGTTTCAGGAGTCTTTGCCAATTCACCATTCTACTGCTGAGAAACACAGGATCCTGTTGCACCCCTATCTTGACTTATTTTGAGTGTAACGTTCACAGGGGCTCGCACACTAGTGGGGCTAGTGACTAGCACACGTCCAGCGCTAAGATTAGGCCTGAGCAAAGCGCTGGGTTTTAAGCACTTGTGGAAAAGGGGTTACATACAGAATATCTATTTATTTTTTAAATTGAATTATTTTACACCTTTAACCCTTTAGATTGCTTAAGTCTATATAAGCACCCCTTTTGCAGGTCCTCAGTCACATATCTCTAGAGGTTTCCCATAAGTTGACTCAGTAATTACCCTGCTGTTTAGGTGGGAAAATACTGTAAAATCTGTGATTTTCTTCTTCTACAAGGAATTGCCCTCAATTCTACAAATAATTACTTGGGTTCAGCTCATATTTGGGAGAACAGTGCAATGAAATATTATGTTTGATGGTTTTACTCTTCACATCTCTGGGCATTTTGAATATGGTCACCCAACTCTCTCCTGTGGTCCTGCTGATTGGCTGAGATCATCAGTATTTGCATTTTACCACTTGACTCATTTGCATAAGCTCTGCTTGACTGACCGTTGATGAAAGAGGTGCATGTCTTCCTCCTCTGCACTGATTGGCGGCCTGCTCCTCCCCAGAGTTGTGTGAGAGCGTGAGGTTTTAGTTAAAGCACTCAGTGCTGTCTGTTTGCTTCCTGCTATGAAAATGAAGTGAATATGGAGATTCGCTTTTTACTGCTTGTTAGTCGCCCACACCGAGCTGCTGGAAACTCGGCCCACTCCAGATAAACAGGGAAACGTGTTAGCACCTGTTCCCAGATGCACTCTTTATTGCAGAGTACAATTGCTTTTGATGGCAAATTGTTAACATGAGCATTATATTAAAATAACTTGTGTTATTTGTGTGTGTGTGTGTGTTTGAAAGAGGAACATTTGGATGGTTTGCTGTTTGGAAGAGGAGGTTCTGACGCCCCTGATGACAAGAGTGCACTGATGAAGTTGATAAAGACAGATTTGCCTGCATATTAACTAGGCTGAGTGCGAGTCTGGCTCATTCATTCAGAAGCACAGCAGCCTGCGCGCCATTCAAACTGCCAGCACTGCGGAGAGTGGCACGCTTACACCAGGGTGTGCATGTGGGTGGGTGCAATATACCAGATACATCTCACTCTAACACTGCCTCTTCTTTAGTGTCTGCCAGAACACGGCTCTCCGAAAGTGTCTGTGCCTACGCAAAAAATCCACACAATCACTTCACTTAAGAGGGATTTGGCCTGCAGTCAGTGTTTTATTTATTTATTTATTCTTTTGTGTGTGTTAGGTGTGTAAAAATGCATGATGCATCGATCTGGTGGTGGCGACCAATCAATGTAGATGCTCAACTGAATCGCTGAGATGTCAGATTAACCACCAGTTTGATAAAAGATTCAACCAAACACGACTGATTTGTAATGGATGAGGGAAAACATCACTCTAGACCAGGGATGGGCAACTCTAGTCCTGGAGAGTCAGTGTCCAGCACAGTTTGGTAGTTTTCTCCCCAAAAACCTGGCAATGAACAGGTGAGTTGATCCTGGTGTGTTTGATCAGGGAAATCACCAAACTGTGCTGGACATGGTCCCTCCAGGAGCAAAGCTGGACACCCCTGCTCTAGACCATGGATGGGCAATCCCAGTCCAGCATGGTTTGGTAGTTCCCCTCCTCAAAGGCCTCGTTTACACTGTCAGTTAAATGTGACCCAATTCCGATTTTTTGCTCATATGTGACACAGATTGGATCTGTCCCATGACAGTGTAAACAGGAAAAAAACGCATGCGTTCGGATATGTTGAGATCGGATTCAGGCCTCATTCATTCATGTGAAAATAAATCCGATATAAATCCGATATGTGCCGATGCGACTGTACTGTAAACAGGCAGTTCGGATATTCCTAAGCGATGCGTTCTGTACGTCATTAAATGCGACAGTTTAGTACTTCATCGCAGTTTGATGACATCGTGTGGAAGCAAACACAATAAACTTGGAGACCTGTGGGGAGAAGAGTCAGTTTAAGATAAAATTAAAGGCTCCTACCAAAACAAATCTGTTTGAGGATATTTCTGCTGCAACGGAAGATCAATCATGAGATCGCTCACGCACCCAGAGGTTCTTCTGAATGATCGAAGCCAAAATAGCGGCAACATGCGCAGCTGCAATTATCGCCCTTTTCCTTCGTCTCCGCTTCAAAATCATGCGGTTATTTTGCGATTTTTGCGACATCGCAGATCTAACATCAAGTATATTTCCCGTTCGTCCAGCTTGGCTACTGTGTGGTGTAACAACACCCCTTTGCTATAGCAACTGTAAACAGGCGGATCGGATATGGGTCTCAATTTAATCGGAACTGGGCATCAAGACTTGCAGTGCAAATGAGGCCAAACACACCTGATTCTCATGTAAATTGCCAGGTTTTGTGCTTATATGTTTGAAGAGAGGCCCAGTGTTGCCTATTCCTACTTTAGACCTTCTGGATGTTCTGGATACATAATTGATTGGCATCAGCTTTATTTCTCCACTGTTGACCATTAGGATCACTCTGGAAATGCTGTATACAAGGACTGAAGCTTCAAATAGAGCATGGCATATCTGTTAGAAGCCTGAGACGACTGCGTTTAATTTACAATGGGCAAAAAAGTGCATTTTCTGCCTGTGTGCAGGAGCTTTTGGAAGATCAGATCTATCATAGAATGCAATCTCTTGCAATCTCTTTATTTAGAGCACTGAATTATATATGATGAACTCTTGCGAAAGAGAGGGAGAGAGTGAGAGAGAGGGTGAAAGCTAAAGAGATGGATGGAGGACTGACAGAGCGTCTTTAAAATGTCACGGCTGAAGCCGTTTTATCTTTGGAGTTCATAAAATCGCAAGTGTTTTCGGAACACTGCAATTCTTTTCTGCTGTAACCGTCCCCATGCCAGTCCTCCTTCATTGAGCATGCACAGACACGCCACTCATCTTTTATGCATGCTTCCATGGAAGGTTCTCATTGAATGCAGCCTGAGCTCTAACCCACGCCCTTGCCCATGCTGTAGCCTTTCCTGTACGTTCTTGCCCATCCGTGCGAGCTGATGTGTCTGGAGATGTCAGCATTGCAGACTGGCTTTGGCTTCAGAGACTTGATGCTACAACCTGATGGTCAGTTTCTTTTATCATATCCAGGAATGTGTGTCCAGCACAGTTTGGTGATTTCATTCCTCATTTCATTCACTCCCTAAACCTGGCAAACCAGGTGTGTCTGAGCAGGGAAATCAACAAGCTGTGCTGGAAAACAGTAGTTGGGGAACTCTAAGTTAGGTCTACAGATTGTCCCTGAGTTATGATGGTTCAACTTATGATTTTTTTTTAATGATTATAGCGATATGAGTGAATTGTAAAAATATTGAATTTTTTGTCTGGTAGCAAACGTAGCAACATATGTTGTGATGCTGCAGGAATGTGCACATCCCCCACCTCGTGAGATTCCTGACTCTTTCCAGCAGTGGAGTTCAGTTATGACTTATTTTCAAGTTACTATAATGGCATCGTAAGGCATCTCTATTGTAAATACCTGTATTTCACATTTCCATGCTATTCTTTCAGGACCAGTTTCTGGGAACCTTGCTGTGAAATAGTATTTTGTTACACTAAAGCCTTTTAATGCAAAAGGTGGTAAAGTAATTGACAATTAATAGAAACCTCATGTATGTAATGATGCTAAACTTTGTTAAAATTTGTTAAACATGAACGAGTGGGACGCATATAGCTAACACAAGTCTGTCGTAGGCACTTGTTGTGGGATGTTGCATGATTCATGGGGAGCAATGCATTGTGGCCTATGTAGTGTCTGGTGTGGGAAAACAGGTGGGATATACGGGTGGAAAGAGTTGCTTTTTGGGAGTCTTAGTTCGTTAGCAGTGAGAGCACTGGTAAAATAAACACATGAGTCATATACACAGCAGTAGTGACAGTTCTGATCTTTACTATAGAGTCTTCCTTACGTTTGGGAGCCATAATGAAGTTTCCAAACAAGCAACAGAAACAAGAAAGCTAACGGCACAATGCTGTCTTCCTCTTATAGCGTTTATTCGTCCGCTCAGGTCGTTAACAAATTCTTGCTCGAACTTTTATTTTATGTTGCAAAAAAATAAACGTAGCCAGCGACGTAACCATGAATCGCTGTATGTCGATTGCAATGTAGCACGAGGATCCCCTGTACTTTGAATTTGAGTATAATGTGAGTAAATTGCACACCCCAGTTGTATTTGATCACATCTGCAGTCCTTTTATTTGTTTATTCTTGTCATTATTAAATGTGCAAAATGTGGAAAATACTTTAATAATAGAGAACTCTTCAAAAGTGGAATTTTCCAGAAGTTAATTTTACCTCTGCACTGTGTTTTACAACTGACATGATCACATAGCAGGTTTTTAAGCTCTAGCTCTGAGCCTCCCAACCAGCAAGTCTAGGTTGACACAAAGAAAACTCCCTAAGCTGGAGGACGAAACCGCAGGAGGAACCATGAGCAACAGAATAATGGAATGCTGTGCTGCCCCTAGAACGTTCCTCTAGCAGACACTGGTGGTGGTCAGTAAAGAGCGTATGAGTGAGGGGCCTTGGGAAGAGACCTGAAGTGATGCTCATTGATTGTGAAGCAGCAGCTATAGCTCCCTCTGGAAACAACAGTATATTGCCAAGTACAGAGACTACTTGGTTCTCACTTTATACACACACACACACACACACACACACACACACACACACACACACACACACACACACACACACACCCCGATGTCCCCATATTATACGATTCTCCTCGTAAAATTAGCAAAGGTCCTGATCCACAAATCACGAGTCTCTTAGGGGAATAATCTCTCCTTATTCCACCATGACTTCAGAGAGGAGCAGTAACCTCTGCTCCACAGGAAAGAACTCTGTAGTTGATCCATATCCGGGAAGTGGGGAGTACACTGCACTGATTGTTCATGCTGGGGTGATTAACGGTTTCTGCCATGTGGAGTCAATATGAAATGAGCTTTTCCTCAACAAGTGAAGTCATGTGTTTTGGTCTTTGAGCAGCTTTTGCCTTGACGTACCATATCATGGACTTTTTTGGTGGTTTACCTTTGTGCAGTTCAGTGTTTGTTTTTTCTTTCTTTAGTGCAGTCCTGACTGATTTATCGATTTGATGTTCGGCAGTATTAAGTCCTACCATCCTCATCAGAGTTTTACCTCCGCCACTGAATGATGTATCATATCTACATCACTGTATACTGATATCGCAGAAGCCTGCAATGTAAGCCTCCAACTAATCCCAGAGCTTCTTCAACTTGCTTGCCAAGGGGCATAGCTGAACTGTTTAGAAATAAAAAGTCAACTGTGTGTACATGTGCTGGGTTTGTGACCTCAGAAAACTGTTTTGAAAGCGTTCCTTTTTTATTAAAACATATATGGACTGTGTGAATTGTAACAGTGAATGTAAATTGTGAGGCTTTAACAATACATACATACGTCAAGCTTTAATTGGAGTGTGATACAGACCCTTTAATGTATCTAAAAGTATCACAATATGTACCCGAATAATCCCAATACTGATATTTTGTCCATATCGTGCTGCCCTATCCATCACACACTTCAAGCAAGTCCTGTTACACCAGTGTGGAGGTGCCTCCATGCTGTGTTTCTGGATGGGGCTTCATATTTAACGTTGAGTTGCTTGCTGTTCGCTGCCTGACTGTGAGGCAGTGAGGGTTGTCAAGGGTCACCTTGCCTGCTCATCAGGGGATGCGAGTAGGGGGGGTATCTAACACTCGGTCACAATGCCGACACTGCACCTTTGGCTTACATATACCCCCCCTGCCCCACACACACACACACACACACACCCCTGCCCAAGCCACTCACCCACTCCTTTCCCTCCGTCTCCATTTCTCTAGCTGGCTGGACTGTAGAGCTGGATGTGGGCCAGCGCAGGGCTGCAGGCTGTTTCTCAGGGCTAAAGCAGGGCAGTTCAACTGTACTCCCACCATCCTGCCTGCAGACCCAAGACACTGTAAAAAGTGCACTTCTATTATTAAAATAAAGCCAGCATTTATTGCCCATTGTAAAATTTGGGTTTCCTTGCAGTCAGGTGGGCCATTGCCTTGGAATATATTGTATTTTAATAAAAAAATCTTCAGAATTTTATGGTTCTGATGGATGTAGTTGTAATGCTGATCAAAGCTATTTAATTTACCCTTGATCTATGAGACGCCATCGACTGTATTTTCATAATGAGAAGTCACCCGCATACTGTACATGTGTTTTTGGAAGCCACAGCTACTGGCCGGCTCTTTTGCCAGCCCTCACAGATGGCCCCCGAGCATCCTGTATGGGCCACTGAGAGTGGCGCCCTGTCCCCCGCCTTGGCACCCAATCTGGGCCGTGCGCTGCCAAACGGCGCCGGCAGGAGCCGTGAGACAGCTGCCTCGCTTCTGTCAGACCACTGGGGGTGAGCTGGCGGGGCAGTTAGTACACCGTGTCTATCTCTGTCTGTCTCTCTCTACAATATATCTCTCTCTTTCTCTGTCTGACTCATTGTTGGTGTGTGTGTATATAGCTTATCTTCTGAAAACCACACTTGGCATTGCTTGTAGTGTTAAATCAATCAGGCTGAGGTTGTGAGCAGCTCTTATTTTCATTAACAGTGCTCTGTGCATGGGGCTGTGCCTGAATTCTAACACTGGAATGACAACAAAAGAGATCATGAGAGAATCAACACGTTTACAACTAATCTCAAATGCATTTTATAGATCTTATTTGCTTACTTGTCTTCCCCAACTTTGAGTTTTTAGGACTCACGTCTATTTTTCGCCACTTGTAGGATGTACAAAATATGCTTTTGCTCTATTTTCACTTAAGGTATAAAACAAGCGTTCACATTTTATACACTTTCCAGTTTCAAGCTCTGGAATTCTCTCCTACAAAACCTGCGCCCAACGTCCTGTCGGTCTCTCGTCAAAACTCTATATTTTTCCACCTGTGCTATTCCAATGCTCATTCTTGATTTCCTAATTCTGCTGTTTGTGTTTTAACTGTTTCAATTTATTTTGGGTTCTGATGGATATTGTGCTGTGTAAAGTGAGCTTAGGTTTGAGAAAGGCACTATATAAATTCAAATTATTAAAAATTATTGTTGCTGATTATAATAATAATAATAATTATTATTATTATTATTATTATTATTACTACCTGCAGCTGCTAGAATGTAAGTAACCAGTTTGGCTGGTTGGCTTTCTTGCTTAAAAGATCTCACACTCCACTCCACTGCTGCAGACCTTTCACTGGCTATGTGACTGACCATGTCAGATGATTGGCTTCAAAGTGAAAAATGGTCCTGCCCCAACATACCTATCTGCAATTATCAAACCACAGGTCACACTTAGATCTTGCTCAGCTCAACTGGACCCCCAGTTCTCAAAAATCCAAAGACCGACATCAAGACTCTTCTCAGGTCTGGCCCCTAAATAGTGGAGCGAACTTCCCCTGATCCTTAGAACTGTAGAGAACCTTCTGCAATGAACGGTCTTCAAACCGTGATGGAAGACTCACCTTGTGAAAGAACACCGTGGTCGATAAGTTCAACGTAACAAACTTTCCAACCATCAAAAACAACAACCAAACAAACAAAAATCTTTCTGTTAAGAGAAAGCTTCTGCTCTGATAGAATCTTTGTAGACTAAAAGCTCTTAACTGAAGTATAGGTTTACTGGTGTGAGGGACAGTTTTCTGTGTAGACTACAAAGCACCCAACTTCGCTCTGGATAAGTCTCTGGATCTGGAGCTCAAATAAACAAACATTACTCACTGCTGCCTTCTAAAGGTTTACGACCCCAGTCAGTAATGCTATTTGGGTGTTTTTGTAAGATGAGTAATGTGTTTCCATAAAAATGAATTTGTCTGAATTTGTCTCAGCTCAGGGAAAAATAAATATATAATTTATAAATATATCAATATATGATATGTGTACAATAATTGCTGTGTAAATATATATTAATTTAGTAAATATATAGTAATTGCTATAGGCCTTTCCTTCGCCATTGCTGATTTGACACATCTAGCCAAGTTGGGCTCAGTTTACTTTCTCTTTGTGTCCAATGACTTGATAGATTGATTACCAGAACAGTTGATTAGCTCATTGGCCATTGGTTCTTTGGTCATTTACAGGGCATGTTCTTAGGATCACTATTGCCGGTCAAATGTTTGGCTGGATCTCAAGCTGTAAAAGCTTTGAGGCCAGTGCTGCATAAGGCACTGCAAATGTATTTTATTATGTGATTGAGTCTAATCACTGAAGACAGGGACTGTGTGCTGTAATGGTCCTGGGAGCCAACTGGGCAAGAACCCTGATCCTGACTGATCAATATGAACCATACAGTCGCAGTGCTGTACCACAATACCACACCCACAGGCAGTCCAGCTCACCCAGAAGAAGCTTGTTTAGTTTCTCTGGGTTTAGTTTCTCTGGGTTTCAATTTTCTGGGTTTAGTTTTTCTGGGATTCAATTTTCTTGGTTTCGTTTTTTGCATGTTGTTTACCCTTGTTTTTGGGCTGGAAAAGTATTATAAAAACACAAATGTATGTAATTTGTGTATTTTATTACCGCATCGGGCTTGCAACTTATTCAGTGCTTATGTTTTGAATATTTGCCATGTTACTTTTGTAGCACCTCTGCAAAATGAGAGAAGAAGCTGAATGTGTCATGTCTGATTGACCACATTGGATGTAAAGGGGGTAATTTTGTTAATACAAATGTACTGAATTGTCAAAAATATGTATTTGCATGTTAATTATGTGTCTGATCTCAGCGCCGTCTTGCAGTGGATATTGAATGATTGTTCACGTCCACAGTCTTTTCATTGTAAGTAATGTTTGGTAGCAACACTGTTCTTGTTTCTGCGATCTGACTGACCTTACGCACGCATGTCGGCTGGTGACGTCATGGTCACCACAGCAGATTCTAAAGGTTCCCACTCAAAGATAAAGGCAAGTGCTAGACATGGTTTAAACATGTTCTTCCAGCAGAGTGGGCATTGTTTTAATCTACTTCAGCTGTTTTGGTGACAGGCAGAACCTGCTCTCTCAGTGGGACGACCAGACAGCACTCTATGTCTTTCTGAATATTGTATATGAGAGCTCCAGCTTAGTCGGGGGGTGGGAGGTGGTGGGAGGTGGTGGGAGAACAGGTCATGACCCCTTTTATCTTCCCGATACTGTCTGGAGTGGGAGTGGAGTCAAATTTAGATCTGTTTCTTAATTTCATTTGGGGAGCCTCCTAAGGTTACGTTTCTTAGAACACAAAGTGCCGATCTTTGATTGGGCCTGACTAAGAATAGACGAAAGAGATCGTTCTCATTTGCGCTCTTTCGCTCACTGTCACTCACTCGATTGTAGGAGAAACGAAGGTCACAGCTGACCACATGGGTTTCCTGGAAGTGGCTTCTTTCTCTTGCTCTCTTGCTTTTCTTTTTCTTTCTTTGTTTCTTTCTTTCCATCTCCTTTCTCTTTTTCTCTGTTCTTTCTTTCTTTTTCTTTTACTTTGTATATTTTGCTTTCTTTGTTTCTCTCTCTCACCCTCACCTTTCTTTTTCTCAGTTTATCTCCTTTTTTTAATCTTTCTTTATTGTTCCATTACTTTTTCTGTTTTGCTTTCTTTGTCCCCCCCCCCCCCCCTCTCTCATATATATGTCATTTATGCCTCTTAATGTAAAGTACTTATTTTGGCTCTTTTAAAACTTTTAAGAGCCATTCAGCAACCTCTGATGTACTTACCAAATGCATTATTGATGTCTTCTATAGGGACAGACCTCAGTGTGGTTGTGCGTGTGGCTTGAGTAGAAGCTGGTAGGCTGGATTAACTGACCTGCAGC
This sequence comes from Lepidarchus adonis, assembly GCA_037576955.1. Classification (NCBI taxonomy): domain Eukaryota; kingdom Metazoa; phylum Chordata; class Actinopteri; order Characiformes; family Lepidarchidae; genus Lepidarchus; species Lepidarchus adonis. Next base: position 20,754,288 of record JBBIGC010000002.1, read on the forward strand.
CGGGCTCTCACAGTGGTTTCAAGAGTTTTGTGATGTGATGAGCAGCTCTTCCGCCTCTGGACAAAGCCACTGAAGCCACATGGCCAAGGCAGCCAGAGGGAGTGGTCAGTGGAGCAGCGTCTGTGGTACTCTATATACTTTTAAGTGCTGAATACTTTGGACTAATGGCCACTTCAAGCAACAATTCATCAACAGAAATCAGACATACAAGATGTAGGCCGATTAAAACATGTCAAGTTTTCCTCTGTAGTTTTCTACTGGACCTACAAGACTAATGTAGCCAACAAGTAACAGAAACATCTACACTGTGCAAACTGCATGTCCCTGCACTCTGCAACTCGACACACTACTGTTGATCTCAGCCTTTGATTGGTCAGTGTTGACTATTTTGAGTCAAGAGTACATGGGAAAGGTTGATTTGATTTCTTTTAGGAATTGCCACAAATGTAAATCAGTATTTAGCCAATGTTAGCTTCATTTTTGCACTCACAAAATACTTAGCTATGACATATTATTTATGACGTGTAATAAAATTTCAATACGTTATCTTCCAATTTATACTTTACCTGAGCAGAAACGCTGAGCAGTTTCATTCACTTTGTAAACACGTGTCATGAGTGACCTATATCTGTCTCACAAAAGAATTACTGTTGCTGTTGGAACACAACCTTGAATCACTTTTTTTTTTTCATTTTGGACATAAATTGAAAGCACCAGCTGTTCTTTACATGTCAAAATGTCATTGCACACAGACCAATAAAAATGGCCCAAAAGACTTAATTACCGGCATGTTTTCCTGGAATGTTACTGCACCATATTCTGCATTGTCTGATCTGTTGAATACATTTTTGGCTGCAGCTTAATTTGTTTATTCACTTTCAATGCCAGTGGTCTACACACAGGTTTTAAAAACAGAAGTAGTTTTAATGGTTGTGTATATTTGGGATATGTGTAATTTTACACACATCACAAATGTAGATGATCAGCCAAGCCATGTGTGGAATTTAAATATGGCTTCTTTAGATTAGCACTGAAGCTACAAGGCCAACCTTGAAAGCAGACACCAGAGGTGTTAGCAGACAAGCCTTTAAAATGAGCAGATGTAGAAAAAATGCTCCAAACGTTGCTTTTGCACAAATGTGATGATTGCAGCTCTTTAGGGAGCATGGAGGCTGGAGTTGGCCAAAAACTCTGAGTTTGTTTCTGAGCAGTGTTGAGCTTACTTATCAACTCAGCAGACGACTCCTCTTCAGCTTTGTTCTTCAGCAACAACATGAACATTTGCCTTGAATATCATTCATTTATTGACTGCAAACAAAGTTTGTATAAAATTCAGACTACAAAGACTACATAGCAGTCTGTCTGTTTTCATAAATAGCGTTTCAGAACATTTCATATGGTTCAAATAAACCTCCTTTCTTTGAATTCTCAGATGTGCTTAGGATCATTGTCCTGTCAAAAGTTACATCTGGAGTTTTTTTTCATCTTAGCATGATACCACATCACACTTTAGTAGCAAAGATGTCAGATTTTAATAAAGCAGGTTCCACATGAAGGATTTTAAACTCTATTTATGGACTTGTTGTGATAAATGTAGCAATGGATATAATAATAAAAACTTACAACAGCAAACAACAAGGCAATTTACCTAAAATATAAAATAAAGTATCTGTTTTTCAGAGTGATAAATTGCTCTTTTTTATTTTATTTTTTATATACACTTATCCATTTGTAAATGTATAGGTGATGAGAAAAACTCAGAAGCTGTTGATGTGCTATTATATTCTTTCTTTCTGCCGCTATTCTTTTGATATAGTCTGCAATTCCAGCCATTTTCAAGGTCTAGAATCTTCAGTGTAGAAGTCCTTGGGCAGTGTAGCCCCTCTTGCTATAGTGATTAAACAGTGATGAACAGTGAATGTGTCTCTCATCCTTGTAAAATAATATTTTCTGCTTATACTTAACTCTATATATCATGTCTAGCCTGCACCTAATCTTTTTTTTTCTTTTATTCTCATTGCCATTAATATAATTTGTAATGTGATGTTTTTCCCCCCTCTTTCTTGAAGTTGATCTTATTTTTTCAGAAAACTTTTTGGTAGCGGAAATCTTTTATATAAGCCTCCATTATTTGACCAGCAGTACAGTTTATGTACCAAATTGACATGAGGCATGAGGGTTTTCTCTAAAGCACATTTCAGGTCAGGGGTCTGCTCATGAACAGAGGACAGCCAGGGAATGCACTTTGACTGACTACTCCCTTCGTCAGTACTAGTCTCATTATATCACTGAATAAAGGCAAATGACTGCTCCCATCTCATTACTGCTGGAGTTTCAGGCCGTGTATGTATTATTACTGCTGCGGCATTAATCACATTGCAGTGTGGCTCACTCCCTGTGCCTTGTTCACTGGGCCACGCTTTATTACAATGAAGCGCCACTTTTGCTGTGCGAAGCCCACAGCTCTCTGTGCCTACTACTAGAGAGAGAGGGGCTCAATCAATCAAATACATGAATCAATAATGAATGATTGAGTATTTCACATATTTGAGTTAGCCTTTTGTGTCCTGAGGGAAAAGGGGGCAGAAAAATACAACTATATATCTCGCTCTCACTCACTCATCATGCTGCTTCTTGTTTACAGCAGAGTAGCCTTTATTTATTTATTCCTCTCATCTGTTTGGTTGGCTACGGATTTGTCCATTCAGACTTTATCATTACAGCAGTGCTGCATTATTTACCAAGTGAGGAAAGAGAGATGGAGAGAGAGAGTGTGATGGAGAGACTAAGGAAGATGGAATGTGTGTTCTTGCTGGTTCTTCTTTAAGCCATTGTGGTGCTGGTAGTGGTCATGCTGAGACTTGTAGGGCATTTAAGCACCTTCCCTGTTAATGCACCATAATATATACGTCATATAGTGTAAAGCAATAAAGGGTCATCTTTAGGCTGGACATATGAAGTGCTTTTCTGTCTGTTTTTCTGCTCGTTTTAGTGAATCTGAGTTCACACAGGCTTTCAGGACTTGCATTCGGTCTGAAGTGTGTTTGAATGGCGTCAATAAAGTATGGCCTGCAGCTTTTTCTTGGTATAAATTTTGGCTACAATCCACAGAAAATGTTTATTGCGTTTACATGTCATTAATTTTAACATTTTGTAGAAGCAGAAATGTCCCATGATTTTTTTTTGCACGTTGAGCAGTCAGAATGTGAATCCTGTAGGGAGCGATGTTTTCTCTGTGTACGTCACTGTGTAAGAGGATTTAATATAAGGACGTCAAGGTTCAGCTCTAAAAAAAAAAAACTGATCCATATTTTGTGAATTAAGTAAAGCATTAACCTCAAAAAAGCTCTGTAGGCAAACATGAATGTAACATTGAGTAATACATATGAGTGATCAAAAGAAATGAGAAATCAAACATGACTTATACACCTATGTTCGCTCAGAGCTCCTTTGTTTATGCAAGTTTCAAATGCCTGTGTGGATAAAGCCTTAGTCTGCGATTTTTATATAAGTTTATGCTGAAAAGGGACAGTTCTGATATCTGCTTTTTATCTTAGTAAGATAAGAGCTTTATTGACACTGAATGAATACAAATGAGACCATTTATTTTGGAGCAACCTATAGATGCCTACAGACCAAATTAAAATAAGATTCAACATGGCAAATACAACTCTGTGGATCTGAAAAAGAGTAAAAATCTATTTTTAAAATGTCAGCCCGAGTGAAAAGACTGGATGGACCTATCTGCCTCTTTAATCTTGCATGCTTATTGCATGTGTCTAACACTAACACGGAGGTTAGGCAAATACGTTAAATATTTTGTACAGTTAGTGAACCAGTTGCACAATGGCAGAGAAACTGAATTTAAAAGCTTTCAGCTCCAAAAAAAGACAGAATTGGAGAAAACGAGGCAGGATACAGCAAGAAACCATAGCTTAGGTTTGCACTGAGGGGAATACCTGGGTTAGAATCCTTGAAATATGACAATATGCTATGATATGCAGCGAGCAATTGTTTGGTGGGCTACCGTAATTTCTGGACTATAAGCCGCTACTTTTTGCACAAGCTTTGAACCCTGCGCCTTATAATCGGGTGCGGCTTTTCTGTGGAGTTTTCATGATTTTTGTGATATCGTAAGAGGATTTGTTTTGGTTTGTTCTGCTGTTGTACGGCACTACTTTGCTTGGTGGAAAGGCATGTGATCAGGCACACAGTCACAGGGAAAAGAGTGGTATGTTGGTCACATGTCCATCCGCCAGGCAAAGCAGTGCCGAATTGGCGCAAAAAGACACAATTAGCAAGAGAGAGACGGGGGGTTGGTCTAAAACAGGAAAGGTCCCTCTCTTTCTACTATGTTCCACTAGCTACAACCTATTTCTGGATATACAGAAAGACTTAAAATGACAAAGATGAGCATTTACAGGTGTAGTACTCACAGTAAAGCGCTACTCCACAAACGTTTGGTGAACTAGCCGCGATCTGCTGCTATGCTAACCCTCCACTACGCATTTGTCTCTATTTCAAAATAAAAGCGTTTGTTGAGGCAATATAACATAGACGTATGTGTAACATAGACTTACCTTCATTAAGTGCAACAGCACTACCATAGTACCACATTCAGTCATATATTATAAGTGAAT
>JBBIGC010000002.1:20765974-20783113 GCA_037576955.1 Lepidarchus adonis
GTGTTTCAGCAGTGTGTGAATGTGCAGTGGTGTTTCAGCAGTGTGTGAATGTGCAGTGGTGTTTCAGCAGTGTGTGACTGTGCAGTGGTGTTTCAGCAGTGTGTGAATGTGCAGTGGTGTTTCAGCAGTGTGTGAATGTGCAGTGGTGTTTCAGCAGTGTGTAAAGCTGCTTTTGTTGTAAGTTGTAAAAAGTGCTACACAAATAAAATGTACTTGCCTGTCAGTATGCGATGGTGTTTCAGCAGTGTATCAATGTCCTGTGGTGTTTCTTGGTACTTAAACTTTTCACATTACAGGGGGTCCTTATCTCACATCCCACTCAACATACAGTGATTCGTAGTTATGTTGCTTGCTGCCTTCTTTTTCTTTCTTTCTTTTGTTACATGAAGTTTACGACAAAAGCAACGTTTGTGCGGGAACTACTTGGTGAGCGGAGCAGACGAATACACGCACATGGCCCTTTACGAGGGAGACAGTGTTGTGCCATTTTTTTTTTTGTTTGTGTTGCTTGTTTGGAAATTTCATTATGGCTCCCAAGCGTAAGGCCGACTCTACAATAAAGATCAGGAACTGTTTTACTTCAGTCCTACTGTGTATGATACATGTGTTTATTTTATCCTTGCTCGCACTGCTAACGAACTACGATTCCCAGAAATCCGCTCTCTTTTCCGCCAATATTACCCACCTCTTTTCCCGCACCTGGCACTACATAGACCACAATGCATTTCTATCCATGAAACGCCACATCCCACAACAAACGCCTAGAGAGAGACTTGTGTTAGTTATATGTGTGCTACTCATATATGTTTAATAGATATATGTCATCCTTACATGCATGAGTTCCAACATACAGCGAAATTTGTGTTAGTCATGTTTGACTCGAGGGCCCCCTGTATGTTATTTATTTGTAATTATATTTAATAAACATTTAAGCATTGTGGAAGCTCAAATAAGTTCTGGTTGGCTGTCACCGTTCCATTACTCTGGCTCATACGTAAGATTACGCAAAAAAACCGCTTCGTTCACTGATCGCTGTAATCGTCAAAATGGCTGATATTGGCCCCAATAATTGACCTGACACTGAACTATGTAGTGGAGTTTTAGCGGTGTTGCAATATACTTTAGTTTTTCACCACTGGGTCAGTGTGATGTTGGTGTTCTGAAGAGAACCAGGTCACAGCCCAAAAATCAAATGCCAAAACAACAAAAAGAAAACCCAGAACCATTTGACTGAACATTATGTTACAACTATGTTATTATTATAGTAGTTGCCTGTAGTTGCTTTATTGTAACTTTGTTATATAGATTAATTAATTAGCATGGCATTACATCAATTGACGCTCTCAACCATAGCTATCTATGCTGTAACATACCCATTTCACCAGCAATTTAGTTTGTGTTACCATGTTTTGTTCAAGAATGTCATTATGTAATTTTTGTAGCAAGAACTTTAATGGGAAATAGTGGTGATTTTGTTTGATTTGCGTCAATTGACATAGTCAGTCGTTCTAGTGTTAAAGGGGAAAAATCCCACATACCTTAAAGTTCACTTAAAAAGCCAAAGCTCACACAAGACAGCTAACCTAGCTTCCACTGACAAGGTAAAGGAGCATGTGCAACCCTCACCCACAGGATCAGAAGGTAACCTCAATGAGATACGTCCTGAGACGACCTCACAAAAAACATTAATGTAGTGATTTACAAAAAACCCTAAAACTATAACTGAAACTAAGCATTTTCAAAAAAACAAAACTAAAATAAAACTAATTAAAAACTAAAATAGCATTGATAATCTACAGTCCTAAAACCCTAAATAAAAACAAATAAAACTATCAAAACCATGTTACAGACACGGTAAGATACAGTTAACATATTAAACTTGTACTACAGCAAAACGAGAAAACGTATGCAGCTGCCAAGTGTTGACTATGTGGATGTCAGAACTTTTATTTAAGCCTTTGGAGCAAGTTTGTGCTTTAATTGGCAGCGGTCAAGCCAGGTTATGACTGTAGGTCTGCCTGTCCTGTCTGCATCTACACAGAGATGGTGCATGTGAGTGAATAAGATTCCATGTGGCAGTATTCTGAGAGCTTCTGCAGTCTATGTTTTCTGTAGGCAGCTGCATTTCTTGGTATTTGTACACAATGGTGTGTTTGCCTGTTGCAGCAACAAGACCGTGTTCATCCTCACACTCTCCTTCATCTCACCTTTGCTGCTATTTATAGTGCTAACACAGCAGAGTGGCCAATTCTCAGTGAAGGGCGGCCAGCAGAGAGTCTGCCTGTAAAAGGCAATGCCACTTCAGTTCTCTGTCTTACTGAGCTGCAGAAAGCCCACTTAATCACTTTTATGGCTCTGCTGTTACACACACGTTTTTGTGTTAATTGATGCATTTTATTATTTTTGATTCATTATTAGTTAGTGATGAATGGTTTAGTGGCTTAGTTAAATAGTTGCACTCATTCAAAATATTGACACACATTTATAATAAACAGTTTTATGTTATTTTCTCCCCCTCTTTCTCTCTCTCTTCTCTCTCAGCATCAGCAGGATCTGCTGGCTCTGAAACATCAGCAGGAGCTGCTGGAGCACCAGAGAAAGTTGGAGAGGCACCGTCGAGAGCAGGAGCTAGAGAAACAGCAGCGTGAGCAGAAACTGCAGCAGCTTAAAAACAAAGAGCGTGGCCAGGAGAGTGAGTAACACACACACACACACACACACACACACACACACACACACTTATAGGGTGGGGAATATGGTGTACAATGTTCACAAAAATCACAATGAAACATGATGTTCGATGTCCTTGGTTTATCGTGATAATGATGAATATTGTCATATTGTCCTGCTCTGCACTCTTTAGGTTATAATTAGAATAAATGCAAAGCAAAAATAATTTTGTGTATAAAAAGTGTTGAAAGCTCTTAGAACAGAGCAGCTTTGTTGATTCCCCCTCAGTGCATCCAGCCATTGCAACTCTATCAGCAGTAGCAGCACTTGATTTAACCTCAGATTGAGCCTAAACCAGGGATTTGATGGTTAATGTAAATATTTTTGATCTTTCACATAGAGGACTCTGGAAATGATAACCCATCAAATTGACAAATTGGTTTACTGAGTCTTTCCCCGTTTTTAAAGAAGCTCTCCTGTAATGTGTGTTTACTTACATCACGATCACAAAATAATCCACGCTTTTTTCCGTCAATGCTCTAAAAGCCAGACTCAGACATTTAAATGTGGCTCAGTCGAGCTTTTTTGCATCTACCATCTGTTTATCTTCAGCTTTTCACCCAAGTCTCCTGCACAATCTTTTGGAAACAACTTCAGCATTCACCCGCCCCCTGCACTCAGTTGAGCAGCGCCACCCAAAGGAGAGAAGTAGAGATGCCGGTGGATCAAATTGGTGGCGAATGTTTATTCATTTAAATATCGCTATTGCCGCCTGTGTATCGATTATCGTATTGCGTGAGCAAGGACAACGATACATCGCCATATAGATATTTTAAGAAAGAAAGGAAACAAAGGATATGGGGAACTCTGAGCAACACTGCTGGTTCTGGACATTATTACTGATCAAGTGCACTGTTCTCTAATGGGAGTGGCTTCTTTTAAAGTGTGCTGCCACATCTTCCAGATCTCATTCCAGTTAAGTATCTGTGGATGTGTTGAAGAGACCATTCTGATCCACGAAGGCCCAACTCACAACTTACAGGACTAAATAAGCAGCACATCTTCAGAGGTCTTGTGGAGTCATTTGTCACACCTCAGGCTATGAATCCTAGCATTATTATATGAGCGGCTTCTTTCTTTCTCCTTTCACCACTGTGTACAGAGGAGCAGAAATGCTAATCTGGTTTTCTTTTATTAGCTGTGTTTCTGTGCATGTAGCTCTTCATGTCATTGGTAGATCTGGCATAATGCACTCACCACTTCTTCATTAGTATGTTTAAAATATTGCAACACTTTCTCCCTTCCCACTCACTGCACTGAATGCCACTAAATGTCAGCTGGTGCTGTGTGGCAAATTGAGTGTAATTTCAAACTAGAATGTGTGGGGTTTTTTTATATGTTTTTTTGTTGCTGTTGTTGTCCAAATGGCTGATGGTAAGGTCGATTTTTTCATGTTCATGCACAGAGTTGTTTTTTCATGCTAATTTATTTCAGTATAATGTAGTGATGCTTGAAATAAGCACTTTGAGCTTTCAGTGAAATGTGCCTCAGGCAATAACACAGTAAAACCCAGAAGTACATCAGATATTCAGAGAGCAGGATTACTGACAGTGAGGCCAGTCAGACCAGATGCTGATTTGAGTTGAAATAAGGATTCATCTCTGAGTTCACATTCCCCTCACTGCTGTGGTGTGAGCTGAGGCCAAACTAATGTCTTCTTTCCTCAGTAAAATTGAAGGTTACACAGATTTATCAGCTGAAATCCTACTGACAATGCACTGATAAGGTTTTTGTGAGTTATGTAAGCAGAGCACAGTGATGCTGTTATTTAAATCTCTGCAATTTTGTGCTTTATTTGAATGATGAAATTTGACAATTATAGTTTACAGTGTTTTATATTACCTTTTCAGGAACACCAGTATTGCATACAAAACTAAAATATATAGTTTGAAAATACTACAACAACAACAACAACACATTTTTTAAAATGACACCTTCAAAATAAATGCAATTTATACAATAATAAAATAAAATAAATAAATAAAATAAAATTTGCAAAGCCTAAAATTAAAGTTATATTATTATTAATATTATTATATTAATTATTTTTCCACCTTTCCACAAAAGAAATAACAACATCCAGAACAGAATGTTTGGAATGAGTAAACTGGACAACAAACAGCAAAGCACTTTATGAATTTAAGGTAAATTAAAGTCACTGCAGATCTGTGTTCATAGTTTAAATAGGTTCTTACTGATGACGTGTTGCTGTCTAGCTGTCGAGAGCAACGTCATGCTCAATTGTCTCCCACCTCCTGCCCTTGAAAAGTATTTAATGTTCGAAAGTCTTTCAGGTGGATCGGGCATTGTGCTGAAATGTGCTGTAATACTGTCAGTCGTTGCATTTTGTAATGCACTTTTATAGGGATCGGCAGCTGCTTTGTTTGGTGTAATTGATTCGTTGAATCTAAATCTGTATGCAGTCATTTAATGGACAGGTTACACCAGGGGTGGAGGCCGGTGTCCAGCACAGTTTGCTAGTTCCACTTCTCAAACACACTCCCTAAACCTGGAGATTAACAGGTGAGTTGAGCCAGGTGTGTCTGAGTAGCGAAATCACCAGACTGTGCTGGACACTGGTCCTCCAGGACTGGAGCTGGGCACACTGGGGTTATACAGATGACGTTAGTGCTGATCTCTCCTGGTTAACACACGCAATACTGTCAGAAAAGACGGAGATAATGAAACATTTGAAGGTTAAATATAATATAATGTCTAAACTGAACAAATTTCTAGCATAATACAGTCCACACTGTTCAAACGCTGGTCCACGCTCCCCTGCTGAGTTTCACTGAGCGCTGGTGAGCGTGCAGCCTGCAGCTGATGCAGAGATTACAAGCTTCTGTTGCTGCCGACAGCTGCTTTCTTATCCACCACCTGAGACGCCGGCACCACGGTCACCTGTTGCCTGCTGGGAGCTTGTGTTGCCTGGTGGCAGAAGTTTGTGTGTGTGCGTCTTTGTGAGTGTGTGAAAGCCGGGAGCGTCCTCCAGGGGCTTGTTTGCCGACGATGGCAAAGGTGGCGATTGAAGAGAGAGTTGTGAGAAAGTGCCGTCAGATGTTCCTCCTTTAAAGTGTGGAGGAACCACGGCTGTGTTTAACCGTCAGGGGCTCTGTTCTAAGCATTCATTCCTTTTTCTGAGAGAGAAGAGAAAAACGTTCTAAACACACTGAGGCGCATGTCTGTCTGACAGGTCTTACTGCATTCAGTGAGACTCTGGGTGTCAGCTCAGGAGTTTGAAGGTGTTCCTAACCCTGATTGATGAGGAACACTGTGAAATATGCAGTCACTGTGAATCTGCGTCTTTCTGGCTAAACAGAGTAAAAGAGAGAAAAAAGGATTTCACTAATCAGCCATAACATTAAAACCCCCCGCCTAATATTGTGTGGGTCCCCCCGGACTGTGGGGCACTGTGTGCTTTTGCTTCTTTCTGTCAGAGCACTCGCTTTGCTGCAGTAGCTCTTATGTAGGAGTGGAACAGACAGGCTAGTCTACACTCTCCACATGCATCAATGAGCCTTGGGTGTCTATGATCCTGTCACTAATTGACCAGTTGTCCTTTCTTGGCTCAGTAACTACTTCACATCTGGAACACTCCACTAGACCTGCTGTTCTGGAGATGCTCTGGTGTCAAGTAAGGCCCCTGTTAAAATGTCCCAGCTCCTTACGCTCGCCCATTTTCCATCATCAGCTTCAAGAACTGACTGTTCATATGGCGCCTTGTTGGCACCTCCCTGGCACGTGCCAGTGTAATGAAAAAGTATCGTTAAACAGACGCACACCGTATAATGTGCTTCTGTTCATTATATTAGTATTTTACACAGCTGATGCTTTCAACTTCATGTGCATCGACCATAAACAAATTTACAACATGACTTTTGCTGAGAATTGGTACTTTATTTCATGTCTACAATTATGGATCTTGTTGTTGTTGTTGTTATTATTTTTATTATTACAGTATTTCACTTTTATACTGTATTAATTTAAGATTTTCACTCGCCTTAACACAGGGGTGTCCAGCTCCGGTCCTGGAGGGCTGGTTTCCTGCACAGTTTGGTGATTTCCCTGATCAAGCACATCTGGTTAGACTCACCTGTTAATTGCCAGGTTCAGGGAGTGTGTTTGAGGAAGGGAACTACCAAACTCTGCAGGACACCGGCCTCCAGGACTGACTTTGGACATCGCTGCCTTAACACATCTATAACAGTGATATGACAATATCACAATATGTTACCAGGTGGTTGTTATTTTTTCCTACAACATAATATTAAAAAATCACGGGCTCCCGAAATTGTTATTGTTTAAGAGTGGCCAGACACACCCAGAGCATTTCTGGGCAAATGGGCAAACGTTGTATGATAAAATTAAAATTGTGCTGTCTGTCTGTCTGTCTGTCTGTCTCTCTTTCTCTATGTATCTATCAATCTATCTAACTAACTATCTATCTATTTATCCTTCCGTCCGTCCGTCCGTCCATTTGTCCATTGTATCTGTCCATCCATCAATCCGTCCATCCATCCGTCCATCGTATCTGTCCATCCATCCGTCCATCGTATCCGTCCATCGTATCTGTCCATCCATCCATCCATCCATCCATCCATCCATCCATCCATCGTATTTTTCCATCTATCGTATCCGTCTGTCTAATGTATGTATTTATGATCTATTGAATAAAGGCGAACACACTACCTAGCATCTCCTGACTATTGACTGTCAGCTTGTATCTGAGTTTGCTGATTCCTATAGATGCTTTCTAAGCGCTGCTGTGTGATTGGCAGGTGCGGTGGCCAGTACAGAGGTGAAGATGCGTCTGCAGGAGTTTGTGCTGAATAAGAAGAAAGCTTTGGCTCAAAGGAGCCTCAACCACTGCATGCCCAGTGACCCACGCTACTGGTACGGGTGAGTAACACAACAGACACATGGGTTGATGTGGTGCTATCAATAGCATCTCAAATAATCACCAAACGCAATAAGCTGGAATATCAAAGATCCTCCTGTGACAGTCATGCAGCCAGACGCAAGCCTCGACACTCAGGAATTAGGTTTGGCAAGTTTGACACATCTGGAGTTCCTCATTACTTTTCTTGACTGGCATGTTGTTGTTGTTTATTCCCCCCTCCCATCTTCCTTCAGCTCAAACTTTTCAGTAAAACGGGGGTGTCTGTCACCTCTGGGTTGCTGATATGTTTGAAGAGGTTTTAAGAAGGAAAACTTTTCTCATGTGAAAGATAACAGAGACATAGCAGCAGGTTCTAAAAGAAGTGCAGAAGTATATGCTCCTCCCTCTTAGCTGTGAGGTTCTGATAATGGGGGACCGTTCTTTCAACTGTACAGGCTGAATATTAGCATTTTGGGGCTTTTTTCTTCTTCCTTGCTGTTTTGCTGCTTCCTTTCATGGACTTGTGTCTGGAAGAAGCAAGATAAAGGCTCATGGTGTGGTTGAGTGAGAGAGAGAATTAAAAGAAGTTGTCCGTAAATCTACTGGACCGTCCAGACTATGGGCAGCCGTACCCTTATGGCTGGAGAAGTAGTTTTGTGATCGAAAAGTCAATTCCCTGAACCAGCCAACAGGCTCAATTGCCCTTGAGCAAGTCACCTAACTCCCAACTGCCACAATGGGGCCACAGCATTCTGTGTGTGTGCGCACTTCCTCAGATGGATAAAATGCAGAAACCTAATTTCCATGGGGGAATAATAGTGTAATAAATATAATAAATACTGCAGCTGCTACTATCAGTTATGAGTAATTGTGTAACTTACCTATTTAAATGATTATTGATTTTTTTACATTTAAAATCTGCACTTTTGGTTCAAGGCTAGCTTTCTGCTTATCAAATGCTTTTCTTAGTTTTCTTATGAGTAAAGTAGTAAAGTAAAAAGTAGTAAGTTAATTATAGGGCCTCTAGTGCTGATGTTAACTGATGGTGCTTGTCTTGCTGACATCAGTGGTGTGTCCCTCTTCTAAATGATGCTTATAACTTCATATACTTTATCCATAAACAAAAGTTACAGCCTGACTGTTGCTGAGAATTGTTCATTTATTTTAGTTCTACAACAGTGCATCTTGTTTATATTATTATTAATAATAATAATGTATTTATTTATTTTAATTTAGTTTTTTTTTATTTATATTTGTCTCCACCATTGTGATAACCCCCCACGCTGTCCACACTAACAGCAGAGCAAACCCTTCCTCCTAAACACACACGGCACTACATTTTTAGTTCTTTTTTTAAGGAGTTACACAACTTTTTGATACCTGTTGCAGTCATTGTCTTTGCAGGTTCCTCCTGCTTGTATGGTAGGATCTTATCTCAAAGTGCCGCCTGTTTTTGCTGGTGCCTGGTAGTAGAGCACACTTCTTTTTTTGTATTTTATTGGCAGTTGGCAAACAGTTTTTATACATTAATTCTAACCCACTATGTCAGTGTCCATCATGATATTTCATAGTAGACATTATCATGTGCCTGCAGGGTAGACGTTGCTCAACACTAGGTCTTCAGCTGCATGGGTAGCGCATTAACAGCTCACAAACAGACTGTTATGTTTAGGTTTATGTTTATAATATTATTATGTTTATGTTTATAATATTAATGCTGCTCCGCACTGTCACTTTACCTGCACCTTTACACGACCCACCTACAGTTTTGTGTTGCAGTTTGTGTTTTTGTAAAGTATCTGATAATACTTACTCTTTTGTACTTACTCTTGTCATTTTGCACTGCTTTTTATTATTATTATTTTCCTTATTTTATTGTATATATTTCTCCTCCCCTGTGTGTGTGTGTGTATTGTATATAGTCTGCAATAAAGCATTCAAGTAAGAATTTCATTGTACATGTACCTGTGCATCTTGACTACTAGGGATGTGAAATGCATTAATGATGTGGAAAAAGTTGTATTAAATGATTTGTTTAATAAATTATTGTGGCACACAAATGCATATAAAAGTACATGTCTCAGCTACAGCAAAAGAGACCTATTGTTAATTTTAAAATATTTTGAATTATTATAAAAATGACCATCTATGATGTTCTATTGTATGTAAGCAGTAGAACAGTTTCTCACATTATTTACTTTCAAATTCACTCTGAAGGCCCACCTTTGGGTCTTCAAAACTAGGAGTCGATCAATAAAACATTGTTTACTGCTGTGCCTCTGTGCTAATATCAAACGTGACAGGTGAACAAAGGGAAACAGCAGCAAAGACGATATGTTTTATTAATCAAAATATTTATACTTGCTCGGCTGCAGTGATGGTTATTTCAACTAATTGCAGCGATTCTCAAATCACTCACAGCGTGTTTCAGACGAAGGCAAAATTAAGCAAAGTGAATGGGTTGACTTGACTGTGTGCATGTGTCCTAATAACAGATGTAGAAAAGTGTCAACCTTTTGTTTCCGTTTTAGCTAAGATTCACATTGCTTCACTGGTAATTATTTACTATTAAATCTCGACACCTTTATATATATTTCCAAAATGATAATTATCTACACGATTAATCAGGCCTTAATCAGGATATTGTGACTGATTAGTTGTGTCAGTTGTAAATAGATCCAATGAACATTTTATTTATTTATTTTTTTTAAAAGAAAGAAAATAAAGGTCCTCCAGCACCTGAGCCTGTTTGCTCCTGTTATACTCTAGGCAATAAACATGCATCTATTTAAGTCTATTATTTTAATACATCAATACAGCTAAGCTCAAATATGTAGAACTGATATTTTAAAAGCATTTATACGAAGCATATTTCTCTCATATCCAGAATGTTAATTTTACCTTTAAATCATTTCCCCTTCACTTTGGAATAAAATAATGTAGTGTTTGGAGGTGATTCATAATGTCTGAGGGTGTCTGATTAGACTTCATCATGTTGACTCTAGGTTTTGGTTGGGCGTCTTGTGTGGATTACTGGTCTGTTTGGGGGCATTTTTTTGCTGCTGTAATATTACTAATAACAGTGCCCAACAAATTTTTTTCTTCTTGACCACTGTTTGGGGGTCCCTATAGATTTTTGGTTGCCGAATACAAATATCACGTCAAAATTTACCCATCATGCACTGTTTCAGAGAAATCTTCAGGTATCTTTTTTTTTTTTTATAGTTGTATCCAAACATTTTTGCTCCTATTAGTGACTTTTCAACAATGGTTTGTTCAGCCTGAGCATTTACAGGCATGGAATCAGGCCAGGTTGGAAGCTGTTCTATGGAAGATGACATCCTGGGCAGGTCTGAATGAATTTGACGCTGTCTCAGCATCATGGATTGCATACACCAATCCTGCTATTTGGTTAATATAGATAGTCAGTGTGTATGTATAGTATCAGCATAGTAAAGTATAGTATCTGTAGCAATATAACAATAAGTCAGCTTGATGCTGTAGACGTTTTGGTGTCGGGCGATATGTCTCATCAATGTAATAGCCTCAATAGATTCTGCGATATCTGTGGCAAATATACATTGTGCCTCAGAGACGTTCGATAACTGCTCTTGTGAAGAAAGCTTATCTGTATTTCAGCTACAAAATAGGGGATCAAGACAAGCTATGGGCACCCCACATTTGCTGTTTGACATGTTCTGTCAGTTTGAGAGTCTGGCTCAGAGGCACCTGAAAGTCGATGCCATTTGCTGTTCAAAGGATATGGCGAGAACAGAAAGACCATGTGATGGACTGTTACTTCTGTTGGACTAATGTGTCTGATTTCTCTGCCAAAAACAAGAAGTCAATTGAATATCATATTCTGTCTTCAACAGTCTTCCAATCCTGAAACTACTAGAGGATTAGACATTAAATGAACTAGATGAAGAAACTTCAGGTTACTGAAAGTGAAATTGTCCAAGATTTTGAACTGTGCTCATCAGGCGATCCACATCTGATAACACAGTCAGAATTGAACAATTTGGTCAGAGATTTGGGTCTGGCAAAAGCTGAGCTGCTGGGTTCAAAACTGCATGAATGGGGTTTCCTGTCAGCAGGTTTGAAAAAGTGTTTCAACACCGCAGAAGTCGACAGTCTCTGTTTCTGTTGGGATATTGAAGAATTGTTCTCGACTATAGGTTGCGTTCACAACTCGGAAGAGTGGCATCTCTTAATTGATTTGACAATGTTAACCCTGAAAGCTGTTTTGCAACACAATTGCAACATTTATCCTTCAGTACCTGTTGACTCTGCAGCAGACATGTTATGAGTTACAAACGGTTAGAAGATCTGTTGGTTGGGCTGGAAAAAATTCTAAATCAAATGCTTTGTTACAGACCGTCAAACTACTTTCAGCTGATAGACAAACTTCTCAAAGCATACAAGACAATGAAGTGCAACATGTCACTAAAATCTCAGTGCTGTCAGTGTAGAACACGGTGAAAAGTTTCACTAGGACATTGCAACATTGGAGAAACGATACCAGGGCAACTGGAATCCGTCATTGTTTGATGACTGTTGGACTGTTGGACACTGCAACATGATGCATCAGACACTGAATACAAAAAGAAAATCAGGAGCAAAAGACTGTTCTGTTGAATTTAATAGCTCATTCAAAACATAAAAATATCTAAATACTTTAGTCAGTAAACATATAAATGTCTATTTCCCAGAGTTCTTATATGATACAGTAAAACCAAAACTATATTTGTGCATACCAAGTAGCTTTCACAATCAGCAAAAACTTTTAAGGAAGCAAGACTTTTTTTTAAAATTCATGTGCAGTGTAATGTGTGGTTAATTCACATCTTCATGACAGATATACTCATGTGTCATTTATTTTGCTTTACTTATTTTGGTGGGGGAAATGAAAATCCTGACCGCAGAGAATATGGAATTAGTTGATCTTTGTTGTAATCAGTCTGGGTTTTCACTACTGGGTCACTATGTGAATGTGTGACTATTTTGTGTGGGTTTTTTTTTTCAGGAAAACCCAGCACAGTTCACTGGACCAGAGTTCTCCCCCTCAGACAGGGATTTCCACCTATAACCACCCGGTGCTGGGCCTGTACGACTCCAAAGACGACTTCCCACTCCGCAAGACAGGTAACATGCCTTCCTGCACCGCCAGTCAGATAACATGGCTTCCTCTGACGCAGCTACAGCACACTTATCTCTCTCTAGCTCTTTCCTGGTTCAGGCCCATTTAGAGCAGCCATTTAAAAACGACTCAATCTCCGTCTCACCCCCCGTATGCTGATCCTCACAGCAGATAATATTCACTTTTAGTACGTGTGTTACTGCTGGAACAGGCATTCCATCACAAAGTTTTCATTTGTTAGCAATAGAGCACAGCTAAGTCACGTTCTCCGGAACGTATTTAGCAATATGTCTCTGTGTGTTTTGAGAAGAACCATCCGTCCCACAGAGAATGCAGTGTGAACTTTTCTGTCTTCACGAAAGCGCAAAGCCAAACAAACAGGAGCAATGGTGCAGAGCCAGTGTGTGGAGGTTTGTGGTCAGGTGCTGCAACTGGCCAATGGAAAGGCTGGTTACAGGAGAGTAGTGTAGAGCTTTATTACTTCATCCAGACTCTCCAGACTTGGGTTCTGTGACAGTTGTTTCAAATGGAATTAAAATTACTGGGTCAATGTTGGAAAAAAAGACTACAGTCATGTCATTGTGCATTTGTTTATTTTAAAAGAGACCACCTTCTTCAGAAGGGTTTTTTCATGGGTTTTTGATGGAACTGCTTCTGTATTGTTTATATTATTGCATGTCTTTCTATGAAGTTAGTGTTATTCCAAGAACTCTATGGTAATGAACAGGATCTGCCTTGCAGACTGGATGAATGGCGGAATTAGACAAACAGCTTTACGGCCCCGTGGACCTTCTGTACAACTCACAAGTTTGCACGACTGCAAGGCCAGCGATTTAGATTGGCCAGCCGTCTGCTAGCAGATGACTTTGCTATGGCAAATGGGACGGCCCTCTTTCCCAGAAGGCCGATCGGCCCTTTTCAGCACATGAAAGGGCCGTCAGCAGGCCCTGCGAGTTTGGATTAACGAGGAAAGCGGCCAACAGTGAGCCCAGGGGCATCAAAGGAATGTGCTCTCTATCTCCCTTTTTTCTCTCTGCCTTTTCTCTGCCTGTCTTTGTTAAGTCTCCCATCAAGCTCCCAAACGGAGCACTTTAACCACTATCTCCTTCTGCCAGGCCAGACAGAGAAGAAGGAAGAAGGAGTAAAACGGAGAGATGGGCGTTTAACTCACCTGGAGTTTCTCTTGCAGTCATCTCAGTAGGCAGCGCAAATGAGACACTCAAATCACGAATTCACTTCAGTTAACTTACAGTCTGCATGTTCAGAGGAATGCACGAACAGACGGCACAATGAAAGCACCACATTTTTCAGGCAAAAAAAGAAAATAGACAAGTGTGGGCTTTAACTGGGGCTTGCTGGAGCACATTTTCAGAGGCTGCCAGCAGCGCTGCCCAGCCCAGGCTTTGTGTTCAGAGAATGAGTGATGGAGTCGGTCTGCTCCTCACCACATTGTTAAGTCTCTGCGTGCGGTGTATGGTTTGTGATGGGTGATGGTTATTACTCAGCTTCCCTCTTCCTCACGAATGCTTGAGGAATTTTAAGTGGTAAAAGGTAAAACATGAAGGTGTTTTAACTCAACCACCTTAGACAAACTCCTAACAGTTAAAAAACGTAACGTATCAGTCAAAACACTTGGACAGACTTAATTGCTGACCAGCATGAATTATCTTAACTGTTTTAAGTCGAGTGGACATTAAAACTTGCATGTTTTTTACACATTATGTTCCTCCTTTTTAGCATGTCTTCAAGTATAGTGTTAGTTCGGTCTTGTTTTATCTGCATAATATATTAGAGCAATAAGCCACAAGAAGCCTTCCATTGATATTTTGCATAGTGGCGGTTTGATGTCTGATATCAATACATATTATGCAACCTTAAACAACTGAGCTGTTAAAAATACATTTGTCTTGAGGTACTTTACTTAACCTGGCCTTCTGAAAATATCACAAACATTCAGGAAGATACTGTATACATAGCCCACAACTCGTATCAGTTATGCAATACCTGTGCTTGTTTCTGCTGGAACATTTATGAACCTTTTTAAGACCAGATGATCTGAAGCTCTCCAAGGTTAATAACACAACCAACCTTAGTTGACCTTAGGGCTCTGTCTCGCTTCTTTAACACTACTAATGGAAATACTGTCAAGTCCAGTGACATAATAACATAATAAGAACACAACTGAGGCATTTAGTGTTTTATGGCAAGGAAATTAACCTCAGCCTTTTCAAAAAATGGCATCATTTTTAAATAAAAAAAATAAAAGTAAAGTCCCTTGCACACTCACTCATTTTGGGTGCGGCTCTAATGTGATTTTGTATGGCAGTTATAGACACACACCATGCTAGTTCCTGTTACATACTTGCCACCTAGTTTCTTCCTACTGCAGCACTAATATTTTTGGTGTAAACCAGCAGTCCCCAAAACCCTGGGCCACAGACCAGTACCGGTCCGTGGGCAGCACAGAAAGAATAAATAACTTGCATTGTTTCTGTTTTTATTTATTACCCGAGTCTGAACGGTGTTTTATTTTGAAAAATCTCTCCGTTACTTTAGTCTATGACTCACTCTTGACGCATGTTAAGATACATTAACGGTAATATTAAACCCACAAGCTAGCAAAATGAGTAACTGCTAACATTTGAGAAACTGAACTATTTATAACATTGTCTTTTTGTGTTGGTATCTTTTTTTGTAGTTGAAATGACATCTCTGTTTACGATAGTGTTTCCCAATGTTTATACAATATGCATTTATACAATTAAATTGCATTTAAATATGGATAAATGGATCCGACGACACATTTATTTTTTCCAATAACCGAGCTAGTGATTTTGGCCAGCATCTGACCTGTACCAGTAATGAGTATCATATCGACACAGCCCTAGTTCTAGACATGCATCACAGTGAAATATTTAAAGAGGAAATAATGTTTCATCCTGAGTCAGACCAAGATAGACCTGCTCACGAGGGTTAGCTTAGATAATGTCCTTGTACACAGAGGCTGTTGTAAGTAGGTGCTGCATCATATTATGTACCAGCTGGGGTGCTTTAGAAAGCACAATGGCCAGGAAGTCTGCATCATGCCTTGGTGGAGAGTGCATCGAGCTGGACCTGTGGACCTGAAGTTGCTTCCCTCTGCAGCAAGTCTGCACTTAAGGGCCTTCCCTGTGCAAACTCACCTTAGGCTACCTGATATTAGCCCACTGCTCTCATTAATCACACTGGAAAGGGACCTGTCAGGCTGCTGCAGTGCAGCCTGCCCCAAGCTACACACTCTGAGCCCCCTGAGACACTACAGCAATTACAGCAGGGGTGGGAGGGAGGTACATTACAGCTACAATATGCCTGTCACTGAGATGAAGAGGGAGTGGGTGTATATAGCACCATAGCACCCTTGCCTAGAAGTTCAGCATAGACCAGCACTTTGCAGGGCAGAGCAGTACTGACTCTGACCTTTTTCCTTCCTGCTGACTTTGTAAGGTGTTTGGTAAAAACTTAAAGTATAAATAGCAGTCCTATAAACTGCAATTTTAGGTTTAATAATTGCTAATTTATATCTGTTAGCGATCTTATCTGTAGGTGTGAATCATGCCCTGCTCCTGAGAAGCAAAAGCTTTTGTCGGGCTGTGCAATTGTGAACATTTCAAGTATTTTCGGTGTGTCCAACGGACAGTATATTATTTTATGGTGAATTAAAACACAGTTTTGCAGCTGCACGCAGACCTGATACATTCGGGAAGCTTATTTTTCCAAGTAGTGGAGAATCTGAATCTCAGTTAAGTGTTCTTTCTGTTCTGTGGCAGTTCTTTACTTTGCGGCCAGGCCTGTCTGGGTGTTGATTCCAGAGCTCCAGCTGTAGATAAACCTCAGTTTGCTCTGGCTGCCACAGCACATTCCTCCACTGGGAACAAGGAGAGGAGGGCAGCCCTCCCCAGGCACTTCATCTGCCTATGGCTGCAACCGTTACCCCACAACATTTATGTGCATTATGGAAAAAAGAAACATTGTGTTGATTTTTATAAAGAAAAACACAAATATTTTCACATTTAAAAAGTTAATTAAAGTTTGAGGATAGCTGGTATATTTAATGATAACTATTTAAGTAATAACATATTTCTGAAATTATTTTGAGGATTTGTAAACCTTTTGAGGTCTTAAAAGATATAATAATAACAATAATAAAAAAGATTGTATTTTGTTGAATTCATGTTGGAAACAAAATTAAACATAGCTTTAAAAAACATTATTTAATTATATATAAAAAAAGAATAAAAAAAAATATAAAAAATAATAATGATAATAATTACAATAATAAAGATTGTATTTTGTTACTGAATTCATGTTGGAAACAAAATTAAACTTAGCTTAAAAAAACATTATTTAATTA
>JBBIGC010000002.1:20783213-20794151 GCA_037576955.1 Lepidarchus adonis
TGTGTGTGTGTGTGTGTGTGTGTGTGTGTGTGTGTGTGTGTGTGTGTGTGTGTGTGTGTGTGTGTGTGAAAGAGAATCAGGAACCTGAAAACACTGCCTCTGTGTGTTCGCTGACACTAAGGTCACCCAATTGATATTTCCATCCGACAGATCTTCTGCTGCCTTCCAGTGTTTCGCTGTTTTGTTCTATCGAGTCTTGTTCTGATTGCCTGTGTATATTACCATTCAAAAGTTTGCAATCACTTGTTGTATTATTAACTTTATTTTATACTGTAGACAATAATAAGCAGGTAATAACAACACCATTCAGCCTCCAAAAATATACTTTGGGATTAGTAAGAAATTATAAATATTTCTGTGTTTCTGTATTTCTATTTTTTGATAGCTTGAAATTTGAGATTTGATTCCCTCTTTTTGCATGAGATTGTGCATATTCATTTCTTTTCCAGCTTCATGCTTGACACTCTAACTTTTTGCTGAAAAATCTGCTCTCATACACCAGTCTACCACAATATTAATACTTCTGACAGGTGAAATTAATAGCATTGATTCAAGATTCAAGAGGTTTTTATTGTCAATACATCCGTATACGCAGTATATAGTGTATTGAAATAGCGTTTCACGCAGCCCCCCACCCTGGTGCATTTGTAAAGAAAAAGAGATAAAATCTAAACTACAAAAACAAAATATAATAACTATACATATACTTTAAAACAAAAGGAGATATAAAGAAATTAATTATATACATACACTGAAAGATAAGACATTTGACATTTTTAAGTGGCAGTGCAAAAAAGAGATTCTGTTGATACAATGGCGCCTGTAAAGAGGTGATGTATATTAGGTAGCAAGAGGACAGTCAGTTCTTGATGTGCTGTAACCAGGAAAAATGTATAGGATCTGAGCCACTTTTAACAGAGGCCAAATCGTGATGCTAGAACATCTCCAAACTGACAGATCTTATGTGGGATGTTTCTGGTATGCAGTGGTCAGTACCTAGCCAATGTGGTTCAAGAATGCTACACCATCAGGTCCAATCCTAAAGAAGACCTACTGTAGTACAAAAGTAGTGTGTGTGTTACTGTGAGTGTGAAAATGACATATGTGTTCTTTGTTACTCACACAGTAGGAACACATTATCATTTCCTTCGCTTCCAACAGTCTACCTTCCTGTTTATCGTTATGAGACACCTCCTTGTTGTAATGAGTACCCTTATGCTTGCCTAATGATCACATTCACATTGTCAAGGTGATTTTGTTTTGGAGCTAAGACAGTTAGGAAAGCAAAGGCTGCTGAGATCTGGAAGGAATCAAACTGAGGCTTTAAAGCAGTTAGCCTCCAAAGCCTGAGGGCTGCAGTTTGGGCCAGATCGCTCACTAATCCCTGCTGTGGTTTAGGCTGATGTAGTAGCACAGCCTCACATCTGTAGCCTGGGAGAAAACACAGCTCAGTGGGATACAGGCTTGTTGAGTCTACACCTCATGCTGCTTTTCCATCACAGGTAGAAGAGTTAAGCTTTGTGTTCTCTTAGAATTCTGACAGGCAGCTCCTTAAATGCTCATAAAATGAACTTTCATTATTTTTCACTGTTTTAGCATAGTCTGTCCCCATAAAGTATAAAGTAATCTTATAAAGTCATGTTAAGGGTGCCACACTACACAAGCATAACTGTGAAATTGACAAAACAGAATATTAATATTGTGTTGTTAATACACATATAATAATTCTGACTTTTAGGTTTCAGTTTTATTTATAAAGTTTCTCCCTTTGGGATGTTCACTTTCTGTTTAACCTCATTCTTCCATTTGCTGAGTACATTTTTTTTAGTTCCACACTCCTGTGTGACTCCAGAGCTGTGTGACTTTAGAGTGTTGGTGCCTCCTGATGGCTTGTTGGTTACAGGTGCTCATTGGATGTAGTATTTATCTTGGATGGTTTAATTTACTCAACAATTTTATGCATTGAGGCTCCTTCTGATCTGCTGAAAACAAGCTATTAGTTGCTGGTGATGCTGCTGAGGATGAGAGTTGTTTTTTGCACGGTACACAGTGTACTCTTCTCCCACTCCTGTGCTGCAGGCGCTCTTTTATTAGACCGTGAGCAGCTATTGGAGCTCATTCACCTGATGTGAACCCACTCTAACAGCGCTAAAGCGCTTATTAAATGCTTCTCGGCAGATGACTTGTGTCTCGTTTCCCTCTCATTCTGCTTTGCTCGGCTGGTGACTTGCCGTACTTGGCGCAGTCACTGCACGTCCTTGATGGCACTCAAGCTCCTTTCCAGAGCTTTCTACTCAGCCCTCATCAAGCTTTATAGTGCAGGGGGGAATGGCTTTCCTCCCCTCTGCTGTCTCTTCTCATCTCGCTTTTCCTCTCTTTAGTCGATTGCTTCCCGCAGCAGTGGCAGGTCCAGATGCACATTGAGCCTCCATTTCCACTCTTATATAGCAAAGAAAGCAGGATGTACCAGAAAGGAGCTGAGCAGGTTTCATGGACTGAAGAAGCATTCTTCTCAATACAACCCATGGTGAACAGCGTTGCCGGGTGCTCTTTTTTTGTGTTTAAAGGATCTGCAGTATTTTGGGTTATTCAGTGATGGCTTGAAAATCCAAAAAGATTTTTTTAAATTGAAAAAAGAAGTAATCTCAAAGTCTTTTAACATTCTTTCTTGGAATTTAACATGACTGCATAGAGATATAATAAGAGAATTTAGAAGTGGCATCAATTTTTCTTTCATTAAATTTTTATTGGCACCAAATGTGTTTGTATATACACAAATTGTTTATCTCAGCAGGGGTGTGTTTTTTGCAGCAATAACACAAGTTAACATTGGACTGAAGCAGTAAAACACAACAGTAAAGCAGTAAAAATTATAAAAAATTGGATCTTTGTAAAGACTTGTAAAGTCATTGATATGTTGTGAAGTGGTTCGAAGATGCCTCCAGCCATTGCATGGATGTGTGAAACTCCAGTAGCACCTTATTCAATATGAGGATATTTAATATGAAGACTGGCTGAGGCCAAACCAGAGAGAGAAAATTTGGTAATCGGTGTCATTCTTAGCTTAAACTTTTTGTGACCCGAAAATACACACAACTTTTGGCAGCATGTTTTCAACAGTTGTGTTCCTAATGTTCTTGTTAAATTGCCACTCTAAAGAGCATCACCCAGTGAGCCCTGTACTCAGCCATTAATACTTGTTTCAGCTGTGCACATTTGAGGCTTTGATAATGAGAAGGGCATCAGCCTGGCTAATACAGCTGTTCTCTGAGCATTTTTCACAAACCATTTTCCACCCAGGGTGCAGACAGATGACTATTTTTGACGTGAGGGAGACCTCTTCAGTCTTCGCTAATAGTCCATTTTATGTTTTCCAATCAGCACAGTAACAGGAGCCCATGCTGGGCCATGGTCTGCTGTTTTCTGTGGTTATGGCTGTGGGAGGTCAGAACAAGTATGGGTTTGAAATTCGGCACAACATGAACTCTCTTTCTAAGTCTCTGTCGCGCACACTCACACATTCCATATGCTGAATATTGACCAGAAATAAGGCCCAGAGAGCCCAGATGGTTTGTGCTTGTTTAATAGATTTATTCCTCTGTGAGGTGTTACTTCTGTACAAGGAAATGTAGGCAGATCAGATCCTTAAGCAACAAATGTCATGGAAAAAAATGTTTTCAAAAACACTCACATTGTTTGATGTAATGATGTCAGCTGTATGTTTCTTCCAGTGGACAAGAAAATCTACTTTTAGAAGCTGTTAGGTATGCTCAATGTTGGAGGTGATTAGGAATGATGGACATTGTGGTCTGAGTGCAGAAGCTCCGATATGTGAATTCAATCATTTATTGTAGCAGACACACAGCCAATGACGTAACTTTCTTTTTCTCTTTTTACAATTAGATCCTTAAATATTTTGACAGTGACAAGTTTTTGTCATGTTGTTCTGTACGCCACCACAATGGATTTGAATGTCATAGCTCTACCTCCACCATGTTTGACAGTTAATGAGCTGTTCCTTTTATCTACTTAATTCACCATTGAATATTGAGGAAACAGGCTACGTCTTACCATGAACTGCTCGTCAGTCACTCGTCCAACTATTTTTGTGCCCTTGAAAATGGATGGGTTTTGTAAAAATGGCCAGACTTTTTAAAGCTTAATGCAATACCTTTTTAAACCCCTTGAATTAAAGCCATACGTTTGCCCTTCATTTGCATTTTGTAGGTGTTTCTTAAATTATTCTGATGTTTCGTTGTCCTGTGTCTTTTTATAGAAGTGTCTGCAGTGTGTCTGCCATGTAGTTGCAGTGCATAAAAGAAAAATAATGTTATTTACATAAGTAATCAGTTTTTCCTACTTTTTCTGTGTTCTTCTTCAGTTTCCACTCTGAAAGCAATTGCTTCTACATACTGATGGTTTCAATGTTGACGTCATACCTAAAAGGAAAAGTCATACCATCTCAGATCTAGATTCTAAAGCGAAGCTGCAATGAGAGTGACCTCCACATAGAGCAAATTTTCTGTTTGCTGTTTTCTAGCATCTTCTACACATGCAAGACATGTGTGTATGTCTGACATCAGCACATGTCACGGACCACTGCAGTGGATGTATGAGTAGTCATGTGAAAACACACTTCAAAGTCAGCGAGTCCCAGAGTGACCTGGCCCTTCTGGAGACTCTGAAAAGCTTGTTTCTGCCATCTCAACATTTTTCACCAATATCCCTGCCCCCACTGCACTGCCCATCCATTCCTATTTGGAATCCCAATGCCCCTCTGCTGGCTGCTGTCCAAGCCTACCGGCTAGCCCACTCAATTACATTTAATGTCAACCAACAAAGATGGCTGGTAGCATTTCTAAACCTTTTTATTTCATGTATATAATTTTAACAAGCATTTCTTTCTCCGTACAACCTAATGTAATGGCACTTTTTACTGCACTGCCTAGGGATTTTTCAGGAGAAGATTTTAGACCATATTACCATAAAACAGCAGTGTCCCTGTTGCTAAGTGTTTTGTATTTAATAACTTTGTCCAGAATATATTTTTGGGGCATATATTGCAAAGAGATTGATTACACCTGTTTGTTTTGTATCACTAGTTTCATGCACCTGAGTTGTAGCCTGATAAGAATTTTAAAACATGTACTTACACTTAGTATTGAAATGCCTCAGGCAAGTCTAGACTGAAATCTGATCAGTATTTGGTAGTGCTGGGCCAATTGCTGACAGTCAATTGGTGACCAAGAGCACTCTGCATTTCCTCACACTGGCAGTCAATGTTGAAATGTTGGATTAGATTAATTAGTCTCCTGTACAAGTCACTGCTGCCATGAATCATGCTTAAAAGTAATTTCTGTAATTTCCAAACTGGCACTTTGATTAAGCTAACTAGCTCGATCAGAGGCCTGAAAAGTAGGAAGTTTCACTAAATTAAATCTGAATCTGCAACAGTTCCAATTGGGGTTGAAGTGGGTGATGCTGCTGCTGTATTGGGAGGAGTTTTCTGTGTTGAATATTTGGCTGATGTGTGCTTTTACTAGCATTGGCACCAAATGTAGATTCAGTTTATCTGCTTATTTTGTCATTGAATAACGAGGGGGAAAGCCACACCTTGCCATGAACCGCTTGTCAGTCACTCTTCCAATTACTTTTGTGCATCTGGAAATGTAATACCATTAACCCCCTTGAAAAAAGTTGTAAGTTTACACTTCTTGACTATTGACATTGTAATGGCTGTCAGCATTTAGTCCAGAACAAGCACATACTAATCAGATGAAACTGATTTAAGCCTGTTTTAAATGTGCCCTTGGACTCCGGAACGAACAAGTTGTAAATAGGTGCCTAATAGTCAGGGGAAATGTTTTTAATGATTGAATAATGAATGCTGACTTCACTTTTTGTTTGTTGAATTTTGTATAAATGTTACCATGATGCTGTAGTCTAACTGCAAATAAAAACCCCACACATTCTTATGTATTATTTGTCCCTTGTTTTGCAAATTGCACTGTAATATTGACTTTCAATAGCTACACAAATGTTTGCAAATGGCTGTTTATCAGTGACTTTTCACTTAGGAAAAGCTCAAAAGTTTGCAGTATGTCAAAGAATGAATAAGAGCAAAGCCTAATCGAGTTATTGGCATATGTGTTCTTCATCCTTCTCTAATGCGTGGACTTAATGGCAGGATGTAGTACATTCTTTAACAAAGATGTCTGGGAATGGTTCTGCCTCTTACAAGAAGTACCACCCTTCTACTTACCTAACTCTCTAAGCTCAACCACAAGACCATCTAATACAGAGTACTCTTAAGGTGCTTTAAGTTATGGAACCTTTACATTTTAGATGTATGTCAATAAGTGCATTATGTTTATTTATGATCTACTGTAGTGTTTCTAAATGGATGTGACCAAGGATAATAGGGTGCTTTTGGCCATTCTGCAAATGGCTACTGACTGCACTTAATATTGCCAGAGTCCTCATAGGCTTATCACACACGTAATTAATTTACCATGCCCTTGCTGTCTGAGCATTTTGACACATGGTTATGTGTTAATCAAGGGTCAAATAGTCGCTAGGGCAAGGCCTGCTAATTCAAATGATGGGCAATGGTAGTGTTCTTGGTAAAGCACTCAGGGTTTTTGGGTGAGAAAAAGGCCTAGTGCCAAGATCTGTGCTTTACATGAATGTGCTCCTCACATTGACCTTTTGCTACTGGGTAATTATGGGCCAGGACTTTGAGCCTCCTCGATGGCGACCCTGGGCTGCATGGTCCAGTGCACACCCTGAATTACAGTGATGCTGTTTGGACACTAAAGATGAGAAAAATACTCCTTTTGTATAAGTCTCTCTCTGAATCCAGTGTTTCGCTGCCAGACCACGATGTTAGATGGACTTCGATGAACTCAGAGCAGGTAGCAGTGCCAACCTGGCAAAACTTCAGATGCTAGTTGGAACCTTTGTAAAGACTTTCTAATGACTGAATCGCGAAACCTTTTTTTAAACAATTGGATCCTCCACAGAGTTCATGGAGGGCTTTTTACCTTTGTAAACGCCATTGTGACTATTGGCTCATGTTTGGGGCCCCTCCTGAGCATCCCATTCGACTGACAGTGCCACCACATTCACTAATGAGAAGGTCTGTCTGTATACTTTTGGACATAAGCATAGTTTATCTTGCTGCCTCCATGGGGATGTCTGATATTCTTCATTCCGTGCTGTTAGCAGACATCAACTGTTGTGATGAAATTGCTCGAACAGAGATCAACAATAGACTTTAGACAATAGACGTGTTTTATTCTTTTTTGTTGAGCTGTGTAAATGGTGCAGTGAAATTATTTTGTGTGATTATCCTGATCAGGGGTTCAAATACACAGAGTTGTGCAACTTACTTTATTGTGTGTGTTTTTGCCCAAAGCATCTGAGCCAAACCTGAAGCTGCGCTCAAGGCTGAAGCAGAAGGTGACGGAGCGAAGGAGCAGCCCACTTCTACGGAGGAGGGATGGTCCCATCGCCACAGCCAAGAAACGCTCGCTGGATATGGCAGGTGAATGTGCCAGTACAAAACCCAGAAACGAGAGTGTCCTGGCAGCACAACCCACTTGGGATGCATTATTATAAAAGACAGCATCAATACTGCACCATTTAAACTGTACCAAAGAGACCTTTGTTTGCTTTTTAGATTCGGCCTGTAACAGTGCCCCTGGGTCAGGTCCGAGCTCGCCCAACAACAGCTCCAATAACATCACTAATGAGAACGGCATCGCTGGCCCCATGTCCAACAGCCCAGTCGAGGTACTGCCCATATCTCATTCACAGCCCATTTACTTATCACTGCTGTCCCTCCAAAGTCTGTAATTATTATTGCCATAACAATTTAAATATAATTATATAGTAAAATAATGAATCTCATTTACATTTAATTTCATTCTACATTTCCCAATTGTTTCATAATGACATAATGAGAAATCTAAAGGATGTTTTTCCTTTTGGAATATGAGACACTGAGGTCAACAAGTATCCAGACACATCTATTTAATTTAATTTATTTTCATGTTAAGTCACTTTAAGTCAAGTAGGTTTATTGCTTTTTCAACCATGTATATATACAACAGTACAGGGGGTCGTCAAATTACATCGGGATTCCATTCCCCTGAATGTGACGTAACACCAATTTATCAATAAGTCAGAACTCATGCACGTAATGATGGCATATATTTATTTATTAAACATGAACGAGTAGCACGCATATAGCTAACACGAGTCTCTCATGGGGTGGGGTATGTTTCATGGGGAGCAATGCATAGTGGCCTATGTTTTGTCTGGTGCAGGAAAACAAGTGGGAAATGCAGGTGAAAAAGAGGTGGAAAGTTGCTTTCTGGGAGTCATAGTTTATTAGCAGTGAGAGCGCGGGTAATATAAACACATGGATCACATACACAGCAGTAATGAAGTGAAACAGTTCTGACCTAACCTGTAGAGTCTGCCTTACACTTGGGAGCCATAATGAAGTTTCCTAACAAGCAACACAAGTGGAAGAGAGTGAATGGCACAATGCCGTCTCCCTCGTATATCAGGATAGGACAGTACTACATGCAGGGCAACTGACGAGCAGAAACAGTATTATGAGATCCTCTCTCATGACAGCAGGGTAAATTTGATGATGCAAATATGCAAAGACCGTGTGGTAGGGAGATACATTATTAAGCTGTGATTTCCAACAAATAGTAGCAACAACTTGGACAAATATGAACAGTGTTTAAATAAGAGGAGAGTGCAGGGATAGTGATGATTTGTTTTTGGGTGTTTCATTTTGTGTGTAATTTCCAGTTTTAATTTCCAGATTGCAGAGCATATTTTTGTGTGGTAAGTGAAGTTATGATTTAGTTCTGGTGTAGTCTGATGGTCTTGGGGAACAAACAGTTTCCCGTCCTGCCAGAGAAGGCCTGTATGATTGTTTGTTGTGAGCTACGGTCATCCAGTCTGCTGCTTGCAAACACATGTATGAACTGTTCTGTGTCTTGTGTAGAGGAATCACCTCTACACGTTTGGCAATGTTCTGCAACTGTATAAAACATTACTTTGTTACAGCGACAACATGTGATTTAAATGATAAATCAGTGTCTAATGTGACACACAGTTTACAGGCGGAACTATTAAACCGGAAGTTCAGAGCCTCAGCACTGAAAGCAGATATTACAGTGTTCCTGTCTATACTACTGCGCCCCATGTTGCGTATAATAAGTCATATAAATTATAAACAGTTAATATAATTATGTTTTGTACATTAAGTATTTCATTTTACACATAATTTGACTTCTTTTTTTAAAATATCTGAGCCAGTTTTCAATAAATTCTTTCAATAAAGTCTTTCTTAAATGAGAAAGAATTCCCATCACTAGCTTGGTGGCTTTACAGATGCAGTTACTGGTGGCGACATGTCTGCGATGGTGGAAGAGACAGACCTTGATGATCTTTTCAGCTGTACCTGTTCTAGGGTCTTGTGGTCTTAGGCGTTGTAGTTCCTACACCAGGCTGTGATGCAGCTGCACAGGTCTCTGTTGAGTGTTTCCATGAGCTGCTCCATAATGTAAACACTAATGAACTTGCTCTAGCATCTAGCACAGCTTTGAAAAGTGTGTAGCAAGAAGCTTTTTCAACATTCATATCATTTAGTTTGACTCATCATTTTGGCTATTTGTTTGTGGTCATTACTATCATTCATCTTCTCCACTTCCTTAGCAGATGAGATTAAATTCTATAACTCCCAGTGCATCTCTCCATTCATGTTTTCCTCAGTGATATTTAATGTCCCATGTTTAAGGCACTGCTTTCAAGGAAGCTGTATCTTGTTCCTGCTGATTTTACTGTAGAATGTCATACACACACTTTCTCCATCATGAAAGTGAATTATTGCTAAAAAGCTGTTTTCATTTCACCCGAACAGAGGATTTTTATCTTAAAGTTTAGACATTTTTATTCCCTTTTCAATAAGAGGATTTTTTATAAGGTGCAGGAACGTATATGATGGTGCAGGTTTTGACCCTGTGATGTAGCAGTTTCTGCTGCTTTCATGTCCTTAAACTATTAGTTGTGGTTTTTTGAACTCGTATCATATTTCTTTTTTTTGCAACCATTTCTACAGCGATGTTTAATGTATTTTCTAGAGCTGCAGCTTTTTTGCACTCCTGTGTTTTGTTCCTCCTGTACTGTGAATATTTAAGAGTGGGCTAAGTAAGGGCCACCAGTGTAAAGGGTGTCCAAAGCTCACTGCTGCATGTAGAAAGCGAATGATAGCCCATCTGCTCTGATCATTCAGAAATGCTTCTTTAGCACATGAAATGAATGCTGGATTTGATAGAAAGGTGTCTGAACAGAACAGAGTGCATCACATTCAGAGCTGTTTGGTGGTGTAAATATCATAATATTAGGCAGGTGTTTGGCTAATCATTGTATACCATACTAGAATATAAAAATAGGCATTAAGGGTTTTTAAGCTGCTGGTTTGGTTGAAACTGATGGGCTTCCACTGCGCTGGACTGATGTTGACTGCTTTGGATGGATGCTCTCCACATAGCAGCGTAATGCAGACAGGACCCCGCAGGACTTAGCCCCACCACCAAACAGGGCTGTTAGTTTTTATCATGGGGTTTATTTATCTGTGTGTGCACATGTGTCTGTCTGTGTGCATTGCTCTTTTTCAGCCGTCCCTGGCACATCGACTAGCTGGCAGAGATGGTTCCGTTAGCCAGCTGTCTCTGTACACATCACCCTCCCTTCCCAACATCACCCTGGGTCTGCCAGCCACCGGCTCCTCTAGTGTGAGTCAGTCTCTCTCTCTCTGTCTCTCTCTCTGTCTCTCTCTCTGTCTCTCTGTCTATCTATCTATCTATCTATCTATCTATCTATCTATCTATCTATCTATCTATCTATCTATCT
>JBBIGC010000002.1:20810900-20837296 GCA_037576955.1 Lepidarchus adonis
TCTGATCTTGCGGATGTTGCATAACCCCCTGGCCTTTTCTCAACTGTGCGTGATCACAGTTAGTCTCTCTCTCTCTCTCTCTCTCTCTCACTCTCACTCTCACCCTCTCTCTCTCTCTCTCTCTCTCTCTCGCTCTCTCACCCCCATTCTTCTGTTCTTTACCTCCACTCACTCTTTTGTTCTGTTTCCTGGGGCCTTGTACTCTGTCTCTGTTCTCTCTCTTTGTTATTTTATTTATTTATGTACTTTTAACTGTAAAAGTACCACAGACTTATAATTCGTGACATTGACATTCATTCTTGGATCAGCTTGAAAGGCTGCATTTTTTTTCCGCTGCCCTTGAGCACTCATGTCATTGAAAGCTAAATTCATAAATTACTGTAGAATATGTATGCAGAGAGCGAGCCCCAGGAAGAATCGCCTAAAAACCATGGCCTGTTCATGGCCAGCATGAGAGATTTGAACCACCCTGACCTGCATACAACATTAAAGCACATACTGAAACCTCTGTACTGTCAATCATGGAATAAGGTTCTTTATATTTTCTGCTTCATTAGACTGCATTAAAGGAAACTTAATTTTTTCTTATCATGTTTATATCATTTGATTTCCATGGCTAATTATGACTGCATGTTTGCAAATGCTTCATAAATGAACAGAAAATCTGTTGTTTCAAAACACAGAGGGGCTTTAAGTGGTGCAACCTCGACGATGCCATAGCCATTTACAATTACTCTTATTTATTTATATATATTTATTTAATTACTTATTGTAAAATGTGTTATTTATTGATTGATTGATTGATTGATTGATTGATCGATCGATCACACTGATGTGAGTTCTACAAAGAAGTCCAGCGCATTCCTTTTAGTCATTAAATACAGACGGCAAGTCTAACAACATGAACTATAAGTGGAACATGGAACATACTATCTGGAAACGTTCTCTAGGCAGTATTTGGATATAGACTATATACGTCCAGTGGGCTTAGATGCTGAGCTGGACAAGGCACAGTTGAGTCTTGAATGATGAAGAAATGCTGGAGTATTTTGTAATGTTATAAGGTTGGAAGATCATCAGTTGTAACTGTTCCTATTCCACCTGTTGAACTGCACAGCTCACTTTGACTTTGTGTGTGCGTGTGTGTGCGTGCGTGTGCGTGCGTGTGTGTGCGTGCGTGTGCGTGCGTGTGTGTGCGTGTGTGTGCGTGTGTGTGAGTAAGTTCACGGGCCAGGTCAGAGTAATTGCAGTGTGAGAGGCAGGCGTGCATTGGAATAATGAGGAGTGACTGATGAATGACTGTTCTCTGTCTGTGTACACTCCTGGATATCACACACACTCCTCCGGCGAGTTTTAACCCTCTAATGTTTATCCTTCATGTCCCTGAATAAATGCCCCATGTTCTCCTGCGCTATGCTGCCGCTCAGACACAGCACAGACATGTGTGTGAGATAACATGTATGTGTTGGGTAATGTGACGTATCAGTCTGAAGCTGTTCATTCAGTTGCACATTTTAATCTTTATTAGTTGTAAGTAAGCACTGACTTATAAATATCTAGGGTTATTTTAGAATATAAAAATGCTGAATAGTATGCTTTTTCCAAAGTATCCAGACATTCTCCTTAGAAAAGTATTGTCAAATAAATGGGATGATCTGGAACAAACCTTAGATCACCATTTTCAAGGCCAGATGTTGGTTAGACCCCAGCACAGTCTTTAGAGCATTGGAACCGGGTTCTTTGGAGTGATGGAGCTCTTGCAGTAGATTCAGGTAATGATAATGGTCTAATCTAATGTAAAGCCTACCGAGAAGATTAGAGGCATGTGATTGGACATATGGTTTAATTGAAAAAGTCACATTTGTGTTATATATATGTTCATAATTGTGTAAGATGTTGCAAACATAGGTTTGAGATGTTTAAGGCTGTGCCCACACGTAGCTGGGTATTTTTGAAAGCGCTCATTTTCCTGTTTTTGAAAATATCTCCATCCACACGTAAACACCAAAGATGATGTCAAGGGATGTCAAAAGCCAAAGTGTCTTTCATAAACTCCCCACATCAGCTAAATAATAAATTTTGCAAGCAAAACTGTCAGGCGACTTCATTTCCGTTGGTGTGACTTTAATGTGCGGTCAAAGCAGGTCACAAAGAGACAGCAGTAAACATGCGAATATTCTCCCACCAATCTTGTGCAAGCTCAAGCTTAAGTTCTAATGCTGCCTTTGCTATGGCAAAGATTATCCTTTCCATTTGTAAATGGAAAATTACGCGTGTGCTGTGTTCAAGCACTTGTTGTGGTAGTGAAGTGAAACATGGTCGCTCTCCACCATGTTGAAAGGTCAAAGATTATTCACAATGGAGGGAAAGTAACTGTGCGTGTATGTGTAAGCATGTAAAAAGTGTTGTGGCAGTATCTTTTCTTTGTCTGCCATTGCTGAAAATGACGAAGTGTAACGTCCAGGTGTGATGTCCAAGAAGTTTTGATATAAATCCCAGTTTTTCTCATCCAAACGTAAATAAAAATCTCAGTTTTCAGGGAAACACAGTTTATGTGGACAGAAGGCCAAAGTGCACAGAGAAAATCCCCCGGCTATGTGTGGACGGGGCCTTAATGTGTCGTTTGCTATTGCACAAACCCAAGCAAATATCACACCTCTGCGTTTTGGTAGTCATATGTCATTCAGACAATGGCTGAAATGGCAGATGGCATATAATGGATGGCTCAAATTGTCAGCAGCAGTAGCAGATGTTTCAGCCTCTGCAGTAGATGTCATACACTAGAAAGGTTGATTAACTTTGCTCAGACATGCTTTAAGTAAAAGAACTGCTCTCTTCCCCTTTGTCACAGACCCTCTATCATGTGTGTTTAAACAGGTGGACAGTGACACTATTTGGAATGAGGTCCACTCGTCCAGTGCAGCTTGTCTGGCTGTCGGGTCTGTGGTGGAACTGGTGTTTAAGGTGGCATCTGGAGAGCTGAAGGTAAGACATCATCCCCATCTCTAAGACACAGCTCTGCATTGGGCTGTGAATAAACAGAACAGTTTACCCTGTGGTTAAACTGGTTTTGTGCTTTTGAGCAGATATTTTAATTATTATTGTTTTCATGTGAGGCTTTTATGTTTTATATTTAGATTACTGTTTTATATGACAACAGTGGAATTTTCACAAGAATCATTTCTCAACATTTTTACATCTTCCCCTCTCACAACTAAAATACTTTATTAAGCTTTACAATCTAAAAATGCAGATTAAAAAAGGGTGCAAATACTCTTAGATGCAGACCTTCTCACTCCACAATACAAAGACTTCTTTGGATAAATAAATCATTTTTCTGTGAACGTACCAATTACCCTACCCATCTGATGAAGTTTTAAGTCCATATCTGAACTAAACTTAGCAAAGTCCATCCAAATCTCACTAGACAAATATTTTGGTATTTTAAGCATATTTCTCAAAAGAGAACATGTTTGTACCAAGACTGACTAATTAATTGAGCATTTGACTGGTATTTAAAAATTTTACTATAGTGAAATGGAAGAAATTAGGGAAACCCACATTTATCATTGGTTATATCATGTCTACTAGCAGATACTATGTGGAAGTTTGATCTCCATTCTAGGTGAAAATAAGTTTACATTCTCTGCAGGTTTTTCTACAAATTTCAATACGCATTGTCTATTATTTGCTAACTTTTACATACAGGACAACATACAAAACAAGTGTTTGGGTATAATTTATATGATCTTCCTTTACTGTAGAGTCAGTCTCCATGTACATATTGACACATCTGTTCCTGCTCCTCACTCATTTCAGTACCCATCACTGCCTCCACCCATTGCATGAATGTGTGAAATTCTCTCAGCAGAAGCACTTGATTTCACCACTGATTGAGCCCAAACCAGGGAATTGATGTTTAATATAAACAATTCCAGGCTTTTTACTAGGAGAACTCTCGAAATAGTAACCAAACACTCATACATTACATTCACTGTATTAATTTTATTTGTGTTGATTCTAATATTACTGATCTTAAACTTGCACAATAAAAACACTTACTGTCTCTTAACTCTTACATATGCATTTCTCAGGGACCTAAGACCTAAGTACTGTATTTATCATGAATGAAGAAATCCATTAATTCTTCAGCATCCTCAACTCTAAAGGAAGTGGCAAGAACCTATGAATCTCAATGCGCCTCCTCTCACACACTCACTCTGCAGTACACCCCCCTCCTGCCAGTCAGCCCACTCTTAAACCTCCTCGCACTGAAGACACCTCTGAGAACAATCATAAAGGGCAATCAAAGCCCCTCTTTCACTCTGTCTCTGTCTCTTCTGCTTGCTTTTTATATCTCTCTCAGTCTCTCATTAATCCTTCCTCCTTCTCTCTTTGTCTGGCTGAAGTGATATCCTCAGGAGTGAGGAAGGAAAACAGTGCAGTGCAGCTGCTTCAACATCATTAGGAAGGAGAGTCAATGAGGCCTGGGGTCATGGCATTAGCAGAGGTTCACACTCCAATATTTTCCAGTTTTTGTAAGGGGACTGATGTGAGCCCAGTGACTCGGACCTCAGCAGGACAAGTGGTCATCAGAGACCACTGCATATGCTGAAGAGGCATCCACAGCACAGCAGTCCATTGACCCATTCACTTTAAATGGAAGAATTATTCATTCAGAGCTCTGCATACAGTTTTTACAGTAAGAGGGGTCAGACTGAAGAGAGATGACAATTGTATTTGTTTCCTTTTTGGTAAAACATTGCTTTTAATATATTGCTATTCAATTTAAGGCACTAATGCCTCTGAACATAGATCAATCACAAGATTACAACTACTGGCAATTGAATTACACTGATTATCTTGAAATCTGAATCTGAAATGTACAATGAGTATGGAAAGTATTCAGATCCCCTTAAATTTTAAATTTAAAAAAATAATAATAATTTTTCACATTTTGTAATATTGCAGCCTTTTGCTAAAATCATTCAAGTTCATTTTTCCCCATTAATGTACACACATCACCACATATTGACAGAAAAACACGGAATTGTTGACTTTTTTGCAGATTAATTAAAAAAGAAAAACTGAAATATCACATGGTCCTAAGTATTCAGACACTCATATATTTAACTCAGGTGCTGTCCATTTCTTCTGATCATCCTTGAGATGGTTCTACACCTTCATTTGAGTCCAGCTGTGTTTGATTATACCTATTGGACTTGATTAGCAAAACCACACACCTGTCTTTATAAGACCTTACAGCTCACAGTGCATGTCAGAGCAAATGAGAATCATTAGGTCAAAGGAACTGCCTGAAGAGCTCAGAGACAGAACTGTGGCAAGGCACAGATACAGTTACAAAACGACTGGTTGCAATCAATAGAGAGATGAATGCGCCCAAGTACAGGGATATCCTGGACGAAAACCTTCTCCATAGTGCTCAGGACCTCAGACTGGGCCGAAGGGTTACCTTCCAACAAGACAATGACCCTAAGCACACAGCTAAAATAAAGCAGGAGCTTCACAACAACCCCGTGTTTTTGAATGGACCAGCCAGAGCCCTGACTTAAACCCAATTAGGCATCTCTGGAGAGATCTAAAAATGGCTGTCCACCACCATCTACCATCAAACCTGACAGAACTGGAGAGGATCTGCAAGGAGGAATGGCAGAGGATCCCCAAATCCAGGTGTGAAAAACCTTCCCAAAAAGACTCATGGCTGTATTAGATCAAAAGGTGTTTCTACTAAATACTGAGCAAAGGGTCTGATTACTTAGGACAATGTGATATTTCAGTTTTTCGTTTTTAAAAATTGAGCAAAAATGTCAACAATTCTGTGTTTTTCTGTCAGTATGGTGTGCTATATGTACAGTAATGGGGAAAAATGAACTAGAATGATTTTAGCAAATGGCTGCAATATAACAGAGTGAAAAATTTAAGGGGGTCTAAATACTTTCCGTACCTACTCTAAGTGCAAAGATTTTGAAGTGATTTTGATGAGGTCAAGAGGAGATTGTTAGGGAAACCCCATTATGCAAAAAGAGTGCTTAATTGAGTGCTGAACTGCTGAACGGCTTATGGGTGAAGAAATGTTACTTTAGCACAAATTGTTGAAAAGGACAACAGAGGTGTCTGAATTGAACCCATGAGTATTGCAACTGCACCCTGGAGCAGTGGAAAAATTGGGCCTGGATTGATTCATTGTTGTTTTTTTACATTATGTGGACAGCTAACTGAGTAGGCATCACATACCTGAGGATGAAATGGAAAGAATAATGTCTGCCCCATATCTGATAGGCCCCCTAACGTCACCAAAACAGTTCTGACTGTGACACACTGTGTTCTGACAGCATTTGCATTTTTTTGTGCCACAGTAGCACTTGTGTGGGATTGGTTATATATGTGTATGTATATGTATTACTATATATATTTTTAAAATCCTGTCTTCATAATGTAATGAAAATGAACAGAGGTTTAGCTCTGTCCAGCCGTTATATGGACTGCAGGACAACAGCAGTAATTGCTTTTTAATGAGGCACAACACAGAGATCATTTTCATATATCATTCTTAAAGGTCCATTATTGAAAGCACCCTGTTCTAAGTGCTAAAGTGAAAATGGAATTGGCCGTGTTAAAATGTTTTGTTGCAGTGGACCTCAGGGAAAGAAGTGAAAAAACAAAACAAAAATGAAACATATACAATATACGCCCTTTAATAAGCTGACAATATATTATATATCCATGTCATATCAAATATCAGATTTAGATTAAAACTGATAGTTTGTTCTTTAATGCATAATAATGTGAAGGACTATATATTAATTGCATTATTTGTTTTTTGTTTGTTTGCATTTATTTTCTTCCTTTGCCTAAACATGACTGCAGTACCTACTGAAAGCATTTTATTGTTGTGCAATAATACAGTATACATAATTTTAAAATGTGTATAATTTCAACCCAAGTTCCACTGAGGCATGTGTGTGTATACAGTTTGTTCTGTTGTGGTTAATACAGATGTGTGTGGTTACAGAATGGCTTTGCTGTGGTGCGGCCTCCAGGACACCATGCTGAGGAGAGCACCCCCATGTAAGTTCCCCTTTTCACATTATTGCAGAAAACCACACCATCACATGGTCATGCACTTTTCCAGGCTGGTGGAGCTGGTCCAGGTAGCTGTCTATCATAAGCAGCAGAAGCATTTTTGAGACATATTTACTTCCATATATCATTCCTAAGTTTTGCTAAAACTGCAGGGTTCATGCAATGAAAGGGAAGTACCCAAAATTAGTGTTCCCTCTGTTTCAGATCTTCAGAGGGTCTTCAGCAGATGGTTTCTGCAGTGGGCTGAAACTGTAGTTCTTTAACTTCTTAAAAGCCTAGACCTGGTGGTGGATACAGTCTTTGTCAGTTTCCCACCTAAGAATGAGAGTTGGCTGTATTTCCCATGTGATTACTGAATACCACTGTGTAGAATGGGACAATGTAAGGGGGGTTAATTTTTGAACTATCTTGCTGTTAAAAGAAAAATCCTTTTGAGCGAGAACTGTTATACATGACATGCTGTGCATTTAAGCATTGAATATCTGCACAGTAAGTGATCCGTATTACAGCTTCCCCGTTTCTTCTAGAAATGCCTTCCCACCGAAGTGGCCTCATTACATAAAGGTTAGCGGAGATGATTATTCCACAGATGCTGTGGGGAAAAAGGTTAAATGGGATGGCTTTTGTGATGCTGTGGTATGGGGAGAGGCTGTGTGGGTATTTTGCTCTCTGGTTTTTGGTATGGGCTGGGGTCCTGGCCAAAGCTGCACTCTCTCACTCTGAAGTGGAGCCAGAGCTCTGTGGGTGAATGGTATCATTAGTTAAATGGTAGAATCCACTCGACCAGGGGGTCCACTTAACACACCACCATACATTCTACACTACATGGGACACCAGCTGACAGGCTTTCTCTTCTGACCCTCACTCTCTCTCTTTCTCTTCTCTTTTTTTGGTCATTCTCCATCATTGAAATAAAAGGGGATTCTGTTATTTCAACTCTGTGGCCATCGCAGCCAAGCTCCTCCAGCAAAGACTCAACGTCAGCAAGATCCTGATCGTTGACTGGGTGAGTGCACTGTTAAAAGCAATAGTGGTTTTGCAATTTCAGTTTTAATAACAGGAATCTGTCAAATGCACAGCAGTAAGTGTGATATGTAACACTTTAAAAATTTAGCCCATAGTCGTCTATGGGGAAGAAAACCTCTAATAGAGTAGTCGGTTCAGGTTACAGCACTATGGCAACCTATCAGAGCAGCAGTTCCTGATTTGAGTTTTCCGACTTGTTTTGGGTTCCCTGCTTATCGGAGATTCAAGTTAGCCTTGACTGCCTTGAAATGTTTCTGACGAAAACCTGGACTCGTCTAATCTCAGAAGCCAAGCAGGGTTGCACCTGGTTAGTACATGGATGGGAGACTGGGAATACTGGGTGCTGTAAGCTTCGAAATTTAAGGCCTAGTGGTTAGGAACTGTTACACTTGTGATTGGAGGGTCGCAGGTTCAAGTCCCAGCCCAAGCACCATTGACATACCTTTGAGGTTCGGCTACACTGTTGATAGCCACCCACTGCTCCATATTTGGATGGGTTAAACTGCAGAGGGCACATTTCATCATGGTGGTCTTTGTGTGATGGTGTGTGTTTACTATGACTGGGCTAAAAAAAATACTAACAATATGGCAACATTATTTTCAGAATGTACTACAAAGAATTTTTGGCATAAGAATTATGTTTAGCTTGTCTGTAAAATACTATGAGAGACATTTTGGGGATTTGCTCCTGCAGATGGCGCAGTAAGGCTAGGTGCTTTGAACTGCTGCATGGCATTTCTGAAAGATTTGAAAGTCGATAGCAGGGGTGGGGGGGATCGCTCATCATGATATGGGCTTGTTCAGACATGACATTATGGTTTAATTGGTTTCAAAATCCATCTAGAATGGCTATTGAGATTGGCCATCCAGTAACCGATCATATGCTCATCATAATGTTAAATACACACATTATAAGCAGCTAACTGCTATTGAAAAGAA
The DNA here is from genome assembly GCA_037576955.1 of Lepidarchus adonis. Classification (NCBI taxonomy): domain Eukaryota; kingdom Metazoa; phylum Chordata; class Actinopteri; order Characiformes; family Lepidarchidae; genus Lepidarchus; species Lepidarchus adonis. The sequence goes on from JBBIGC010000002.1 coordinate 20,819,970, forward strand.
GTATTGTTTTTTTTTTATCTCGGCCATGACTCATTCTTCCCTTAGACCCAAATTATTCTGGTTTAAGACTTGAGTCTTGGACTCAACAAAAATGGTCTTGACTACATCTTTGCTAAAAAAAAAATATTTCATTGTTTTTCATATGGTAATGTAATAAAAATATTTAAAAATAGTACTTGTGTTGTAGCTACATGATCAGACAAAGTAAACTTCATCAGAATGTATTTTCAATATTTCAACATAAATTTAAGTACCATATTTTTATTTTCATTAACATTAGATAGTGAGAGCAAAATCTGCATATTCCAACCAATGGGTGTGTATATTACGACTTGTTAGAGCTCTTGTTAGTTTGCTGCTTGTTAATGTATCCGAATTGTGCTACAAGTAATGTCTGGCATAGTCTCAGTTATTGATGTTACTAGCGTTGCTACTAATATTGAAATATATTAAACATGAAAATGATTTAGTAACATCTGTACAATGACTGTACTTTTATTGCATTATAATTATAAAACCATATTAATAAAACCCAGGAAAACAAGGACATCATGTAGGAGTGTAGTCTAAAAAAAATAAAAGAAAATAAAAAATGGCCTTTCGAGAACCATCCATATAGACAGTGACTGGAACCTGGGGGCAAGTGTATGTAGGTCAGTGTGTGTGCCTTGTGGTGGCATGAAACGGGTACTGCTCCACAGGAAGCCTACTGGCGTGATGGCGAGACTTCGCTGGGATCATTAGGGCCTCAGGATGCCTTTGAAATGCCCTTCATTTCCTCTTGTCTGTCACACAGTGCTTCAGAAGGAGCACAAGCCGTGACACACAGGGCCTCACATCAAAAGAAATGGGATGAGACAAAAAGCTATTAAATCTTACAGTTCAGAACGGAATCTTTTACACGTTTTAATTTTAGTGAAAATATGACCCAAATGTGTTTTCCAGCATAGTATCTGATTTGGACATTGTCTCAGTGAATACGTAATTCTTGTTTGTTACCTGCCATAAATGCTCAGTGCTTTTACTGGATAAATGCTGGTAAATGCTAACCTCTGAATCCACTGCCCTCCTCTAGGATGTTCACCATGGCAATGGGACCCAACAGGCTTTCTACAGTGACCCCAACATCTTATACCTTTCTCTGCATCGCTATGACGACGGGAACTTCTTCCCCGGCAGCGGTGCTCCTGATGAGGTCAGAAGCCACAGACACATCGTGTCTCACACACGGACTCAGTTTTCCGCCACTATAAATGTTTATACACTTACACAGAAATTCTAGTTCCTTTTCCCCTTTTTTTTGCTTTCTCTTCCAATTGCAACTCGAGTCAGTTAGAACCAGATAAGGGAAAATGAAAAGAATCCCTGCAGAGTTAAAATGCCCATGAGTAGCATGCAGTATTGGTTAAGCATAAGCTGTTTCTGAAGACACGATCACATACACCAGCTTCACAAGACACGAGCAGTTTTAAAGAGGTGTCGTTGTCGTAACCCAGTCCACACCTTTTGGACTTTTCACCACACTGGTTAAATGTGTTCCATGCAAGAAAGTTCCAGGCCAAAATGCCCAGCAATCTCGGCCTTGAACATATCTCACCATGCTTTGTCATGTTCACATAGCAGCTCATTGTGATCCTATAGCCTGACCACAGCTACAGTCTGCTTCTGAAGTGCATCAGACTGAAACCATCATACTTCCTCACTCTGCATGTGTCCTGTGTCCTTCCGTAACACAGGTGGGCTCCGGACCTGGTCTGGGCTTTAACGTGAACATGGCCTTCACTGGCGGCCTGGACCCTCCCATGGGCGACACAGAATATCTGGCAGCCTTCAGGTAACAACCTGCCTCTTAAAGACTTGTGACATGTTTTTATTTCTTCAGTGTGTTTTGCTTCCTCTGAGCTCACTCCTGCCACTGTCTGCTACATTCTAGCCCATTCACAAGGGGTGGGCTAAAATAACATCGCATTATACTCTTTCTTTCTGCTCTATAGGGCATCATGAGTACTGGAGTTCACTGAACAAGTGCATGTGCGTTTTATGAAAAGACGAATTTAGAACAATTATGAACAGCCTGTAAACAACAATCAGTGTAACTGCATAGTAGTGATTTTGCTGGTTGGATTTATTTAATCTTTTCCTAAAATACTTCCATTCAATGTCCAAACCGCTTATCCATTTTGGCTCGTGGGGAAGCTGGAGCCAGTCCCAGCTGACTATGGGCACAAGGTATACACCTTGGACAGGAGGTCAACACAGAAACAGACCACCATCCACACACACTCATGACAGTTGGGGCAGCTATCCACTGCACCACCATGCCTGTAATATAATAATAAAAATTATTTATTAATAGAAATAAAAAATAGTTTTTTATATAGCACTAAATTTTTGCAATTCTGTTCAGTTCCAGGATTTTAAACTCTTCAGGTAAACACACTGCAAACTTTGGATATGCATACAATAAAATTTTAAAATAAAAATAAAATAAAATTCTTGTTTTTTAATTTTACATAGTAAACATCCGGGGTTTTTTACATTGTATTCTGAACCAATTGAATTATAGTAATGGGCATGTGGCATATGATATTGGTTAGCAAAGCCCTATTCACAGAAGATTTTACAGCTTGGTATTTTATTGAGAGTGGACAGTAAAGTTAGAGAGCACCTTTGGAAGCTTGTGCTACTTCACATCCTCACATCTAATGATGCTTTGTTCCTCCTTTTACTGTATATGAGCCTCAGGCAGAATATCAGCCAGACATCCACTAACCCTGCTGGCCCCTGAGCTGCCTGCTGCTCCAACACCCAGAGACTATCGATGGCAGCGCTTTTTGTAAGCCTGTTAAAGCCTATAGGTAACCAACAGCACATCGTAAATCTGAATTTCAAAGACGGCGAAGTGGAAGAGGCGTTGTGCTACTGTGTACAGATTTAAAGAGCTGCTGCACTGACTCCATGCTGACAGCTGAGGAGAATGTGGCAGAGAGCTTTGTACACAGTTCCCTTCATAGGGATTTTGAGCATCTAGTGAATAGAAGTAAGTAGGCGGAAGAAAGGTTCTGCAACAATGTCTTGTAACAATTTGTTTAAGCGCTGCTCATCTGTTGGCCAGCCTCTTTTATTTGTGCGCAGAAGCCGATAGGAGTCTTTGAGGATGTGCCAGTGGGGCTGAGTCCCATTAGCTCTGGTGTCTAGGCCTATTAATAACTCCTTCCCCTCTGGGGCGTGGGCGCATGGCACGTTGGAGACACCCCTGACCGGGCGCTTTGAAGCGGGGAATCCGCACCCAATGCATACAGTCTGATCCTGTAGGTAGACGGATGACAAACGGTCTGTGATAAACCCTGATGATCTGTGCTCATCCCTTTCTTCACCTCCCTCCACTCCTACTTCTTCATACCCCAATCAGCCTTTCCTCCTGTCTGTCCAGCGCTGTAAATCTCCCCAAGACGCTGATAAACACCATCACCCCACTCCGGCGCAAGCTCCGCACGCAGGGCCTAAGTGATGCCAGCTGCTTCAGACCTGCATCACCCACTGACCCCAAACCATCCTGCTACATTACGCAGCCCTTCCGTTATCATTTAGCACAGTGGAACACACAACATGCACCACTGCTCACAGCAATGGATACAGACTCTTATTTTATTCAGTTTTTCATATTGTCTAGGAACAGCAAGAAGGTTTTATATTCAAAATCATATACTACAATAATAGTTATTACTAAATATTGCTTTAACTAAATATTTGTTGTTGTAACTACATTTGTTATTGCAATACTAATATTGCAGAAGGCCAAAACATGAAAACGAGCCTCCCATTGAAGGGGCGGGGCTAAACTGTTATAGGCTATTATGCAAATGTGTTGCTTTTATGACATTACAAAAGCTATCATTTTAAAGTGGGCAGTTTTTACAGCTTAGTTTCCTTATAATGGCTGTATGGATGGGAGAGTGGAGCTTTAACAGTACTTACATACTTTCAGTCTTTTTTATTAGAGAAGTGTGATATGGAGACTTACAGTATATAGAAATATATAGAAAAACACCTCGTATGTAGCTTCATAATCGCAATACTGATATGCATGCATATTGTGCAGCCCTAAATAGAACTGTACAATAAGATATAACACATTTATAAATAAAAAATGTGCTTAATGCTTATTAATTAAGTCAAAGCTTGACATTTATTTATCAACAGTTACAAGAAATCTTAAAAACAAAAGTTTACATTAATACAAACTCTTACCTTTAGTTAGTGAAGTCAGTAAGGCAGAATTGTACTCGTCAGTTTCAGCAGGTAATTGAATTCATCAGTTATGACAGGTAACCGTTTTTTTATGGATGTAATAACTCAGCTGTTTTTTTTTTTTTATTTAGAACTTTAATTTTTCTAGCTATGTTTAAAGAATTATTCCATTACCTGTTTTCAGACGAGGCATTCTGGACTCATTTGGTTAATTTATTTAAATTAAAATAAATGTAAATTATGGAATTATCTTGCCTATTTGTAAATCATCTGTTCATGATTTTGAATACAGAATTTTTTTTTATTAATTGTATTAAATGTCCTGTTTTAACATGTCTTTCACATTGAAAGAACTTGCAGAACTTGATGACAATTTAGTCAATATTATTCAATTATGTATTTATGTATTTTTTACTTTTAATTGTATGGTAGTTTTACTTCTGTGCTGTAACATGCTATATTAAACTGAGTAGCCGGTGTTCAGCAGTGTTAGTGTTGTAAAGCTGTAAAATGGAAGTGTTGGTAAGTGAGTCAGGGTTAGTCAGAGTCCCCGCATGCTGGATAGCAGTAAGTGGTGATTTGGTGTTTCTCTGCTCTCTCCCAGTCCCAAACCCAGTTGAACTGGGTGACTCACTCAGACTCCCTCCTGCCAGCCTCCATTCTGAGCCTGGCACAGAGCCCCATACACCATTCAGCCCATTCATACTGATCCCAGAGCACTGCAGACAAGCCCTGCTACTGTACCCTCCCATTCCATCTCTTCTACTCTCTTCCCCTCTCCTCTGCTCCCATGTCCTCCCATTGCCATTCCTGTCCTCTAACTTCTCCCTTCATCTCCTCTCCCTTCCTCCCAACTTTTCTACCATCCCTCTTCTTTATTCCTCCACTCTCTTTTCTTCTCTCCCTTCTCCTACCCTTTCCTCCACCACACTCCTCCTGTCTCTTTTCATCTTGTCATTTCTTCCCTTTGCTCTGTTCTCCTCTCATCTCCCACTCTGTGGTCTCTTCCATCCTCTTGCTTAATGTCTTCTTCTCTTTTATTGTATCCGTTTCTGTTATTCTCTTCTCTTCTTCTGTTTTCTTACTACTTCTCTTCTCATGTCTCCTGTCTTCTGTTACTCTCCTTTACTATACTCTTCTCCTCTATTCTCTTCTCATTTCTCCTCTCTTCTGTTACTTTTTTCTTTTCTCTATTTTCATCTGCTCTGGTCATCCCTTCTCTTCTTACCTTTTTTCTTCTCATGTATCCTGTCTTCTGTTACTCTCCTAAACCTTACTCTTCTTGTCTCTGCTCTACTAGTCTCTACTCTTCTTTTCTCTTTTTATTTCTCTTTCTTATCTCTTGTTACTTTCTTCTCATTTCTCATCGCTACTCTTCTTTTATCTTTTTATTTCTCCTCTTTGTTATCTCTTGTTACTTTCTTCTCGTTTATCATCGCTACTCTTCTTTTCTCTGCTCTCCTCTAATGTTCTTTTCTTATCTCTTCTCTACTTAACTCTTCTCTACTCTTCTTCCCTCATCTCTTATCTTCTCTTCCATCTCACCTGTTGCTCCAAGTAAAGATGTTTGTGACCCAGACAACAAATTGGAAATGTGCTGTAAAGGAGACATTTTGCATTGGACAGCACACTTGATGTTGTGCGCTCATGTTGCTCTACATTAACTTTCCTGACACGCTGGTGGACCCAGCAGAGATTTGTGCCATATTGCATGTGTTAGTCAGAGTGTCCCAAACCACTGAAGAGTAGCACTTTGCTCCAGTCAGCAACAGCAACATGATATAAGCCATTAGTGTAATCCAATTAAAACCTAGAATAAGTTTCAGAAGGTGGGTTAAGGCCTCTCTCTCTCTCTGTCTCTCTCTCTCTCTCTCTCTCTCTCTCTCGCTCTCTCGATCACTGGCTGTAGTAAAGCCAGGAGCCACAGCACAGAGAGATCTTTTTTTCTCCACTTACACACCTGATTCAACACACAATGGTCTTGACATGTAGCTGTTGCATTAAATTGTAGTTTGTCAACTTTTCAGCTCCAGCTCAATGATCGGAGACCCTCCCAAACTCTTTTATTTAGTCACCCCTCTCTCTGGCACTCTCTCTTTCACTCACCCGGGCCTCTCTGATCAGTCGTTCAGGACTGCACCCTTCTCACAGCCTTGATTTATCATCCCCCATAGACTGGGGCGAGTGAGCACAACAGTTCATATATCTTTCCTTTGTCTGTCTGTCTCTTCCTGTTCTCTTGCATGCTCCTTCCTTTCCCTCTATTTCCATCACCCACACCTTAGCTTTTATCTCTCTCTCTCTCTCTCTCTCTCTCTCTCTCTCTCTCTCTCTCTCCCCCCCCTCCCCCCCTCCCCCCCCACAGAGTAAATAATGCAGCATTAGTGTAATGATAAGATCTGAATAGAGAAAATCTGTAGGTAACCAAACAGATGAGAGGAGCAGATAAATACCTTCTCTCCTTTAACAAAAAAAGCATCTCTCTTTCTTTCACCCTCCACCCCCTTCTCCCTTCTTTTCCCTCTCAGTCGTGTTTTGCGGGCCATGTGAGACAATGCGTGCCTCGCGGGCAGCACCTTCTTTTTCAGCCACAGCCAGTGCCACATTGCATTTGCAGGGGATCAGGCCTGAGATGAAGAAAGGGGGAGAAAAAAGATAAGAAAATTGGCTCTAATGAAAACCAGAAGCCCAGGCATTCTCACCATGAACTTGGAAACAGAGAGGAGAATTGAAGTTAATTCAAACCAGCTCTCCGCAATGCCAGATGACAAGGCTTTGAAGTGTTTTTCCCCCTTCTTTTCCTTTTCGTTCTTTCTTGACTTTTTTTGTACAGGGAGAGAGATTGGAAAAGCCTTTGAGCCTGACAGATAGTTCTGGATAGCATTAACCCTTTGTGAGTCCCATTGGTTTTACAATCGGGTCTGGTGTTACCCCAAACCGCTGTTGGCATGCCTCATCTCAGGAATTAGGTGGAATTGCAGGGATGGATCATTTTTGAACAGCTTGTGGTCCCCTGTCCTACTTGCTGCCTTTGCAATTTGTCTCAGTCCAGTGCAGGGGAATCTGTACAGGCTTTTGCTAATTACCGGTCATAAATCCTGGGCAACCATCTCCCATGATGCTGGTATCTTCTTAAAAAGGAGAGGCTGCAGCTCAAGTCATTCCACTGCAAAAATTAGGCCTTTTCCTCAAGAAGACCTTTGGTTATGGTCATTAGGGAGGATTTAGTACACTTTTTCAGATGGAGTGGATGGGCATGTAGCAGGAGGAAGCTTGTGCATGTTTCCCGTCTCTGCCTCGTAAAGTAGTAGTAATTTCTTTGCTGAACTGTTTGAAAAATACACATTACAGAAGTAAAAGTAGAACGTCTTTGCTGAATTGTTTTAAAGAGACACATTACAGAGCAGAGTGCGTCAGTCACAGGTAGAGCTGCCTAGAGTTTGCATGTATGTAAGACCGTAATTCTGACCGCTGTCTGGTGTAGCATCACTGTATTCTCTAGAAACAAAACCATCTGTTGTCTTTAAACAAGTGGCTCCTGCCAAGCTATTTTCCACCTCCACGCCCTTCCTCTGACTTTGTCCTGACTGTCTTACCACAGCCTATGGAAGAGAAGAAGTAGAGAAATTGCTGATTACTGTTTTATCTCTAGAATGAGATCATTTTGGGGCCTAGGTGAAGTAGGGGAGGGGTCCTTGATTTATAACTTGGTTAAGCCATCTGAGTCTCATGAGGTTTAATCTGGAGTCTCTGGGAGGAATTGGTTTGGCATTTGATTAGAAGTATATACTGTTGTGGTTTCAGTCGCCTGATCTGAAGATTTTCTGTATTTTTTCTCATTACCCATTTGTTTTCTGAGACCTGTATTCATTAATAAAGTTGATAATCAGTCTTTAAATTAGTCTAGAAACCTACCAGAATTGTTTTTGCTTGAAAAAAGTCTGCAAAATTGATCCTTATTTGATGTAATATTATACGAAGTACTTGGAATTTAACATTCCAAGAACCATTGTTTTTTTCTGTGCTGAATAATTCCTAGTTTACTGAGAATCTCTTCAAAAATCAAATGGGGAGATGTTTACGTTCAGTGGAAGGAGGCAGTCTTACCCTGATTGGGGAAAGACAGGATGGAAGATCTTTCTGAAGCTGTTGGGAAGGCATTTTGAGTATGTATCGAATCGCCCCGGGGGGGTGAGGCTGCTGAGGTGTCTCATTGTTTCTGGAAGCTCTTGGGCAGTATAAAAAAAACCTGCACTGCAACGATGTGTTTCTCTGGCACAGGGAAACCCACTGAGAGCAGCACAATGTGTACTTTCAGCAGTGCTGTTGGGGTATTGGCTTGCATTAACCACTAAACACACAGTGGGATGCTAACAGTTACCATTAATTCTGGCTCAGCAACAAGCTGGATGAAGACCGAAGAGGATTTCCGGTCTGTTCCTATTGGCATACATTACAGTTAACAAAGTTTGGGTGTCATAGCCAAGCTAGATTCATTCATAGGTAATCTAGGAACTTATTTCATAATTAAAGTTCCATACTGTTATACTATGGTCTTAGATACAGTAGCAGCCCCTCCTCCATTGCTCTATAGTATGAAACCTTTACCCCTTGAGTAGGGGCCCTTTAAGATCCTGTATGAGCCTTTGCTGTGTGGTGGGCAAGATGAAGGATTGTGTTCCAGGCTGACGAGGGGGTCTGGGTGAACGCTTAGTTATTATTAAGGGCCATTCTCTTTGGCTTTATGGGGCATGCATTCTTTTTATAAGCCTCAACTTTAAGATTTGAGCTTCAGAGACCTACAGAAATACCACCATGCAAAGGTATTCACATGTTGAAATGGAGTTTTTTGGGGGGGGTTTTGTTGTTGGCTTTTTTTTTTAGAAGGCTCAGTGTTCTGATAAGAGGCCTTTCTTTTCTTCATATAAGGCCTCATTTACACTGCAGGTCTTGATGCTCAGTTCCGATTTGCTGCCTATATCCGATTTTTTTTTACCTTCTGTTTACACGTGTTTTAAATTGTGACCCATATCCGATTCGCCTGTTTGCAGTTGCTATAGCAAAGGGGCGTTGTTACACCACACAGTAGCCAAGCTGGACGAATGGGAAATATACTTGATGCTAGCTCTGCGATGTCGCAAAAATCGCAAAATAACCGCATGATTTTGAAGCGGAGAGGAAGGAAAAGGGCGATTATTGCAGCTGCGCATGTTGCCGCTATTTTGGCTTCGATCATTCAGAGGGACCTCTGGTTGCGTGAGCGATCTCATGATTGCTCTTCCGTTGCAGCAGAAATATCCTCAAACAGATTTGTTTCGGTAGGAACCTTTAATTTGATCTTAAACTGACTCTTCTCCCCACAGGTTAAGAAGGCGTAACTTCAGCCGCTTTCCTCCTCCAAGTTTATTGTGTATGCTTCCACACAACGTCATCAAACTGAGATGAAGAACTAAATTGTCGCAGTTAATGACGTACAGAACGCATCGGCTAGGAAAATCCGAACTGCCTGTTTACAGTACAGTCACATCGGCACGTATCGGATTTATATTGGATTTATTTCCACATATGAATGAGGCCTGAATCCGATCTCAACATATCCGAACGCATGCGTTTTTTTCCCTGTTTACACTGTCATGGGACCGATCCGATCTGTGTCACATATGAGCAAAAAATCGGAATTGGGTCACATTTAACTGGCAGTGTAAACGAGGCCTTAGACAAGCATCCTGGCAAGTTAATGCTGGATGGATCTCATCCTAGTCTTTCTCTGCCTCCATCTAAAAAGTTACAGGTTAGGACCTTGGGGTTATAAGAGGGCCATTGATGCTTGAAGCCTGTGAGGTGTGAAGAGCATGTGAGGCTCCTGAGGGATCACCGTCTGTTTTATTTGTATTTATTGCGTCTGTGTGGTCCAGTCAATGAATCCCCCATCTCTTGTTCTGTCCAATTGGCTTAGAAATCGAGAATGACAACATAATGGCAAATGCAAGCCAGCAGTCAGTAGAGACTTGTTTTAGGTGGCTTTCAGTCTGTGGGCTGTAAATCTCAGCGTCCATGACCCAGTTAGCAAAGCTAATGTTCTCCCTTCCCAGACAGTTTGGTTTATACATGTTCTTTAAGGAAGCATACTGTAGAACACCAATATCTCCTTGCTTTTGGGAAATAAGTGTTTGATGAGTTATGGAAGCATTGTGAATGTTTCATAACGTACCATCCAATGAGGATTTAGGTGCACATTGGGGTTGGGGTCTAGGGTTAAAGGGCCATTCAATGCAGACTTTCCTCACACAGAACCGATAACCCATGCTCTAGCTTTACAACGGTTCGTTGGGGAGGTCTCCACTGGGGAATGTGATGATGTGAGCAGTTTTGAAATACGCATTGCTCTGGCAATTCATTGAACATCAAAGTGAGACGTGGGAAATTGATGGGGGGGGCCTGGCCCTGTGCCCGCCCCGCCGTTGCTGCGTTCCAGTCCTTGGCTCCAGGTTTGCGGCAACCATCGCCATGCCTGTGGGCTGCCTGTTAAGCACTGAGACTTTCATGTGTCCCAGGCCAGACACAGGAGAGACATGGGCCGTCTTTGCTGTGGTAAGGCCGTCTCTGTTGCTGGCAGGTCGGGAGGCCTCAGGAGCGAGGCGTCACCTGCAGCGGGAAGTCTGACTCTGACTGAGGGAGAGCTGCTTTTCTGTCCGTGCTAATGAATACGCATTCCTCATTATTAGAACCCTCGATCTACAAACATGACCTTAAACCTCGCTCAGTGAAACCAGTCATCACTTTTTTTTCTGAACAAGCTTTGAGGGATTTTCCTTCGTCCTGTTCTCTCTTATGTTTAGCCACATTTCAGCAGACCACAACATGCAATAACAAGAGTCAGTGTTGATTGTGAAAATATTATTGAGTATTTCTGGCTTGTTTTGGATGCTTCTAACATAAATGGCTGTGTTGCTCTGACCCACGCTCCCTACACACCAGTGCACTCAGCACGCTCTCTGAGGCAAAACCACTGCTGAGGCTGACACTTGTTGTCTTCTGGCCTCTCAGTCTCTACCCCTAAGACTGCCTGCAGTACTAGTCAAAGGTTAGGATGCATTTTTATGTACATTTTAAATTTTTAAACCATTTTTAAGCTCGAAAAGCTTATGTTTAGATGTTAAAAGGTTCAAGATTCAAGATGTTTATTCATTACATGCCTAGTTATACACGTACAACAAGCAGTGAAATGCATCCTGGTCCACTCCAGACTGTGCACAGAATAAACTATAATAAAAGATTATTAGGCTAAAAAAGTAGATACAGTAAATAAGCTATAACACAAGCAGTTATAAAAGAAATGGTACAGAAGAACCAGATTGTTGCTTATGTTTGAATTTATTTCCAAAATCCAAATGTTTTATTTTAAGCTGTTTTTCCTGAGCATATGTAGTTTTATTCCTGTTGGAAAGGCATCCAGAGTGGCTTCACAAGCTGATTGAGTGAATAGCACTGAATAATAGTGGCCCTACTTTAAAGAATGTTTAAAAGAAGACAATAAATAAAAATTAAGGAAGTAAAAGTGTGTGCAGGGGTGTGAATGGGACTGCATTGTTCTGTCGGGCCCTCTTTGTGTTTACGTGTAATATACACACTTTTACAGCCTTGTTTTCTTGCATTAAGTACCACTCAGACTTCCAGGGGGATGGGGCGAGGTGGTCATGGCTGAAACCAGGTTGCACAGGTCAGTATTGAGATGTGGGCATTGTGGAAAGCCTGTAATTATGTTGATGCAGCAGAGAAGGAATGGAAGTAATGAAAATGGCCACAATATGAGTACCATTGAAATATACATACAGTATATAGAAATTCATAGTATTAGTAGATGTCTGGAAAGCATGTGCTGAAAGCATGTGAAAACATAAGATGTGGTCTGCTATTGTTTGCTTGTGAAGTGGGTGTGGTTTATAACGTAGTAACCTTAGCTCTGTTTGGGCACAAGTGCAGTGGAAATGTCATGTTGGTTCCCAACTTTGGAACTGTCCAAAAACCAGAACTGGCACTGGAACTGTGCAGTGGAAAAGAGGTATGATTTTGTGTGTATCTCCTGGAGAAGAGATGACCCCAGTGACCACATGGTGAAGAAGGCAAGCCAGCAATGGAAGTGATGCTCTGGACTGTGTTCTAGGTTTTATCTAATAGCAGTGGACAATATTGAGAATGTATCAATGTTTGATATGTACGGAGGTACTTAAAGTTATTTTACTTGCATAACTACATATGAAAAATATATACATACAATTTTTAAAAATGTTTTCAGATAAATCCACCAAAATAGATAAAGAGGACCCAAAAAACAATTGAGACCATGTATAATATCTGGCTATTTTTTATAGTAATATGATCTAATAATTAATATCTGTGAGTGGCAATAATTAACATTTACTTTCAGTTTCTGGTTTGATCTCTCTTGTGCAGTAATTTCTCCTAGCAGTCCTTCACATCAGCTTGGCTGAATTTTAGCTTATTCCTCCATATACGTAGACTTGCTTTAACTATCCTTTGATAGAGCTGCTTATGTGCTTAGGGTCTTGCTGTATGTCTCACTTTCTTTTCACATTAAGTTCACAGATGTCTTGCCTTTTTTCAATTTCAGTGGTGTGATTCAAGATTCGTTGTTCCATGAATAATGGCTATAGGTCTTTGCCCAGATGCAGCAAAACAGGCCAAACTCATGATGTTTCACAAAAGGGATAATATCCTTATTCTGGAATCCAGTGTTTTCCTTCTCTAAACTCCTTGTTTTAACAAAGTTTTATTTTGAGCTCATCTACAAAAATGTCCAATAGCTTTCTGACTTGTCCACATAATTTACAGTACTGTAGATCTACATCTGTCTTCTTTTATATGACAAAAGGGAGGCGTTTTATTTATATATATGTATATGTTTATATATGTGTATATATGTATGTATAGTGTGTGTGTGTGTGTGTGTATGTATATGTGTGTGTGTGTGTGTGTGTATATATTAGAGGTCGGAATCACAGGGTATCTCACGATACTATGCGATATGTGGCCCACGATAACGATAATATTGCAATAACACGATATCGCAATAATCGATATATCGCACGACAATCACGCAGCAGTAGTAAATGTGTTTGTGTATATATCAATAAAAGCTCACTAGAGGCTCAATTTTATTTTTTATCTTTTATGCTTTGTTTTATTCTTTTTTTATTTTGCATTTTACTGTTGCTTTTTACAACCTCTTTGTATGATAATGTGCTATATAAATAAACCTGCCTTGTACTACTGCCAATCATTCTCATGGTGGACTTATGAACATTACCGATACCCAGTGTGAGAGAGGTCTTTAATTGCTTAGATTCTTATGTGACCTAATGGCTAATCATCTTTGTTTGTCAAGTACTTGTGGTGAGGATAACACTGATCTTGAATTTCCATCCCTTGTACACAATCAGTCTAACTTTTTCAGCCTTATGAGCATCAACACCTCGTTTTCTGAGGTCCTCGGAAATGTCTTTTGCAAATATACACTTCCACAAATATGTTTAGAAGATCAGACTTTGATAGATCCCTGTTGAATAAATATTTAAATAAAACAGACTGTAACTACAGCTGCAAATGAACAGCTAATCCTGTTCCCACTTACAGATATGATAGCTGATCATTTTCCTTAAAAAAGGCACAATATTTCTCATTTGTTTCTCTCTCTCTCTCTCTCTTTCTACTTTCAGTACATTTCGCATGCCCAGAAATGATAGAAGGGTTACTGCAAAATATATATATTTTTTTACTTCTACTTACTAATCTCACTGAGTTGGGAAAAATAATTAATCTTACGTTTCAGCAGTTACTAGGAAACAAGTGTATACGGTATAAGAATGTCTAATTAAAGTGTACTTCATGGTGCTCTGTGCCGGTGAGTGGGATAAAGCCCAACATTTTATGCATCATGTCATTATTAAGCACAATGGGGACGAGGCGGTGTTGTAGGTGTAGGATATGTCATGCTTTAAGAATATGCTGAGCTCTGTGATGGGTATTTGCAGCCTGACCTCAGCTGTGGTGTTTGCGGACAGGCTGTGGAGGAACATCTGTGGAGGCCCTGCCCACATCTTAAAGGCAGCAACACAAAACCAGCCTATAATCTGCCTACACCTACACTGCAGCGGGGAGCTGCTGTCCTCCAACCAGATCCTCAGAGAGAAACTCCAACTGCAGCCCGGCAGCCCCACCAAGCCCAGTCAGATCCAGTTCCTCCCCAGCTGCAGCTCCTACTCAAACACAGCATCTTAATGGAGCTTAATATAGCTTCCCAGCTGGGTGTGCTTCAATAACGCTGGAGGCGGCTAGCCGGAGTTTAGAGCCATAAGCTCAGCCATAATATCCTCCCACTCAAGCGATGGATGTGCATATCTCAGGCTGATCTGTGTTCTGATGACCGTTACACAACATGCTGAGGTTCACCATTTGTCAGATCCATCTGGATGTCCATCTTTGTCCAGCCTGTGTACCTTCTGTTGTTTGTAGAATACAGTTCTACTGCAGGTTACTGAAATGGTGGCCTAGATGGGAGTGTGTTGTACTGTTACTCCAGCCATGCTGTCTTTGGGTCAGTGCTGCACGTCAGGCTGGAGGGAGTTGTGGAACTGTGTGCACTCCAGCAGCTCTGGGCTGGGAATCATAGCCTCACCACAAAATGGGCCGTTAAACCCACAGTCCTTCTATGAATCACACATTCAGTCTGGGCATGTTGCTTGGACTTATTTCCTTCTGAACATGACATTGTGTAAGCTTTCCTGCATGTAGCAGTATGCTGGAGTCTGTTCCGCCCCAAACGGTTTTAATAATAAATAATTTCGACTGTGTATCGGTCTTAATAGTGTCCATCAGTTTAGGTGCATTAGATTGTTCAAATCAGTAATATATAATAATGCTGCACTCAGAATTCACATTCAGTTAGTTTTCTCCTCCAAGCATGTTGAGCTGTACAGTGACTAATACTGTAATACTGTACATCACATGACTCAAAGCTTCTTGCTATTTGGCATGACTAAATTGACTTTATTGTCCATATTCTGCCAAAATGTTTTTTTTGTTTGTTTTTTTAATCAGAATCTATTTGACTTTATTTTCTAAATATTGTTACATTTTTTATCAAAATCTATATTTTTGTGCAATTAATAATTTCTTAAAAGCATCAAATCAAATAGCTGTAAAGTCATTCAAATACATAAAACGGATAGTGACTCCAACCACAGTACATTACATAACAAAACAAGTATTGCACATGCTACACAATAAAGTTCCCACATCACTCTCATACAGACGGCAACACAATGAGGAAAGTAGGTTGTGCAGTACAGAGTGAACATGTGGGTTAGTGAATGTGAGTAGGAGTCACTGTCCCTGGATTATTCCTCTAGTTCTGTCAGAAATCCTTTATAAAGCACTGTAATAGTTCTCAGACACTTTTTTTCTCTTTGTCTTTTCTGCAGGACGGTGGTAATGCCCATCGCTAATGAGTTTGCTCCAGACGTGGTGCTGGTTTCATCAGGTTTTGATGCTGTGGAGGGCCACCCATCGCCACTGGGGGGATACAAACTCACAGCCAAGTGTAAGTGTTGCAGTGGTGCTGATCTTTGTGTTTCCTTAACTCAGACACATTCTCCACTCAAAACACAGCCTCCCCACTCCTCCTACAGTCTAAGCTTCAGTGCAGCATTACCAAACCATTAGTCATTATTAAAGATGTTTTTTCTCTTTCTCTTTCTCTCTGTCTCTCTCTCTGTGTCTCTCTCTCTCTCTCTCTCTCTTTTATCTGGACATTTTCAGTAGCAAACACAACAAACACACTCTCATCCAGATAAAAAAGCACCCCCCCCCCTCAACACACTCTGTATTTGTGCAGTCTGTGACCTCAAATATAAATCACTGTGGGTATGTGTGTCTTCTCTCGCTCTTTTTTCTTTCTTTCTTTTTCTTTCGTTCTTTCTCATTCTTTTCCCCTCTCGCTCTCTCATGCTCTCAATCTCCCTTTCGCTTGCTCTCTCTCGCTCCTGCTGTCATTCTCCCTCTTTCTTGCTCGCGCTCTCTCTCACACACACTTTTTTGTGGCCTGTCTGTGTGGCCAGAGAGAGAAGAGGAAAATCACACACCACACACTGCTCTGCTGCTCTACTCAGCAGAAGGCACAGGTTTATTTTTCTTGTCTAAAAGCTGTTATTCTAGTTGAATTTGTAACGTCCCTATGCCACAAAAACAAAGAACTTTTTCCCCTGTGTATTCATCATGGCTCGGTACAACAGAGAGAAAGATTCTCTCCCTCCCCCCCTCTCTGTCTCTCTCTTTCTCTCTCTCTATCCATGTGATTTTGTTCTGTAAGGCATTCCACTCCCATACGCAATCCAAGTTTAAGAGATTAGAAAGCATGTAAGGTAACTTTTATCCTATTAGAAGGCCGTTCTCATATCTTAAAAGCCCCTTTGTAGATTACATCTAATAGCAAAACCATACTTATGCATGTCCTTGTGAGTGCTTGAATGCATACACAGGAAAGAAAATGCTAGTGTGTAGGGGCAGGAGAGAGTTGGGCTTGTGTAAAAAGATTGCAGACATAGTTAAAATGAGTGAGACCGTTGAGACCAGGTTTCTGTCAGCAAGACTAGTTTAGTGTAAGAATGTTTAAGAGTAGTTGAGTTTAGTAGTAGTTCAATTAGTCTGTTCAGGCTGATTTAATATCAGTGAGACAGTTTAGACTGGTTTTATAGAAGTAAGACTATTTAGACTGGTTTATATCAGTAAGACAGTTTAGACTGGTTTTATAATAGTGAGACCATTCAGGCAGGTTTAATATCAGTGAGACCTTTTAGACTGTTCTGATATCGGTGACACCGCTCAGACCGGTCTGATATCGGTGACGCCGCTCGGACCGCTCTGACATCGGTGACGACGCTCGGACCGCTCTGACATCGGTGACGCCGCTCGCACCGGTCTGATATCGGTGACACCGCTCGCACCGGTCTGATATCGGTGACACCGCTCGCACCGGTCTGATATCGGTGACCCTGCTC
>JBBIGC010000002.1:20846776-20859058 GCA_037576955.1 Lepidarchus adonis
TAATGTTTATCAGTACATTGCAGAAAATAATGAACTTTATCACAATATGCTAATTTTTTGAGAAGGACCTGTACACTTATACTCTCGTCTCCTCACATGTCTAAACCAATTCAGTCTCACTTCCCTGATCTACTCATCTCTAAATCTGTCCATCCTTTTCATTTCCAACTCAAACCTCAGCATCTTTAACTCTGCACCTCCAGCTCTGCTGTCTGCCTTTCCATCAGTGCTGCTGTCTCCAGCCCGTATAACATAGCTGGTCTCACTACCGTCCTGTAAACCTTCCCTTTCACTCTCGCTGGTACCCGCCTGTCACAGATCACTATTGATTTCTAGTGTTGATCAGACGCATTAGACTCACTCCTCCCACTCTAAACTGTTTTAATTGTTTTTTTTTATTTTTGTTGCAACCAGAGGAGGAGGGGTTCCACTTTTAAGTTCATCACAATAATAATAAACATTATTCATAGAGCACTTTTCATACATCAGGATGCAGCTCAAAGCGCAAACAAATTATGTGTAATTAATATGCAACAAATACAGAAAACAACTCATAATAATACATTTATGTAAAACATTTTATTAGTTATAGAAATTGCCTTTATCTGCAGCCTTGTCATAAACACTCACTTGAGACTGTTCACAAGCCACATCACGCTCGGAGTATAAGATGCTTCTCAGCTGCAGTAAGTAGATTGGACAGAATATAGTGTTATCTGTCACAGTGGGAATGGTGCTTCCATTAGAGCTCAGTGTGTTGAGTGCCAGTGACTCAACAAGAAGGTCTATTGTCCAGTTATGAGCGTTCGTTCTGCCATCCACAGCCTTCAGGCTTCACCTCAACCTTACACTTAAGTCTGGCTTTCCTCCTCCTGACTCACAAGGTGTTGAAAGTTCAAGGCAGCTCTCCATGTGTCCATCAAATTACACACATGCACGTACACACATCCTTCTCTCCCATTCTTTCAGTTCCTCGCCATTCTCTTAAGTCGGTGTCCAGGAGGGGGTGTGAACTGTGGTGCTGTGGAAGAGGATATCTCTGTAACTGACTGTACAAAAGGCTTCTCACAGGGGTTTTGGGGAAGAAAACTGCAGGGCTTTGCACAGCTATGTGTGTGTGCATGCATGTGAGGAGAGCTGAGGGGGTTGAAGCGTGCCACTGCAGGATTAAAGTATCCTTCTTTCCAGAACACCTCTCTACTCCAGCTCGGTCCCGTCCTTTCTGATGTTTGCTTTAATTAAATCAAAGCTTCTAAAAGCCAAATTCTCTGTCTTGGCCTTTGTCTTTCTAGCTCTCTCGCAGCAGATGGTTTGTGTAGGGCTGCAAAGGGATGCATGCCTTTCTTCTTCCGCTTGTTTTCACATAAAATAAGTTTGACTTTTTTCATAACTTTTTTTTTTTGCATGGCAGTGAAACAATGCAGCCCACAGCCTAAGGGAAATGGAATCATTCCACATTAGGAATGCATTATTGCGTCCCTGCTGTTTGCTGGCTTTTGGCCTTGTTGGCCCTTTTGGTCCCGTTGGTCCCCAAGCTTTTGTGAGCTCAGGCCTCATGTGCCCCAGAAGTTTGACTTTGTATAATGCAGTGTGTCACAGGCTGAGTGAGTTGGACCATTCTTTCAACATTAAGGAAATCTGTTACTAGATCTTCATCACAGAAACACAACCAAAATTTGTTCTACAACTTACCCTACCAGCTAATTCCCAATACTGCAACTAATCCTGTCCACTTGCAACTAATAATAATAATAATAATAATAATAATTTGAATTTATATAGCGCCTTTCACAAACTCAAGGTCGCTTTACATGGCAAAAGAAATAAAAATAAATCAGAACCAAAATTAAAATAGAAACAGTTAAGACACAAAACAGAGACAAACAAACAGCAGAAAAGGAAATTAAGAGTGAGTGGTGGAATAGCACAGATTGAATAGATGTGTTTTCAAATGGGTTTTGAAGAGAGACAGAGATAACTAATGCTACAACGATCTCTTTCAACAAATTCAGCCAACTACTAACCATGAGTGAAAGAAAGGTGGGGGGGGGGGTTCTATATCAGCTCTACGTAATGCAGCTGTAGTCAATTTCATTCCTGCAGATTTGTCTTACACATTGTACCAATTTCACCAGCCCCAACAATAATTTTAATAAGTTTGTCCAAGCACTATACTGACATGAACCGCATTGTGAAAGACTTATCCTGCCTCTGATTGACTGATGCTTTTTGTCAGTCTCGTGCGACTTCTCCAGATATCTAGCATGCCAGTTGTCCAGTCCCAGTCACTGAAGAGGTTGTGATCTCCTTTTACTGCATTTCAGGGTAGTTTACACATAATGATCACACATCTGGCAGACAGTTCTGCATTAAACACGGTCTGCTACCCAGCAATTCTGCATATAACCACCATCTACCATTAAAGCTCCTCGCTAATACTGCTAATGCCAACTTTACAATGAACCCTGCCAGCTAGCCACCAGAATCACCACCAAACCCTATTGATACTGCACCTAACTCTGCCAGTTAATTGCCAATATAGCAAGTATCACAGTCACCTAACCTACACTGACCTTTAACTGTCACTATTGTAAATGTCACTTGTTAGCTTAACACCAGTCATGCAACTGTCACTTTGGGTTTGGTACCAAGATGTGTCCCCAGACTCCTGTGAATACTGCAAAACTACAGCTAACGCTATAAATGCCTAGTGCTAAGAAGGTCCAGGTGTTTTTCTCTCTGCCTCCTTACAGTCATGGGACACAACCCTTGTTTTGAACAAATACCAACAAGAACTTTTAGCCAGTGATTCTGTTTTTAAGTTTAAAATGATGTCAGCAACTTCACAGAGGCTGTAGGACTGTTTTTACGGTGGCAAGACTGATTGCTGTGACTGTGCCTTAGAAAATGTTCCAACTAAACAGTCACATAAAGACCATTTTTGTAGCATGAAATGTGACTATACTGTCATCCACAGCTGGACCCACTTCCTGATGAGGTTCTGCAGCAAAGACCCAATCTCAATGCTGTGCGCTCCATAGAGAAGGTTCTGGAAGCTCATGGTAAGTGTGTGGTTATGCCTAACCTCCTTAAATGACCAAACATTGTGTTATCTGTGTTACAGCCCAGTATGACCTGTGTATTTTGTAGGCAAGTACTGGCGCTGTCTTCAGCGCAGTGCCTCAACACTGGGCTACTCGCTCATCGAGGCTCAGAAGTGTGAGACCGAGGAGGCCGAGACTGTGACCGCCATGGCCTCTCTATCCGTAGCTGCCAAGCACATGGGGAAGAGGTAGGTTCCTGAGGTGTAGGTGTGCAAGTCAGTGTGGGTGTTTTGTCTTTCATCTGTGTTTAGAAAAACCCATGTGCTTGTTGATACAGTGGCTTAGGCATAGTTTCCACTGGGGGACGATTCTAGAGTTTGAAATACTGTATTCGTCTGAAATCAATGAAACCTGACTCTTCCTGGTCGGTCTGGACATCATTCTGCAAACGCGTCAGGGTTGGGTCAGGTTCTAATGTCTAGTTCTCACACCCTACAATCTACCAATAAGAGAGATACCCCCCCCCCTTTTCCATTTCTCCTTAATTTATTATTCCCAAAATTAAGCACCGAGGTCCACACATAAGAGAAAATGGATTAGCAAATGAGGAATGGGGCAGTTTAGTGAAGCACAAAGACTGCTTACAGTACGCATATACAGTTAGTTCAGCCCAAATTATTTTGGTAATACACTATGTTTAATACTATCTAGACTCCTTTTATAGTTAAATAATTCAGCTGTACATCCTCAGCTTGTATAATCGCCATAGAAAAGCATTTCATTATAGAATAGGTAGCTGATGGGTGTAAAGGCCTAGCTTAGAGTTTTTATTGCAATCCAGAACGAATTGGCCAACATCAGTATCTGA
This sequence comes from Lepidarchus adonis, assembly GCA_037576955.1. Lineage (NCBI taxonomy): Eukaryota > Metazoa > Chordata > Actinopteri > Characiformes > Lepidarchidae > Lepidarchus > Lepidarchus adonis. The sequence goes on from JBBIGC010000002.1 coordinate 20,850,689, forward strand.
CCTCATGCTAAATGCAATACTCCTCACAGTAATGTAGCATTTAATCATTTCATTTACATGTATTCAATTGGCTGATACTTTTGTACAAAGCGACTTCCAAGCTACAAGAGCAAACAAGCACTTTGTTTTGCACTGTGAGTGCTACAGAGAAGTTCGACACGTTCCTTTTAGTCATTAAATACAGATGGCAAGTGCTACAACATTAATGCTAAATACATTAAATTAAATACAGACAGTAAGTGGTGTAACATGAACGATGAGTGTAAATTACTTAGTGGGAACATTCTCTAGGCAGTATTTAATAATTTTTTTTTAATTATCCCTTATAGTCCCACAAGTGGGAAATTTATTCTCTGCATTTAACCCATCACACGTGCACACGTGGAGCAGTGGGCTGCCGTCAATAGAGGCGCCCGGGTGCAGTGAAGTGGGACGGTACCTCAGTGGTGCCCGGGCTGGGACTTTCTGATCCCAGGGGCAATGTCCTAACCACTAGGCCTCCACTGCCACATGTAGGTGGAGATATATTTTGTATGTCTGCTTGGCTTAGATGCTGAGGTGGGTACGGAACATTTGAGTCTTGCGGCACTTCTTGAAGGTGGAGAGATATTCTGCAGTTCTGATGTAAATGATGTAAAGTTGATAATTTCTTCTATTACAGGTCTGTAGAGGAGCCAATGGAGGAGGAAATGCCATTGTAGAAGCAGTCTGATGATGACCTCGAGGACCTCCTTGGCTCACAGCCTCTCACTGGTGTGAGACCTCACTCTGTCCTCTCCATCCGTTTCATTTTTGGCCGCTCCCGACTCCACGGCCTCGCGCCTCCACCTGCGGGTGTTTTCAGCACGGGAAGCGAAACGGACCGAAGACATCCCCAAAACACTCGGAGTGCACCAGTCCGTAACACCTCCGCCGTTTTTAGTCCGTCTCTGTCCGGCAGTGGGTGCGTCCAGGCCTCCCGCCTGTCTGTCCTTCACGGACACCTGCTTTTAAGCGGAACACAGACTCACGTCTCACTGGCAGATGTGAGAGCTGGTGCTTTCAGAAACACTCTTCTTTTCATGGCCACTAACGTCCGCATGGTTCCTGCTGTGGACTTCATTATGGCTGTGTCATTTTTTCAGCTTTTATTTCTTGTCTTTGTTTGTTCGTTCGTTCGTTCATTTGTTTACTTATTTCATCTTTTCTCGAGGAGAGGAAAAAGTGACTGACGCTGTTTCGTTCCGAATCATGATGTTCTGGAGAGTAACTGCTACGTGCTTGTGAGGAGGTTGAGAGGAGAGGCCAGTGGCATGGCCAGGGTGGGGGTTATTAGGGGAGTTTTAGAGGAGGAACGTGTGGAAGGTGGCTAGTGAAGCAGCCCTTCTGGAACCCCTCTACCACAAACGAGAGAGACACCAAGAGATTGTGCCTTTTTTTTTAAAGAGCAGGTGGATTTATTGACGATTTGAGAAGAACATTGCCTTAAACTAGTTACATAAGGGGAAGGCCGTCGGGAACCTCTGCCTCCCTCCTTCCTTTTTTCCAGGAGCGGAATGGCTGAAGGCCTGAAGGACGGAAAGCCCTTTGCATGTTTACCAGGAATGCCCTGCAGACTTCTGTGTGTCACGCACACGTAATCATTTTATTGTCATTTTCATTCAGTCTTTTACTTTTCTTAATTTTTTTGCTTTGGACTTTGCATAACTTCAGGATGTTTCGCTTTTAAATAACCTGTAAGGTAGTTGCCAGCTGTACACAGGCAAACATTGTTGGAGCAGTTTTCACTTGAATTCTGCAGTGCTTTTGAGAGATGGTGCAGGCCAATGTAGCTACTTCTTAAAACTCTGACCAAATCTCCATTATCACCTCCGTTAACTAGCATGCACTGTTACTCAACACCTTTCCTGCTGTAGTGGTAGAAGAAAAAACACTGAAAGCATGAGATCTAACTAGTAGTTCAGTGCCACTATAAGGTAAAACCATTAAGATGTTTGTCTTCTTCAGATCTGGTGGTTTTTGAGGAAAATACGACGAATGGTTGAACTATTTATATATTTCCATGTATTTCTCACCTAAATTCTTAGACCTTTGTAGCTATGAATGTCATAGTGCTCAAATTAAATAACTATTACGAGCGCTAGCTAATCACCAACAATATCCTTCTTAACAGATGGTGATTTTTCTTTCATTCATTGTTATTGCCATCTTTGACATATGAGGACAAGGGCTGGAAACCAGTTTTAAATTATACCGTCGAGCCTTTTGATGTGCCAGCAGGTGAGATTCAGTGCTGGTGTTCAGCTTCATGTTTCCTGCCATTGGTGCCATGCAGTAGCAGCACTGCAATGGGCCATCCTATCACTACTGGCTGGTGCTACTGTGCGTGTGCTTGTGTGAAAGGGAGAGTTCCCAAAAGTAATCGGACCACCAGCCTGCACCCAGACAATAATGGCAACCCCCCGAGATGGCTGTGACACTCCGGCGATATGTACAAGTCTCTGGCTGAGCACAGGTTTCGGAGCAGCACATGTATGCATTGTTAATAACCCACGTAACCTGTATATATACACAAGCATGCTTGCTGACTGCATCATTCACATTGACACTGATCGAATGCGCAGTTGTAGATGGTCTTACTTGTTTGAAAACCCCAACTCATGTTCAGCCTCTTGGCAACTACCTTTGACATTGTAACTACGAACATTTTTTTAATTATTTCTTGTATATGATCATAACTGAGATGGGAGAAGTGCATATTAAGGTATAGGCATGAGTTGCAATCGTTCTTACTGTCTTTTCCAGTATACCCATGCCTCATGAGACTACTCCATTCTGAGTTTTTTGCCAGTTGTTTTCTTGTCCGTATTTTCCACATTTTCTCCTATCGTCAGACTTTTTATACGTAACTTCTTTTTTAATTTAGTCATTTTTCCTGTTACACTCTGTACAGTTGACAATGTTGTTTTACATGCTCAAAGTTCTTAAGACCATAGTTCTTCTCTTAGAGAGCAGCCTTTTACACACACTGGGGTTCTGTGGTTTTCTTGGGAGGGTGAAATCAGATGTTTCTACTTTGTATAATGATTCCAACAATTGTGTATTTACTATATGTTCTGTTCATAGTAGATTTATATATGAGAAAAAAGATCTATTGATATATATTATGAAAGATTACAATCACATTTGAGAAACTTTGGAAGTGATGATACGCTCATATATCCGCTCTGGCTGTGTTTAGCACAGGGCTCACTGAAGACTCTGTTCTCTCCTCATGGCTGCCATTGGTTTAGAGCCGCAACCGTAGCACTACACTGGTTCTAAAATCACACCGTCACCAGGCGCTTCATCATACAACCCACTGCAGTCAAATCAACAAGCAAACCTGCTGATAGCACAACGAGCAGGTTCACTCAGTGACTGTACTGGCCGGCAAGTTTGTTAGAATAGACCAAATAGACGAGCGTTCGCATTGCTAGTTGTTTTCAACGTTTCCAAATTCTTGAGTGCCAATCCATGGAGCTGAATGTATATTTTCAGAGGACTGACAGTGTACTGCACAATCATTAGGCCTTCTAAGCACTTGATCACCTGACAAAACGTTGCTTTTGCGTATTGTAATACTGTAGCATGTTCCTATTAATACTAAAGCACCTCAAGCTGCACTTGTATATGTGAAAGGTGCTATACACAAATTATTATTATTATTACTGTCATCTGAAAACTAGTTATTCTCAAATTTTCATTCCGTAAAACCAAACCGATTTCACTAGTTGAATTTCAGTGTTGCTGAAGCTCAGTGTTAATTAGGAGGAGGCAGTAGTGGTAACTGCAGCGACTGACTTGCCAACCAGAACAGATCACTTCGCAATAGCTATCTGAACAATGGCAGCCTGTTTCTCACCTTTATTTTTCTTTTTGAAGGGATTTCTCTATCTGCTTTATCCACCCATGATCCAGATAGACACTTTCTTTAAAAAAAGAAGCAGAAAAAAACAGCTAACATTCCATTTAGTTTGATTTTGTTTCCATTTATTTGAACATCTGTCATTCCTGCTAATTTGCCATTAAGCCTGGGCCCAGGTTTTTGTTTGTTTGTTTGTTTGTTTGTTTGTTTTTTGAAGGCCTGGGTGAAATTTCTGTAACATTCTCTTTGCTCCACCCCTGTCCGTTTTCTGCATGTTTGTGTGTCGGCATGCCTGTCTGTCCTTGTAACATATTTGCACAACCGATGAGCACTGGAGGACAAGACTTTTCCAGCATCGGAGAGCACTCGGGAAGCGACTGCTTTCTCTTCTCTTCTGTGGTCAGGAAGCAGCGGAAAGAATGATGCTCCTCGTGTCCGACAGATGTGCTTTTTACTTGTAAAAAAAAAAAAAAGAACGAAACAGAAAAAAGAAAACTACCGATTTGACATTTGAATATTTTACAAAACAAAACAAAAAAACTATCTAGCACTTGTGACATACAGACAACAGATTTTATTGTATTTATGTAGAGCATTGTTTTAGGTGAACTACACTACATATTAGACTGCCTGTGTGTTATATATATTTTTCTTCCTTTGGATGTATTTTTGGGTTGAGTGGAGAGCATCTGGAGTCATCAAAGGGCTTTTCCCAGATGTTTGACAGGTATATCATCCTCAGCCTGTCCTTCCCTTTACAGCCAGTAATATATCTATGACCACTGTGGCTCGAGAGCAGGTCTAGGTTTACAGACGTAAGAAATGCATATTATTTTTTATCACTTTGTTTTTGATTTTTGTTTCCATTGTTACAGTAGAACTTTTCTTGGGACCTTTAACATTTGTCTTTGACATCAACTATAAAGTATCTTGTTTTGGAAAACCACAATGTCTTGTTTTTATTTCACCAACCACTGTTATTAAAGGAATAGTTTGGCAAAAACTCAAATTTACCCAATTTTCCATTTACTTTAAGTCAAGCCAAGTCCTGTTTAGGGTCCAGATTTTGCTTCTGTAATTTTGCAAAACTGCAACTGCAAGGCTTATAACTACACTAGAGCCCAGTAGTCACCCAATATCTCAATTTGTTTCTCATAGACTGCACCAAATCATCTGAAACATCTCAACTTGCTCAATCTAATCTAAATTATCATTAAGGTCAGTCACACAAATCATGCTACTAGAAGAAATGGGAGTGAGGCAAAACATTTTTGAGCAGCAATTTATTAAAAACCCCATTACCTTTAAAATGTAAAATCTGTGCAAAAATGTGGATTCATTGCCATTTCCTGTGAGGTAGTCACTGATGTTCTGATGGCAAAGGCAAAAAATCTTTCCCTTTTTACATTGACATTTACATTTATTCATTTTTCTGACGCTTTTGTCCAAAGCGACTTCCAGGTACAGGAACAATCAGCATAAATTCAGACATGACGATACTGATGTGTGAGTTACAGGGAGTTCAATACAATCTTCTTAGTCAGAGAAAACAGTGTATATAAGTGCTAAAACATTACTACCTGAAAGAGAAACACATTTCCACGCTATAAGTACGCTATTTTTGAATCTGGCCATGTTGTTGAACTGCATAAGCAGGTCTCTTTCAGCTCCATCGCTGCTGAGGTGAGATGCAGTAAAACAGTCATTTGGAATTTCTTAAACGATCCTGAGGGTTATGTAACAAAAAAGTCAAGTGGAAGACCCAAAAAAATTCCAACCAACACTGAGCCGGAGGATCCAATTGGTTGTCAATCAACACACTGGACAATCCTCGACCCAAATTAAGGCCGTTACTGGTCCCAACTGCAGCCCCATAACCATCTGACAGCGCCTGAGACTGAAGGTTCAAAAACAAAAAACCTCTTCAAAGGCCTTGTCTCCTTGACACCACAGATCTGGCTGTTTGGACTTAGCAAGAGAGAATCAAACATGGGACATTGAAAGTTGTAAGAACTTTTATTCTTGATGGTCCTGATGCTTTCCAACGTTACTGGCACGACAAGCAGATCCCACCTAAGATGTTTTTTACGCACCACAGTGGAGGGTGCACCATAATGGTCTGAGGTGCTTTTTCCTTCAGTGGAACAATGGAGCTTCAGGAGGTGCAGGGGCGTCAAACGGCCGCTGGCGATGTCCAGATGTTGCAGAGAGCCCTCGTCTGTGTGGTAACGACTGGGTTTTTCAACAGGACAACGCTACAGTACACAACGCCCACAAGGGAATTCTTCCAGGAGAATATCATCACTCTTTTAGACCATCCTGCGTGTTCTCTGGATCTAAATCCAATAGAGAACCTTTGGGGATGGATGGCAAGGGAAGTTTACAAAAGTGTACAACAGTTCCAGACAGTAGATGCCTTTTGTGCGGCATCTTCACCACTTGGAGAAATGTTCCCACTCACCTCATGGAAACATTTGCATCAGGCCTGAAGGGATCAACAATAACAGTGGAGCTTCTCATTACTGAGTTCATGTTTGGAACTTTTGGAACTTTAGGGTTACGTTTTTTTCTGGAGGTGTGGTCCTAAACTTTTGATCAGCTGTAAAACAGCTCGTTTGTTAATTCACTGCTGCTCAAAAAACGTAGAACCTTAGAAACTTAGAACCTAAGATCTAACCAGCAACATGCGATTTTTTGCCAATTGTCAAGTGGTCTTAAAATTTTGAGTTATAAAAAATCATGAAAATTTTCCACCAAAGGAACAAACACTAATGTGTTTGTTAGCAACATTAGCCTAATGTCTGTAGATCTGAAATAAAGGAGCAAAATTTGGTCTCTAGACACATGTCTGCTCACCAGTTACTATGGGATAAGTGGATAATGCTTTAGCACTGACTGTTTTTAGCTGAAATGTTCCTTTTACAGAGTTTACTTCAGGATAATGTCCAAATTAGTTGTAGTCATTGTTAAACATTTAGTTGAATTTGGAGCTACAGGTGAAATCAGTAGCTTTGGAAATGTCACTGCGCTGATGAAAAGCTGTGTTTAGTCAGTGGGAAAACCTATAAACAGTTTAAATGATCATATTCTACACAGGAAGTTATTGTTTTAGCATCTTTTGGCTTTTGGTCTTTTCTTTAATCTTATGATGATTTGAGTCTTGGTGATTATATAGCTTGTCTCTCAAACATCTTTCTAGATCCCCTTGTGCTTGAAGACTTGATTCTGCACCAATTTACTGCCTGTGGTGTTTGTGATTACACATGCTCTTCCTATCTTTCCTTCCTTCTTTCTTTTTTTATTTTATGCTTCAAGCTTTTGAGCATTAAATATGAAAAGGGGGAAAACTCTAACATTGGTAAAGAGATGGACCACAGAGCCGTATTTCCAGCTAAGGAAGCAGTCACTGTGAGTATAAATATTGAGCTATTCATCATTACTCGGCCAACATTTCAATCGAAATGATGACGATGATTTTTGTAAGTGACCATAGTCATGTGTATGAGTTAATACACTGAAGGCCTACTGTTGTATTTTCAATCTGCTGCCTACAGTGGAAACAGTCGGGTGTACTTTCACATTGCAGAACTCTCCACTTTTCCTGAGATCTCTAATAAGGGAAAACAAAAGAAGAGTGTGTTCTGCTCTGCTTTGTACTGATGAAAGGGTCACAGTTTGGTTCTCAATCGAATTCCATTCTAATGTGTGTTTTCTCCGTTCTAACGGACCTGTTCATCAGTCAGTGATGAAATAGGGAAACCAGTGCACGTGAGCCTCACATATGGCACCAAAAACCCTTGTTCTAGTCCCACACTGTTCTTATACAACCCCTGGGAAAAGTATGGAGTCACCCATCTCAGAAGATGTTCATTCAAATGTTTAATTGTGTAGAAAAAAATCCCAAACACATACATGCCACAAAACTATTGTCACTCAACAATCCAACCTTGTGGCTGTATAAAACACTTAAAAAAAAATATAATAAAAAACTATAGTCAATGACAACTGTTTAAAAAATATGGAATCACACAAATCTGAGGAAAATGATATGGAATCACCTTGCACTTTTCTGAAACGAACACCTGTATCTGATTACAACTGTTAATCAGTCTGCAGTTAAAAACGAGTGCTTGCACACATTAGTGATGTGTTGTACCAAGACGATTGACATAACTCATGGCTCCAACACGAGAGATGTCAGGTGAAACCAAGGAGAGGATTATCAAACTTCTTGAAGAAGGGAAATCTTCATGGAATGTTGAAAAAGATTGTTGGTTGTTCGCTTTCAGTTGTGTCTAAAATCTGGACCAAGTACAAATCGGATGGAAAGGTGAAAGGGAAGTGTACTGGTCGACCAAGAAAGACGTCAAAGCGCCAAGACAGAAAACTTAAAGCAATTTGCCTTGAAAACAGAAAATGCACAACAAAACAAATGAGGAACAAATGGGCAGAAGGTGGAGTCAATGTCTGTGATCGGACAGTAA
>JBBIGC010000002.1:20878034-20888789 GCA_037576955.1 Lepidarchus adonis
TATTTATACATTTATATTGACATACTCATTTATATATTATATTAATATGTTGATTTATATGTATATATGTATATTGAGATGTTGATTTTAATTAATTTATATTTATACATTTATATTGACATACTCATTTATATATTATATTAATATGTTGATTTATATGTATATATGTATATTGACATATTTATTTAAATTGATTTATATTTATACATTTATATTGATATACTCATTTATATATTTATATTGATATGTTGATGTATATGTATATATGTATATTGAGATGTTGATTTATAGTTACATATTTATATTGATATATTAATTTATACTGAATCTACAACAGAAATCTACACATTTCTACAGAATAACAGCCGTTAGCAGTGATCAGCTCTGTATATGTAAGGTGGTCAGGAAAATCACTCCATGCTGAAGGCTGGTTGGCCCGGTGGCCTGACCTCCTCCCTGTACTGTGCTTGTGTTTGTTTAAAGTCTCTATCTGGCCCTTGTTATTGAAGCTGCTTGTCATAATGAGCAACATGCTGAGGCTTCTTTCAACAGCGGAAGTCTCACTCGCCCGCCAGCTTTTCAGCTCCCTCTCCTCTCAGCATGGGCATCAGCCGATCGCGTGTTCTCACCACAGTCCAGCACCTGGAGAAACGATGACAAATGAGTCACGACGGGAGACGCCCACAGCGGCCAAAACTGACAAAGTACAAATCCCTCACCTCTCTGGGTCAAACACACAGTAGTCCCGGGGCAACTTCCTGTCGGGACAGGAAATCTACAGACTCGTCTGGACTCTATCTATCTATCTGTCTATCTGTCTGTCTGTCTGTCTGTCTGTCTGTCTGTCTGTCTGTCTGTCTGTCTATCTATCTATCTATCTATCTATCTATCTATTTTATTCTCTCTCTCAATCTCTGATTCCAGCTGCGCTTTTCTGCTGAAGTGTGACGTCACGTTCCCCCACCCGTGGTGCACGTGCACCTGGAGTGAGAGAGTTATTACTGAATTACGACTATACTGAATTATTTGTTTGTTTGTTTGTGTATGCATGTGTTTGTTTGTTTGTTTGTGGAGTAAACATTTTAAAGCTACACCCTCACTGTGTCCACGTAGCACAGGGGTCGTGTGGCGACTCCAGCCGAGACCCCGGACTCCTCCCTGAGGAGGCTCACAGTAGGAGCAGCTTTCTCCGAATCCATCTTCTCGTCCACGATGAAAGTCTTCTTCTGCCCATTGTTTTCCAGAAAACTGTCCAGGGTTTCGCAATAGCCCGGAGCACATGTCCGACTCGGGGCCTTGGCAGAGCCTCAGACGCGCTCCCCCGTCTGCGTCTGCGCTGCGTCTGCGCGGGAACAGTAATAACGCCTGTCAGGTTTGTTTCACCAGCGTCCAGGCCTCAGAACAGGCTGCTGGTGTTTTATATGAGGACGAAGCTCGCTCACTTTCAGTCCGTTTTACATTATGCAACAAACCTTCTTTGGATTGTTCCCCCCTAGTCGTGCAGGACACATGGCAGGAGGAGGAGAACCCCAACACAGAGTGAGCACATCTCACTATCTGCACTGGCTTCTAACAGCCAGAGAAAGTCTCAAAGGAAAAGTTCAGCAGACAATCCATGCAGAGCAAACACAATTCCCCCAGTTTACTGTGTTATTTTTAATGTAATAATGGTGTTTAACTTTGTTAAGGTTTGACTTGGTGCAGTGACCTCGTGCATGGCTGCCCACCTCCAGTCCTGCAGGGCCTGGTGATTTCCCTCCTCAGACACCTGGTTCAACTCACCTGTGCATTACCAAGTTTAGTGAGCGTTTCTGAGGAGGAGAACCACCAAACTGTGTTGGAAAACGACTCCACAGGACTGGAATTGGGCTCCCGGGACTGGAACTGGACTCCCCGGGACTGTAACTGGGCTCCCCGGGACTGGAACTGGGCTTCCGGGGACTGGAACTGGGCTCCCCAGGACTGGAACAGGGTTCCCGGGACTGGAACTGGGCTCCCGGGACTGGAACTGGGCTCCCGGGACTGGAACTGGACTCCTGGGACTGGAACTGGGCTCCCCGGGACTGGAACTGGGCTCCCCGGGACTGGAACTGGGCTCCCAGGACTGGAACTGGACTCCTGGGACTGGAACTGGACTCCTGGAACTGGAACTGGACTCCCGGGACTGGAACTGGACTCCCAGGACTGGATCTGGGCTCCCTGGGACTGGAACTGGGCTCCCGGGAACTGGAACTGGGCTCCCAGGACTGGAACTGGGCTCCCTGGGACTGGAACTGGGCTCGTCGGCACAGGAACTGGGTCCCCGGGACTGGAACTGGACTCCTGGGACTGGAATTATTATATTATATTATATTATATTAATATAGTTACTTGTGTTCCTCTGCCTGAGAGGGAGAAACTGAGGTTAATATGGTAAAATGTAGTGAAAACTAAAACACTACCTTCATTTGTCCATGGAAATGTGAAATGGTCCCCAGAGCATTAGATGTTCCTGCTCTTTGGATCCATCATCAGAAAATAGTAGCACTTCTTTTAGAGAGCACTGCATCTGTGGTGTATTGGATGTTTTGCTGTCTTCTTCTTTATCTAACAGAAGCTTTTCATTCAATAGAGTTTGCAGACAAAGAATGACAATCCTTTCAGCACATTACTTCTGAGAAGAAGAAGAAACGGTGGTTTTACTTTGATTAAAAAGCTGTAATTACTAGAGGTGTAACAATTCATTAATCTGCATTAATGCTTCAATCAAAATGCATGATCCGATGTTAGCAGGAATAGGCTAGACTAGTGTAACATACATTTAGTCCTGAAATATTAGCATTCAGTACATTACAATGCTCAGTGAAATGTAATATTTGTACAAATTCTACACAAAACTTAAAATGATTAGTTAAAATAATGGACGTAGACTAGAACACTTGTGATTTAAGGCCCTAGTAACTACACAGTTTACTCCTTAACCATGCAACAATTAGGCAAAAATGCCACTTGATAGCACAACATTAGCATTAGCAACAGGTCATTTTTATAGCACCTATAGCAACATTTACCAAGAGGAATCAGATGAAGAAATTGGGGAACTCCACACAGAGGTTTCCCAAACACAGGCTAAGTCTGAGATAGTCTTACATGAAGAAGGAAGTCTAGATGATCACCACTGACCATGCAATTTCAAAGCAAGTTCTAATCTGTGTAAGAGAAACCACATCAGCCGTCATCTGTGTTTATATTCTAAGCAGCAATTATACTGTGGGTAGGAAAGTCTTCAAGATCATTGCTACACTCCTTATGTTGTTTACCAACCTTCAGGAGTCTATCAGAATATTTTAAAGCAGATTCTTCACGTTTTGTACAGTGTTGGATAAATGCTGCATGTAGCAGATGCTTTGGCTTAGGCTCGTTCACTGGCCGTTGTTCATAGGGGATTTGATTTGTGTCTTTATCTGAGCATATATGAGCCTGTGACAGTCAGTCCTTTTCAATTGGCCTCCTCAATGCCATGTTTAACTTATTTCTGCCTCCTCTAAATGAATAGTAATGAAAACCTTTTCTCTGAAGGCACCTCAACGCACAAATCATCACAAATCATCTGAAGTTGCACTTCATCGCTTGTATTCTTTGAAAGAAGGCGATTCCTCCATCATCCAAGCCTGTATGTTCTTCTACCAGCTTCAGATAGACTCCATATGGTTGCAGCAGCTGAGTGCGCCCCTTTAGAACATGATCTTGTGAGGGCAGGTATAATATCATGCACATTTCATTTCCCTGCAGACCCTGGTAGGTGCTCTTCAGATTCTGCCTGGGCTCTGGAGATGACCCAGATCAGATCAAAGATGTGCAATGCCATATTTCACTCTGCTAAGATGACGCGTTTATATCTCCCTGACACCTCCAAATCAGCTCCACATGGCCTGGAACTCTTTAATAAGCCGAAGTCCTTTCTGCATAGGCCTCTCATATGCGTTGGTGGAGTGGCTGCTTTTAGACTGCAATAAATAGAAAGGAAAGGAGGTGAAAATGCCTGAAGGGTTAAAAAAAGAAGTGGGCTTTGTGTGGCTCTGGCACCTTCTGGGATTTTTAATAGGAGCTGGCCTGAACAATTAAAGCCTAGAGAGATGGAGGCAGGCACCACATTGAGGTAAGATGCTGGTTATGAAGATCATATGAAGACTCATGGAGGAGATGATTTGTAGGATGGCCTTTATGATCTGGGTGACTTTATGGTCCAGATGCATGGCATGACTGCTTACCTCATGGTCCAGCATATAGGATTAAGCAGCCCACTGCAAACAGCCTCAGCGAGCAGATCATAAGTAAAGTCAGATGCACAGTGTGTAGGTGAACGTCCCTCAGCGTATGCATACAACATGTGCTCAAACTAAGACGAACAGAAGATGTTCTGCAATGAAAAACACACAGCTGGTTTTCATTGGCATTACTGCTGCTTCCATTAGTACTACTGCCATCAGCTTCAACAAGACTGCTGCCGCTACCGGATGCCCCATGACACTCACCTGTTTCAGAACAATGATGAAACTTCCAGAAAACGGAGGAGAAAAAATACAATACCTGCTGTGCTCTACTGTAATGTGCGTAATGTCCACTCTCTTCTTTTCTTTCTCACAAGTAGCTGTGTGTCTACAAGTGCCTTGCCCCACAGGCTGTAGAGATGGTGTGAATGTGACACTCTGTGGTGAACCAGGAGTGCAAACATGTTCCATCAAACGTCACTGTTTGAATACATAATCTCTTCATTCACACCCTCTGCCTCTGAGGAGGAGAGGACCCATTTAGCAGCGACACCCATTGACATTTAGCAACGTTTGCTAACTCATGACTAACCTTTGCTTAAGGAAATTGTTTTTTAAGAAAAGGAGCAACGCTTCACCACTCACCATAGTAGAATTGTACAGGAAACTGTAGGTTGGATTTCAAATGCTCTGGTTGCCATCTTGAAAAGTGGACTACACTGGGTATTCACACATTTTAGGAGAGATTCCAAATGAAAATGTTTCAAACTGCATACTGAGCATTGGACAATGATTTATCCAGTCACAGGAAAGTGTATTGGACGAGTTGTTTAAGAATGGAGGTATTAACTGCAGTTTCCTTAATCCAGATCTTGGGCTCAATGCACAGTGAGTATAAGGGCACTGCATGTGGACCCTGTGGAGTGGAATAAAGCTAATCTCTTATTGAACATTTCAATATAAATCAAAAATGGAATTCAACATTTGGCAAAAAAAGAGAATAAAGTATTCCATTACAAATCCTGGTTTACTTTATAACTGATAAAAAACCTGTTTTCCAATGCAATCCAGCATTTCTATTGATATTGAGGTATTAATAAGTAATAACCTCTGCTGTTATGGAAAGGCTTTACATTAGATGTTGGATTATTGGTTGCATCAACTGTAAAAGTATTATTATGATTCCACTGGCTATGGGAATGGTGACCTTAGGCCATTAGAGCGTCTCTATTTTTATCAGCAATGCTTGTGTGTGAGCTGTGTGTGCACACCTACGTTAACCTATTGCAACCTGTGTTAGTAATATTTAACTACAAAGGAGCCTGGATACTCCAGCATATAGTGAACTATGGCATGTATTGTGATCAGGCTGCTGCGGCGCCAATATGGCTATTATTGTATAAGATTTATCGATAAATTATTCATGCAAATGTACCTTTTCCAGCTCTTAAGGGAAATGAACATTTTTACATCTACGTGCCTCCATTTTCTTTGTTAACCCTGATGACAAGGTGTTTCTGAAATCGCATTAGGGGCCCTTCATAAATGTTTCATTAGGGAGTGTGTAACAGCTTGAAGCATTTAGGTTTGTTTAATATGATGCAGACTTCACCAGCTCTGTCTCCTGTCAGGGCTGGATCTGGGGGCCTTGCGTGGCCTCTCTCCGGGGTGCCAGGGGCCTCCAGAACATTGCTGCTTGCTTTGATTTCAGCTGAGGTGAAGCAAATGGGCCAGAACGCTTCCATCACACACAATGGATTGGGCTCTGACAGGCCAACCCTGCATTGCCTTAATAAGTGTGCAAAGAGAAAAATGACAAAAACATGTGAAACAGGGTTCCTGTACCAATGCTTCATTTACATTTGTTTGCATAAAAAACTACATTTCCTACATACACAAAGCAAGCAGAGCTACTTTAAGAAGAGCGTAAGAAAAGCAATATCTGGTGACCGTTTCCAATGGTTTTCCTCAAGGAAATCCCACTTTCCAGCACATCAGGGCTCTTTCAGCAGGTCGACCACATTAGCCACATCTGTGCTGCATAAAAGCCGTTTCTCACTGCAGGTTATCCTACACCTACAGAGTATGTCCTTATGGGAAATCTCCTTTGGTTCTCTTATGTTCTCTGAGTTTCCCTGAATAAGTTCTTCCACCCCCCACAGCGAAGCTAGAAATTAAATTTTTGTCACTTCGCATATTAAATCCACTCTTAATGATCTATCCACTATCTTAAACATTTAGATTTTTAAAATGTTTTAAACATTTGAAATGTTTTATGTTCATACAAAATGAGAGAGGGGGAGACAGACAGACATAGAAAGAAAGAGACAGACTGACACAGAGAGAGGGAGACAGACTCAAATAGAAAGAATGAGACAGACTGACAGAGAGAGGGAGACAGACTGACATAGAAAGAAAGAGACAGACTGACACAGAGAGGGGGAGACAGACTCAAATAGTAAGAAAGAGACAGACTCAAATAGAAAGAAAGAGACAGACTGACACAGAGAGGGGGAGACAGACTGACACAGAGAGAGGAGACAAAAGATTGACACAGAGAGAGGGGAGACAGACTGACATAGAAAGAAAGAGACAGACTGACACAGAGAGAGGGAGACAGACTGACATAGAAAGAAAGAGACAGACTGACACAGAGAGAAAGAGACAGACTGACACAGAGAGAGGGGGACAGACTCAAATAGAAAGAAAGAGACAGACTGACACAGAGAGGGGGAGACAGACTGACACAGAGAGAGGAGACAAAAGATTGACACAGAGAGAGGGGAGACAGACTGACATAGAAAGAAAGAGACAGACTGACACAGAGAGAGGGAGACAGACTGACATAGAAAGAAAGAGACAGACTGACACAGAGAGAAAGAGACAGACTGACACAGAGAGAGGGGGACAGACTCAAATAGAAAGAGGAAAACGGACAGACACAGAGAGAGGGGGAGACAGACTTACACAGAGAGAGGGGGAGACAGACTTACACAGAGAGAGGGGGAGACAGACTGACACAGAAAGAGGGAGACAGACTGACACAGAGAAAGGGAGAGACAGACTTACCCAGAGAGATGGAGACAGACTGACAGAGAGAGAGAGAGAGAGAGAGAGAGAGAGAGACTGACACAGAAAGGGGAGAAAGACAGACTGACACAGGGAGAAAAGGAGAAAGAAAGACTGACACAGACAGAGAAGGAAACACAGCTAGAAACACACAAACATGCACAGAAAGAGAGAGAGAATCATTGATTGTATTATTCGACGGTTTAGCGTCACAGCTCCTTTTGGGGCCATGATTTGCTGTTCAGGACGAAGAGGCTAAACAATGTGGATAATCTGAGCTGAGGAGATGATTACTGCTCTGTAAATCCAGTCCAGTTCGACCGGTGCAGAACAGCACGAGCATCACTTCCATCACTGCAGATTTGAACAGAACAACTTCAGATCTGATTAAGAACAAAATGATCACTTTAGGCCAATCACAGCAAGGTTCCAACATGTAGTTATCACCGTACAACATGTATTTGTTGCATAAGAATGCGTAAACACTTATATTTCAATGATGTTCACAGCAAAATCCAGAATAATATTACTAAATATTTTCATTTTCAGCGTTGCTGACTTTTTTTTCCACCATTACAGACTCTGGTTAGAATTGTGTGCCTACACTAATCCCTTGTTCATTATTCAATTTTCATGCTAAATTCAACTTGCTCTTTGAAGAGTTGGCTGCTGGTGTGTGCAGCTGATTACTGCAGTAAGTGTGCCGGCAGCTCCCTCTCCTCCCACACAGCCCTTCTCCACAAACAGTGCAGTTTAATGAGAGGTGCACTTGTGACCCTAGTGCCAAGGTTAGTTCCAGGCTCACATGGCTGCGAGGGCCCAGGTGGCCTGGCCCACCACCCTGACCCTGGACAAACATGGCCTGTTTACCCTGCTGATTGGCTGAGCTCAAGACAATAATAGAGTCGTGATTGGTGTAAACACAAGCAGGACATTTACAGTAAGGTGTAAGTCAATGGTAAATATTAGGGGCCCTGACAAGGAGCTTAGGCAGCAGTACACAGATTTCTGCACTTGTGAACAAGAGGGTCTCCTCTCAGTGCTGATGTTATATTCGTCCCCTAAACAGATCCCCACTGTTTCTATTTAAATATTTTTAATAAGTATATATACAGTATATAATTTTTATTTTTTATTTTTTTCCTGACACTCACCCTCATGTCCCTAAAGACTACCTCACCCTAAACAATTGAAGGAGAAGGAGAAGGAGAAGGAGAAGGAGAAGGAGAAGGAGAAGAAGAAGAAGAAGAAGAAGAAGAAGAAGAAGATAAGAAAATAATAAGAAAAAAGAAAAAGCAGAAAACAAGAAATAATAATAAGAAAGAAGAAGAAGAAGAGAAAGAAGAAGAAAAAAGGAAGAAAAAATAAGAAAAATAAGAAATAATAAGAAAACAAGAAAGAAGAAGAAAAGAAATAAGAAGAAAAAGAAGAAAACAAGAAAGAAGAAGAAGAAGAAGAAAAAGAAGAAGAAAAATATATTATTATAGTGAAATATTCTTTTAAAGAT
The DNA here is from genome assembly GCA_037576955.1 of Lepidarchus adonis. NCBI lineage: Eukaryota > Metazoa > Chordata > Actinopteri > Characiformes > Lepidarchidae > Lepidarchus > Lepidarchus adonis. The sequence continues at coordinate 20,886,861 of JBBIGC010000002.1, forward strand.
CAGACTTTGTGCCACTACAGTATATGACAATCATGTTTGATACTAAATACACTGTTCAACAGTTCATATCTTATATCCTCTCCAAACGATTCTTTACAATAAAGTACATTTTACACAGAAATGGAAAGGAATAACACTCCCCTACTTTTTCTTTAAACAAAAGAGCAAATTTATCCTTCATTCCATCAGAGTGAGTTGAGGTTTCTCGACACAGGGAAGACTGTGATTTTAGCTGCGTGAACAATGTTCCTATAATTATTCTCCAAACAATTCAATCAGAGGTCTGTGTAGGTCATGTAGACTGACTAAACCCCATGGGGAGGAGAAAAGTATGTTCTCCTGACTTCCTCCTGCGTGTACGTGTGCTGCAGAGCCCTAAAGGGAAGAATAGGAATGAGCAAGAAAAAGTGAACCTGCACAGCATGGAGGAAAACATTCATCAGTGAACATTGTAAATTAAGCAAACATCAGACCAGATACTAATACCAGAAACTACTGCAAATTATATGGTGAATATGAGCCAATATAGGACATATATACATTAGTAATAATGTCACACTACTAAATTAGCATTCAAATAATGGTTTTAAATCAAGGTAAAGTTTTTTTTACAAGATGAATACTAAATAAATATATATCTGAATATAATAGCTAACATTTCATATATGCTTTTCTTATATTTTTATTTTATTATTTACTTTTGTTCAAAAATAAAAATGCTAAAGCTCCAAATTGTCTAGTTTGACTAATCAGACGCCAGTTTGGGATCAGGATGGAAATGAAAAAGATCTAAGTGAGCTTCAGTCATGAAGACGAAAGTGCAATCTGCATCTGGATCTGTGAGTAAGACATCAGTAATGTGGGGTGGACGTTGCGGTTGAACGTATACATTGAGTGAGTGCGATGCTCATGCATTAGTGTGATGTGTAAAGAAGAACAGCCAATGAGAGAGTTTCTCAGGTGACTGAGAAAGTCAATGTAGGACATGATCAGACCGACAGTGAGAACTAGAGGGATATTCTAGTAGAGTTTCATTACATAAACCCCTTATTACTGCAACAAATGACCGTTTGAGATTTCTGTGGTGTAAAAACCACAGGCACTGGTCTACAGAGTGGTGGAAAAGAGTGATATGGTCAGATGAGTCATCGTTCACCATGTTCTCCACAAATGGGTGAGTGCCTACACCAAATAAACGTCGCAGATTTGCACGCTTGGTCCCTTGGGGGGTGCTGTGGCTCTGTTATGCTGAGGTGGGTATTTTTATGGTCCACTTTTGCCCTTTACAGGAAAGAATGATGAAACATTTGTATCTTGATGGAAGCTCTCTCTGTGAGGAATACAATGTCCCATGTACAGAATGTGAGGAGTTGCCAAGAGAAATTGTGTAAACCATAGGGGCTTCTGACTTCATTCAATTCAACACCTGCAGGACGTTTTTGATCAAGGGCACCATGACTAATGCCAAACACTGGTTATAGAGCTATAAAGTTCCACCTCACTGTGCTGTGCGGTAGAACCGCATTCTCTGGAGTGATAGACTTGCCCAAATGTGAGTGGGCAACTCTGTGAGTGGTGTTTGTAATACAGAAGTATTTTGACTTCACTAATGATCTTATAGCTGAATGCAGTCAAATCCATGTCTTGCAGTGTAAAGCTTTTTCAGTGCAGTAGAGGATGCTGTTCCAGCAATGGAGGTACAATGAAAGTTGTTGTAGTTATATTTATGATTTAAGATGCTTTATTCATCACATATTATGTTATACAAGTATGACCAGCAGTGAAATGTAACCCGGTGTAGCTCTGTTGACTATACAGAAATAGAAATAGAAGTAAATCCTAATAGATAGGAAATATATATATGTACACACATATTCATACATTTATATATATATATATATATATATATTCAGTATTATATATAAAAAA
>JBBIGC010000002.1:20888889-20905158 GCA_037576955.1 Lepidarchus adonis
GTTGCAGGTAGACCGGTCAGCAGTGTGTTGCAGTAGTCCAGACGAGAGAGAACCATTGCTTGGACCAGGAGCTGAGTAGAGTATTCTGGAAGGTAAGGTCTGATCCTGCGGATGTTGTATATGGTGAATCTGCAGGATCTTGATGTCTTGATGTTTTAATAACCTCAAAGCTATTTACAGGGCACACGGTGAAAAAAAAACAAATAACATCAACGTTCTCACATATACAGGGATCTTGCACATAACACAACCTCGATAGAGACATGCTACGATAACGACATCGATCCACAAACCAGTCTACACACAAGGCACTTAAATACATAGCGGGAAACACAAAACACCTGGGGATCACCTGACACCCAGACACGTGACACACCCTACAAAAGCACAGGACACAGGACACAGGACGACACCATACACATAACACATTACAGTAAAGGTTTTTTTGCGTTGTTTTGCTTTCTTCTTTTGGTGATAGATTGGATATGAATTGAGGTAGTAGGAGGAGAAACAGTAAACAGTATACATTGAGTATTACATCTGAAGTGCAAATTGTCAGTAAAATAAAATATTTTAATATTATATGTTGTGTTCTATTGTCTTTACTCTTTATTGTTGTGTTGCAATGTTGCCCTGCTTGTTGTCTAGTCTGCAAAGGAGGGATTTAAGCAAGAACTTTATAATATTCTGTACATTGTCAGGTTTTGGTTTTAGAAGTACCGGTAGGTGCAATGGGACAAGGCCAAGACGATGCAAACGACTTTAAATTAACAAAAGGGCACTTAGGTGACACATGAAAACATGAACCAAAACCAGGTAAACAAATGAGGAGAACATACATAGATGACAATTGGAAGACAAAAGAGCTGATGATCTCCACAAGAAACATTAATACTTAATGCTAATGCAATACACCTGGTAAGGGGCAGAGACAACTGACACAAAAAGGGCTTCCTGACATACCTTACTTTTTACACATTATAGACTTTAAATTTTGAATCTTAATCACTTTATGGAGACCTTAGTAGAATATGTCCCTTCTATTGTACCCATTTGCTCTTAGTATATGTTCCTACTCATGGGACCAACTGTCATTATTGCCTCAATCTGCTTTCCGATCGGCTTGAAGGTTTTGAAAACTTGATCCTTGTCAAAAATATGACAGTTCTGTTGACCTGAGAAGAGCATGAGTGGAAGTGGGATTTTCAGGACCAGACAGCTGAAGTCTAATACTTAGCATTCAGGTGAAGTCCTGCAACTCTAGTTGTTTTGGTCCTGGGCAACTGTTGTTCTTCATTTCTTCAACTTTCTCACCTTTAAATGGCCTGTGCAAAACTCAGGTGCACTCGACCGAAGTCAAAAGGGCAATTTGCAGACTCTTCTGCCTACCAAGTACAATAGTACAATTCATGACCAGTGGTGCACAGTGTGAACACAAAACTTCAGTCTTTGGATTTTATAACAAATTACCTCCGTTCCAGTGGCACTTGAGGGGCAAGTACATGTCATCAATCTTCCTGAGGTCAGCCGCCATCTGTGCTTCTTAATCATCCACATTGACAAGACTGATTAGTGTCACCATGGCAATGTTGGCATTTTTAGATCTCTGAAGTCTGGACATGGATTTAAGACTAAGTGACATTTTGACCATCTTGAGAAGAACGGTAGCATGTAAAAGTTTGGGATTTCTTTTCATTTAAACCTGGAAATAAACAACAGAAGCTGAATATGTAAATTTTAAACAACAAAAAAGTTCTGGCAAGTTAAAACAAAGAAGAATATGATTCAACATTAATTCTAGGTATGAATCCATGCCGGCTCAAGTGTATAGTCATTAAAGCAAAAGAAGGGCTTTATCAAATACTAAGAAATTCTGAAAGTCATGTAAATGTTTCAAATACTCTACTGAATTATGCAGATTGTTTCACTGATAATGTAACATGTAATAGCAAGTATTGTAAAAAGAGGGGGCACAGACTTATTAATGTGCTTTTGGACACAGGATGATTTACTATGGGTTTTTAAACTGAGGATAAATCTAACATAAACACTCCGGGCTGCTTTTGTGACAGCCTGGTCTGTTTTCACAAATAATAAGATAGCTAATCTAATTTTTTTTTGTGGTAATGACTATTATATATAGAGTGGACTTGACATTAATGTTATATGAAATTTCACAAAAATACAGCAATATTTTAAACAAATACACAACTTTGATTTATAAAACCCAATACTTTTTGTTAGTTTTTATTATTTTAAAAAGTTCTCAGTCTACACTAAGATGCTGGGCATTTATGTAAGTGTTTTATAATATCATATAAAATAAAAAGCTGCATATCTGCCTGGCAGGCAGGCTGAACTTGTCATATATGCAAATTTCTACTTTTGGATATTAATTTCAGTTGTGTATGTATGCTTACAGTGCATTAAAATGTACTTAAAATGTTCAGTGCATGTGCACACAAGTGAATGCTCTAGATCAGGGGTGTCTAAAGTTCTTGGGGAGGACAGTGTCCTGCACAGTTTGGTAGTTCCCCTTCCTTGATTTGATTAAGGAAATAACCTAACTGTGCTGGACCCTCCAGGATTGGAGCTTAATCAGTAACAGAGCTGATCAGATAAACTGGGAAATATTACTTTTATGTAGAAACAAAAATTCAGATTTGTTCATTTATCCAGTAACGGAAGTAATACCTGTAATGTCAGAGCTTATTCATACTCTGCTATTTAAAAGATTAGCCTCAGGGCCCGATCAGTAGTCTGCACACTCTCGTTGAAGAGCTGCATGTGGTAGAGAAGTTATATTTAGTTATGTTTACAGAAGTGTTATTGGTTATTGACTATTGACTTGGGATGGTGTTCCAGTTCTAAAATAAAGAACTAGACAACTTGACAAGAAAACAAGTTTTGGCCAATCAACTACATCTGAGGTGAAGAACCAGTGTAGAAATGTGTAAATTAGGGTTTTCACCCAACCACTGCTTTAATGCCTTTGGGTTGGATGTGGAGCATCCCCTCTCTTATACTGTCACTCTGCAGAACATGCAGAGTCAACAGAAATACATATTCAGGATGGAATGTGTTTAGTGTCAGTGAAGATGTGTTTTGTTCTTGATCTAAGTAATTAATCATCCATATACACTTGTCAAAATACTTCTTGAATTCAGGCCATTCCAGGTTAATGCAGTCAGTTGGAATTTGAATCAGTTAACAAAAAGCTTGAATTATTGTCTTTAATGTCAGGTATGCATGAGCTATGTATCTGAATGCACTCAAAACAACGGAGGTGAAACTACAGCATGTCAGGCAGATTGTTATCACTTAAATTACACAGTGAGAGAATGAGGCTGAACATGTACTTCTGCATATGCTGCACTAAAACACAGACAGCAGCACTCCTATATTATCATAACAAAGCTCCAGATATCTTAAATTAAGCCATTTTAAAAGTTCACATAACTTTTTAAATGCCCTTAACTTAGATTGCTGCATATCATGCATAGCACGCTAGCTGTTCCACAGGAATAAAGGAAATTTCACAAACAAACCCTGTTCTTTCTTTGCTCCTCAGGATTGGCTGAGCAAATTTGGTTACCTCCCACCAGCGGACCCTGTTACGGGGCAACTTCAGACCAAGGAGGCACTTACCAAGGCTATCAAAGCCATGCAGAAATTTGGAGGTCTGGAAGAGACTGGTGTTCTTGGTGGGTCAAGCTATTATATTGCTTTTTTATGCAAGCTATATTATTGCAGTGTGTATTATTCTGGTGGATGTGAACTGGTGGAGTGTTATGAAATAAAGTATGTTATTCCCCTACAGACCAGGCCACCCTAGGCCTAATGAAGACACCACGTTGTTCACTGCCAGATGTGTCTGCCCCGGAGATCACGGCTGGCAGGCGAAAACGGGCATTGGCTCCTCAGAACAAATGGAACAAGAGACACCTGTCCTGGAGGTATGGTGACAGCACCAATGGCACCTTACACCTGTGACAGCTTTCAGATATTAGACAACAGTATGATAAGCAACAAGCAACTCAGTTCAGTCCATCTACAAATAGTAAGCTAGTTTTAAATTTGAGGTGGTGTTAAGAAGAGTTGTGTCTTCATGCTGTCATACATGGAGGCTTATCCAAATGCATGAAGCAACATATGGATTCCATCTCAACAGATGGATGCTGAGTTGAGAATGACTACTGATATAAGGAGTTTGTGCATTGAAGTGTGTGTGTGTGTGTGTGTGTGTGTGTGTGTGTGTGTGTGTGTGTGTGTGTGTGTGTGTGTGTGTGTGTGTGTCTTCGGTTTCACGCATCCTTTCCTCTCTCTCATTACCAGATCCTGCTGAGATCTCCCATGCTCAGCTGTGCCAATCATACAGCCTCATTCCTGTCTCTTCCATCATTCTCCATTCCTTCTTTTACTGTGAAACAGACTCGGGACACAGTGTGAATCAACTTAAATATGGGGTGATTGGAAGGAGGCTATTACAGAGACAATCCTAATTTCAATGCTTTATTCTTGTTTTTCTTGCCTGTGAAGACAAATACTATAATAAATATTTCATTTAAATGATCACTGTTTGCAGATGTTCGTTTAGCAAAGATTAGTTCTTAATTCTCAACTATAATTAAGTGTTAATATGCAGGGGATAATGTATTTTGAGATGGCCATTATAGAAAAATAAAACGTGACCAGCGCCAAAATGGAAAAATCAACTTTTTCAGTATTTATATTAATTGATTCCATTGCAGTTCCATGGCATATGCTAAGAAAATATTATTTCATGAACATTTTAATTTCATCAAAATGTTCTGGTTGTCACTCAGCAACACACATTTTGTTAATCTGGTGTCTTGCACTTGAAAATTAAACATGTGACAACTTTTAGTGGTTTCCCTGCCTTCATATGCATTTCAAAAAGAACATAAAGCTATTGTTTCTATTTATTAAATTAACAATAAACCATTACAGTTTAGTTAATCCGGTAGTACATGCTAACAAACGACACACTACAGACCCACGTTTGCTAACCGCTAATGGAGGCATGATATAAAACCATCTGAATCTGAAGCACCTATTACCATGGCAGCGGGCATTATATGCGTTATAATTTACATTTACATTTATTCATTTGGCTGATGCTTATAAGCGACTTCAAGGTACAGGAACAATCAGCATAAATTCAGACATGACAATACTGATGTGAGAGTTACAGGTGAGAGTTCAACACAAAAGGTGCTACAACAGTGCAGATGATAAGTGCTACAACATTACTTTCTGAAAGAGAAAAAACACATTCTACACATTCTATCTCTAAGTGCTTATGAGTAAGTCCAAACAGACATTCTTCATTGTCGTTAAATGTTTCAGCATCGGCTGATGTTAAGTACTTTAAGTCCTTTCGCCTATGATAAGGCACGACGCAAGTAGCGTATTTAATCATGTTTTTGCATGTTCATGTTTTAGCAAGTAGTATAAACACAAGTGAGTATAAGTATGAAACTGTAGGATCTGTAGAATGATACCCTGTATTTGATTAAAAGTCAGGGTTTTGTTGATGGATTTAGATGTTGAGGTAGTCACGGAACAGTTGAGTCTTGAGGTGTTTCTTGAAGGTGGAGAGAGTCTCCACAGTTCTGATGTGTCTGGGCAGCTTGTTCCACCAGTGGGGGAGAATGAAGGAGAAGAGTCTGGAGTGGTGTTTGACTCCTCGTGGGGGTGGAATCTCCAGTTGGTGTTCCCTCGCCGATCTGAGGGATCTGGTGAGTGTGTAGGTCTGGATGAGCATTGTCAGGTAGCAGGGAGCAGATCTGTTGATGATCCTGTAGATGAGCATTAGGGACTTGAATCTGATGCTGTGATGGGAACCAGTATAAGGTACGAAGCAGTGACGTCACATGGGCGTGTTTCGGCTGGTTGAAGATGAGCCGAGCTGCTATATTCTGGATCATCTGCAGTTCCACATGTCTGTGACACCTTCCTATTCAAGTATAATGTCTATGTATCGTATTGTCTGGCACACCTTACTCTCTGCTCTTTGTTATATGTGCTATGTGTTGCACTGTGGTCCATGGAGAAACATCTAACTATGCACATGTACACACTGCTGATGACAATAAAGTAGACTCAACATTGACTTGACCTTGAAGTCAGTGGTTCTCTAGCCACACCATTTACAATGATTTCTGCCTCTACTCCAGAGCAGGCAGACATCTAGAGGTTCCTAATGCACATATGGCATAGCTGCAGCTTATGAAATGTCAATCACCATCCTGTTGAGCATCACCCCATCATGCACCTGATTATATGTGTGAGGAGCAGATGAGGTAGTGGAGGAAGTGTCTGTGAGCCAGGTGAGAGGCCAGCAGAGGTAATAACCCTCGTAATGGCTTGTTTTAGGAGCAGTGATAAAAAGACTTGCTTGATCCCAGGGTAATGGAGCACGGATAGAGAGGGGGGGGGGGGGAGAGAGAGAGAGAGAGAGACTGAGAGACTGGTGGCTGACAAGCTTCATTCAGGTTGCTGCCAGAAGAGCTATTTTATAGTAGACCCTGGAGAACTGGATCAATATCCCAAAGCAGAGTTGCAAGTAGCCCAAACACAGCACTCTAATCAACTAAAGCTGACTATTTTTGATGTAGTGTAATAATTCCTCAGGGAAGTATATATACACTATTAAAATTGCTTCTGTCTCTCTGCTTGCCAAGATTTTTCCTTTAGTTGCAAGATCAATCATACTTGCAAATGTATTGAATTAAGTGATAAAAACTTAATGCATGTCTTTAGCATTTCCCAGCTAGGATTACTTTGATAGTCAAAAATATAAAGCCTCAAATGTCATAAATGCCTCTTGGATTTCAGTACTGGTCACTCTGATCAGATAAATGGTTCTGCAGTGTGTCTGGAGCTTCAGACAGCGCTCAGGCACTCACTGGGCACTGAGGGAGTGGTGATTGATTGTCTGGTGAAAAGCCAAATTCAGAGTCCAAGTTACACAGGAGTCCTGGGCTCACAGTGCATCTGCAAGAGCCAGGCACAGGCGGGCCCTCACTACGTGTTCATCCCTCCAAATTAGAGAATTAGTACACGAGAGACCAGCCTCCCACTCATTAACACTCCCTTTAATTACTCAAATAGATGTGGAGCGATTACATTGGGGTGAATGTGTTTTCCTCTACAAAGACATTGGGATATCTTGATTTCCCATGCCGTTTACTGGGAAGCAGAGCGAAATGGTGTTATGATGAGCATCTCCCTGTTTGCTACCCTCCCTTACTCTATCATATTCACTTCTTCCAGCATCCTGTTAAATCTTATCGTATCCTGGGACAAGGTAGAATACCTCAGATAGAGGGTGCTTTTACTTTATAAACTTAAAAACCTTTACCTTAGGTTTACTTTAAGCCATTGAAATGACCTCAATTGAATTAATTATTAATTAATTACTGAAGTTACAAATTTTCAGAATGGACATCTCATTAATCTTAATTATCGTATATCTTCTAATAATAGCCCTTCTCTTGTTGACGCTCATTTACAATAAACGCTGGGTTTGAAGAGATGTTCCGGCAAATAGACGCTGGTCTTCAATAGTAACACCCCCACCCCACCCCCCATCCCAACTTTCATGGGCACGTGCCTCCATGTTTTCACTTTCTACCTCCATGTTTTAACAGAATTTATCCCCTAAAAGGTACAAAATGGCTTAAAACAAACCTCTGATTTCTGAAGAGGTTATATGAGGGTAATGCATGTAATTACTCATTTCTGTCGCGATATCTGAGGGTTATTGACGGATATTAAGCAGCTCTGTTTAAACTTACCGCTGCATTCGGTGCTGAACCACTCCCACAATAACAGCCAATCACAGACAAGTATCACCGCCAAACAGACAGAGGGATGATTTTAGTCGTGATGTTTTATTTTCTGTCACAATAAATGTGAAGAAGCTGCACAACATTTTGTGGCCGTAAATACCATCACCATTCCGACTGTGAGGAGAATAATAGCTTGTCTCCAGCGAACGCCATGGCATCCCAATAATTTTTTTGAAAAATGCCGGGGCTACAATTGGAAGATATATGGTATATATATTTATAGCAGTGGTGGCCTAGTGGTTAGGATGTTGCCCAAAGGTTGCAGGTTCAAGTCCCATATTTACTGTGCAACATTTTTTTTCTCCAAATAAACATTATTATTAGTATAATTGTAAATCATAGTAACACAGAAAACACTGACTTTATGTGTGAATTTGTTGGCTTCACCATCTCCAGTCCTCTCTTCATAGAAGCCCAGTGTTACTTGTAGTCTCCATCAAATCTCCAGTTTGGCCTCAATAAGTCCTTCCTTCCATTAAACCAGGTTCTGCTGGAGTTTCACATCCATGCAATGGCTGAAGGCCTGGAGAGATCTGGAACCAAACCTGTTCTTCTAACCAGCTCACAACATCTCAATAACTTTTACACAGATTAAACTTTTGATTATTTTTATTGCTTCACTGTTGCTTTTACTATAATGTTTAATTGTGCTGTAGAAAAACTTGACCGATTGTTATGCAATTTTGACACACAGTAAACCATGGCTGCTTTTAATTGTTGTTGTTGTTTTTCAAATTAGAAGAGAAACAAAACAGCGAAAAGAGAAAGACAGTTTTGTTCATGTTTAGTTTCTAGTCATAGATGGTTGATTCATAAAGAAAATTATTGTGTATTGGGAGATTTCCTGTCCTTTCTAAACATCACTATATTATTTGTGACTGTAAATATTGCAGTGACAAAGAAATCTTTATGTTGTTTCCCAGGTGTGGAAATCATCTATGTCGTCATAGTGTTTGTGGTCGTCTTCGTTTTCACTGTTGGTGCCATTGGTTTAAGCCTGTTTATAAGGTAATCTCTGAATGTGGCAGTGTTGAGTCATACTGTTCTAATACAATATCTTTAGCTACTGTGTTTCTATTGTTACTGTGTATGATTTCCATGCCTGTGTTTTTATAGGCGGCGAATTCAACAGATCCAGTTTGTGAAAGGACCCAATCGGATCCTGCTGACTATAGAAGATCTCACTTTTATCAATCCACAGCTAAGCAAACGGGTAAAACTCCCATTTTACATAGTTTTTTCTGATTAAACTTAGAACTGAACACATTTTAAAGCACAATCTGAACTTTTTTCTGCGCCGTATTAGAAAATCACCCTCGAAGACCTCAGTGAGTCCAGGAGTCTTATTGATGAGAAGAGCAGTAGATCGGGAGAACGTTCCCACTCTGTAAACAGTCTGGCGACAGCAACACATGAGAACTCTAATGTGGCCGTCTACGAGGTAGGACTCATTCCTTAACTCTAAGCTTATTGTAAAAAAAAAATTGAAAAACAATATATTATTTTTTTAAGGGTGACTGGGTGTGGCTGAAGAAGTTTGAGGAAGGTCAGTTTAAGGAGGTCAAGCAGAGCACCACCAAAATATTTACAAAGGTATCTGGAGAAGAACATTTTCTCAGGCAGCAATGGACATTGATGATATTTTTCTTTTCTTTCCCCAATTTGTTTGTGTTTTCCCCCGATCCATGTTGAGAAAACTGACTCTTAGGCATGAACATTTACGATGTTGTGTTATTTCTTCCTCAGATGAAGGATCTCCGGAATGAGAATGTTAACCCATTCCTGGGATTTTTTTGCGATTGCGATATGTTTGCTGTGGTCACCGAACACTGTTCAAGAGGAAGCCTACAGGACCTACTGCGCAATGACGATGTAAAACTGGACTGGATGTTTAAGTCATCCTTGGTTCTGGACCTCATTAAGGTATATTATCAAGTCAGAACAAAACCCCATATCTCCAATACGGTCACTTTTATAGGAGAAGGAAAGTGTCCTTTAACATATATCACTGTAAAGAGGTTCAATAACTTTATTTATATAACACCTTTCATACATCTTAATGTAGCTCTTTAAAGGAACTACAAACTATAAAACAAAACAAGTATTATTATTATTATTATTATTATTATTATTATTATTATTATTATTATTAGTATTATTAGTATTATTAGTATTATTAGTATTATTATTATTATTATTATTAATAACACTATTATTATTATTATTATTATTATTTATTGTTATTTATTACTATTATTATTATTATTATTATTATTATTATTATTATTATTTTCAATTACTAGTGTTGTTGTTATTATTATTATTATTATTATTATTATTATTATTATTATTATTATTATTATTATTATTATTATTATTAATAACAATAACAATAACAATAGTAATAGTAATAATAATAACACCAAATACTACCGCTGCCAGTTGATCTGTTGCGAATGTGTTCACTCTGGATCTGCTGATCTAGATCCAGAATATGAGTGCTCATACAGTATATACGCACAAGTCACCATCATGTAAAAACTGATTCTGACCTTAGATCATCACTAGTATGAACAGAAGGAGTTCCTGGTGAGGAGCAGGGAATAGGAGCGTCCACCTGTACCTAGCCAGAGGTGTAAATCACTCAGTCTGCATGTAACACTGACACACACAGTTCTCCTGGGCCACACAACATGTAAGTGGAGAAGCACACAGGTCGAGGGGTGTAACTGAAGCCTCTGGTATTGTAATAGCCCAGCAGAGTTAGTGTTACGTTGATCTGCGGCTTGGGACCCAGAGAGCAATCACACACCTGCCACTGCCCCCGGAGACAGAGTGAGGGTCCTGTTAAGCACATCACCCTGGACGAAGGAGTCAGCCAAACGTATAAATGAAGTCAGTACCAATCTCTAAAGACTACGTCTGAAACACTCAACCCCCTCCCAAAAAAAATCCATCTTTCTTGGGAGCAGGTCACAAGTTAAGTGCAGGGACACAGCGGCTGTGTAAAACAGCAGGAGGGCGTGCGGTCAAGAGAACAATATCGACTCAAGCAGGTGAAGCTAGAAAAAGCCTGTGAGGTGAGACAGAACCACCCCTTAGAGAACTGTCTGAGGAACCTCACCTCAAGATGAACCAGGTGCTTGAGCTTCGGGGCTCAGTCTGACTGCTACGCTAATGAACTTGCCATACCTCTCAAAGCTCCTACTTAATTATATCCACTGAGGGTCATTACCCTCGGAGGAAAGGCCCTTGAAGGACAGGACAGAAAGGAGACAGCTTAGAAATGAAGGTACGAAAAGGACCAAATAGGGTTCTATGGGAAAAAGAAGTGAAGAACCAATGGTGCTCTACAGAACCTTTCAATGGACCCTTCTTTAAACGAATACTTGTGCGCTGAATGTAGCATCAAGAAAGACATGTAAATGAGTACATTTGGCTAAGTTAAGGTGCACCATTGCTCATATTGGACACTAACTCAGTTTGTATCATGTGTATTTAAAAGTATTGCCAATGGAATGGGTCACTGCCAATAGCAAATGCCCAGTGCCAAGTAATGGACAACAAACTAATACCTTAGTGGAATTTATTTTCTTGCGAGTTTACATCTAGGCCAAGAATCATTTAAGAACTGTTATTTGTAAGAGTCTCATATGAAGATGGTGCTTTATGGTTCCTTTAAACATTTACTTACTTACCTCCCATACATTGAAATATTCTCAAACGTGTGTGAGTTAGAGATTGAGTTTTATCCTTTAGCTCTCTCCAGCTTCATGTTAGAGAGTGTTCGCAGTCTGACAGCTCCCCTGAGTTCGCCTTTACCAAAGGGGAAATGGCTAAAACAAACGTACTCTGTGAGTGTAGGGCACTCTGCTGAGACGGGGCAGCTGTGAATTCAATGTCACCAATGGATTTGGTTTTCAGGGCCAATGCAAACACACACACATACAAACACACACCTGCACTTTTACTATAATGGTACAGTAATGACTTTCCTCACTGTTAAAGTGTTTAAAATTCATAAAGAAAAATGCTCACAGTTAAAACGTGCATGTTACATCAACCTGAAATCAGTTGAACTGACAGAGGAAAATAAATTCATCCAGTGATGAGCGCCACCAGGTGAAAGAAATACAACAGAAGTGATGTAACAGTTTGAATTTTAAGAACGAAAGAGAAAACACGAGAAGGTAATAAATAAATCAGATTTTCACAAACAATAATATGGTTTTCATACATTATAAAATAGAAAATAAATACACAGATTAAGCGTTTGAGCCGTATCGAGGTTTGTAGACATGCTTAGTGCAAAACAGTACTACTCTATGATGCAAAGATGGACATATTCCCACCCTGAGCACTGAAACACATACAAAACATTTAAACAGGCACCCTGAGATCCTTATTCCCCAATTCTCTCGTCTCCTCCACACTGATAAGTGGCGTGTCGTTGCTCCATTGAGGCTTCAACCAAGTCTCATTCACCATTAAAACAGAGCCTCATTCTCTCACCCACAACACATTAGAATTTAAAAAGCATCCGCCGTGAGCCAGGACGTGGTACGCGGTGAGAAGTCTGCAGATGTCCGTGTACCATGATGCCAAGCTGCCAATGAGGTGGGGGGCAGGAGGTCAGGGTTTCCCCCAAGAGCCAAGCGTAATCCACCTTGCACACTAATCCCACTTTATCCAAGAAAGACGAGCTGTCAGATCTGGAGTTGAAGGAAACAAAAGTAAGAACAAACATGAGCCTTTAGATACATTTTAATGACCATCGAACATGTTGAAGGCCTGGGCTGAACAAAAGAGGCACACTTCATTAAAATGTTCCCCTTGATGAGATGGTGCCCTACAACACGGTTCAGTAAAACAAGCAGCCGCCTATTGAGCCCAGATCCCAAAGGAGCGGACAGCTGGGAGGAAAACAACAAACACGAACAATGGGGAACTGTTTAAGAACGTCTGTTTAAGTGATAAAAACCTCATTTAGAAACAAATGAGTTTCTGGGCATTTGTGTGATCTCTCAATTGAATCCAGACACAGAAATGTCCATGACTTGTCAAAAACTGAAAAAAAAACTGTTGAAAGAAAACAGCCTAATTGTTTCTCCAAGTTTTAAATTATTCGTGTCTGTTATTACTCTTCGGTGTCGACCAGAGGAGGATGGGTTCTACTGAGCCTTGGTTCCTCTCAAGGTTTCTTCCTGTGTTTTCTCTCCTCTGGCTTCTTTTGCTCAGTAGGGGCTCGGACCCGAATTCTGTTATTAAAAGCACCATACAAATCAAATTGACTTGACTTAATATTTAGTTATAAATATTATCTATAATATCGTTTCAAATGTTCATTCATCACCAGCAATTGAAGTTCAATCTCAGCACCAATCATTCAGTTGCTGTTGTTGTTGCTCTACTTTTGTTGTGAAGGTTTCTTTCCAACAAACCAAGCAGGGACTGGAACTACAGTGTGAAAACTGTCTACTAAACAATAAAAGCCCAATGGATAAAGACTGGAAATTGTGTTTACTCCTGTGACTTTATAGGCATCTGATAATGACAGAACTGACGTTTTCCAGCCCGAGTTATGTTGATGATAATTAGATTTGTCTAGTGGGTCTTTACAGAATAAACCGTTAAACAGTTCATTCAGGTTTGATTTAACACTTGTAGTTTTCATGTTTGGTTGGTTGGACACAGAACATTGACCCTGGATGGGATCTTAAGGTTCACCAATATTCCAACTACGTAAACTTAGCTTCAGAGGGACAATGTGGCCATGAGAACATGAAACCACATTTTCTCCATCACAAAAACTTTGTTTTCTGAAATTGTCTGAGCCTCGTTGAGTTCATTAGTTCACTTCACGTCATATGTTCACCATAGGCCTAAACTCACGTTCTGATCCGGAAACTTAATAAACCTAACGTTCCCCCAAAATCTCACTCACCACTCGTGTTCCAGATCGCGTTGGTGTGGTTTTTGTAGCCGTTCTTCACACATTCGTCCACATAGGACTTGGGGTCGCAGCCGGACATGAGAATCTCCCGGAGCAGCGCGATGTAGGCGATGGCTAATCTCAGCGTGTCGATCTTGGAGAGGCGCTTCTCGTACGGAAACGTAGGCACGTGGCAGCGCAGCTGCTCGAACGCGGAGTTGATGCTCAGCATGCGTTTCCGCTCGCGGATGTTGGCCGCGTGCCTCTGCACCTTGTAAGGCTGCTGCTGCAGCTGCTGCAGCTGCTGCTGCTGGTGCTGCTGGTGCTGGTGGCTCAATAGGCGGCGCTGTGCGCGCTTGGCCGCTGCGTCAGGCTCATGCGCCGGGGAGCTGTCCGCTTCAGCACCGGCCTCCAGCCGCGGCGACTGCCACTCCAGGTCGGCGAAGTCTGGGAACACGGACTGACATCCAGTGGAGGACCAGGGTGACAGCTGGCAGTCGTACAGCAGGGAATCGAGCTGGGACTGAACCTGGAAGTTGGGGTCCATCTGGCCCCAGAAAGCGAGGTCTGCTGTGGGGTCATGGTCAAAGTCAAAAAGCATGTCCTCCATTTCTCCTGAGGGGTTCAATCCACCGTCAGACTGAGCTGATGGTTTCCTGGACCTGCAGCTTTGGTGGCCAGGCTATCTGCCTCAATACGTTGGGTCCTGGTTGACCACAACCTCAGCCTTCCCCAATGGTAGAGCGCTATATATTCCCCCACCGCGTGTGTAACGTGGGGGTCCTGTCCCTTACTTCTCTTAACACTAAGCCAAGCACCACTTGCACTAAGCCCATGCAGGGGGATTAAATAGGCCGGGGCTGGCACGGCTCGCAGCAGGGTGCTCATGTCCATTCAACAAGTTGAAAAAGAGCTCATTAGGACACGTGCCTTCCCCTAAATAGGGCCCTCATTGCCATTTAAAAAGAGAGTGGTGCGCTCAAAAAGGAATCAGTCCAACGTGGAGCTGCAGACAGAAGACAAAAAGGTGAAACACGTGTACGATTGTGAAGTTCTCTCAAGTCGTTTCCCATACAGATCAAAGGATGCGCCAATATTTATGTCTATGTTATAGACTGGTGCAAAGCTCATAAGATCATAAGCTTTACTGCTGTGTTTCCCCAACGTTCCAGGTTTTAGGTGCTTGGGTATTGAAGCATGTAGCTTACATTCATGAAATAACTGTCAAGTAGAGCATCTCGCTGAAGACCACTGACCACTGGTCTCAGCCTTTATCTTCCAAAAGACCAGAATCTAACTGGATTAGAATAAACTGGACATCAGTTTATGTTTTATTTTTGGACTATTTGTCATTGTGATTACACACAATGCACCAGAACGAATGACATCTGCGTTTAACCCAACGCACGTGGAGCACTGGACAGCTGTCAATCTTGCTGAAGGCTACAATGGTGGTGCCTGGGCTGGGACTTGAACCCGTGAGCTTCAGAAGAGCAAGGTCCTAACTGCTAGGCCTCTACAGATCTACAGAAATGAAATGTTACAATAAAATACACTGTAATAAGAGTGTAAACCAGCCTATGGGAGGGTCCCAGCTCTGGATATTTTCCCCATTCTAAATAAACAGACTTGTTGGGACCTTGAGGAAGACCACTGCAGGGGAAGCTGTAGAGCACATGTTTGAGATGATCGAGTTTAACTGTAGACTTACTGGGGTCTGCTGTGGTGGCTTATAATAAGCCAAATAGGAGGCATGTTTACTTTAATACATCAGTGCATTATTCAGTCTATCTGTTCTTCCATCCCTCAGTCCAGCAAATACTCTTCAGAACACGTGTGCTGTGTGATGACAGTTTGTCTTCTTTATAAACCAGCAGGGAGTGTGGGAATGCTCTACACTGTATTATCAGTATAGATGCTTTTAATGGTGTAAATCGAGCTCAGCTGGGTCTCCCTCCATCCAGGGAGATGGAGTTTTTACCTTATCACCCTAAGAATCATTGTGTTTTTTCATGGTCTGAGGCCTAAAAACACCCAATTTAAGCCTTGAACACAGCGCTCCAGCGCGGTGCAGAGCGGTGCAGAACGGTGCAGAACGGTGCAGAACGGTGCAGAACGGTGCAGAGCGGTGCAGAGCGGTGCAGAGCGGTGCAGAGCGGTGCAGAGCAGTCGGGCAATGTTGTGGAACATGATAAGAATGTTCTGCAAAATGACTGAACACAGCACAACAACAAGCCTTTGGAAATGACGCCCTGTGTCTGATAGTTTTATATATATATAGCTGATCTACAACCAAGAAGTGTGTGTGTGAGTGAGTGAATGTGTGTGTGAGTGTGTGAGTGTGTGTGTGTGTGTGTGTGTGTGTGTGTGTGTGTGTGTGCGTGCGTGCGTGCGTGCATGTATGTGTGAGTGAGTTAGTGAGTGAGTGAGTGAATGTAAGTGAGTGAGGGATCGAGTGAT
>JBBIGC010000002.1:20925631-20944878 GCA_037576955.1 Lepidarchus adonis
GTTTTTTGTGTTTTTGGGACATCATTAAATTTCATTATTTTTGTTACAAACACATGTATAACAGACAGAAAAAGCCTTCACATTACTTTTTTTGCAATATTTTTCATATTTTCCTTAAAAATTAATTTTGAAATTTGTCATCAAATGAGAGTCTGTCAAAACCTCTTCCGTTTTCCTTTCAAAAACATCTTTATTCTTCATGAAATCATTGCAAAGCATGAAAATACAGTTCATAGAATATGTTCTTGCCCAAATGAGGCCTGAAATGAACCTTGACTTTTTCACCAAAATTGCACAAATGTCAAAATTCATTTTTAAGGAAAATATGAAAAATGTTGCAAAAAATCTTCATGTGAAGGCTTTTTCTGTCTGTTATACATGTGTTTGTAACAAAAATAATCAAATTTAATGATGTCCCAAAAAACACAAAAAACGTAAGGGTTTACCCTTTTGTATTTTTGCAATTTTGGTGAAAAAGTCAAGGGTAATTTCAGGCCTTATTTGGGCGAGAACATATTCTATGGACTATTTTCATGCTTTGCAATGATTTCATGAACAATAAAGATGTTTTTGAAAGACCCCATTTCAACATCACATGACAAAGTTCAAAATTCATTTTTAAGGAAAATATGAAATATTTTGCAAAAAAAACGTCATATGGAGGCTTTTTCTGTCTGATATACATGGTTTTGTAACAAAAATAATCAAATTTAAAGAATACACAGACAGGGCCCTGGAAATTCACCAGAATGTAGGTTGCATTTCTTAGAAGGATGCTTCTGATTGAAACAGCCTTCAGTGATATAGTGGCCTAGAAATGCAGCCCACCTGGACTACAGCTAACATGTTAGATTAACCACAAACAAACCAGCAAAGGAATCAGCCAATCACATTTTAATTTCCAATGGGTGGGACCAGAAACATCACCCTAGGGCTTCTGGGAGCCTCCAGTACAGTAAACAGTGCTGCTTCTATGGCTGTGCTTTTTAATGAAGGAATCACAGTAGAAAAATTACATGAAAAGTAAAATAAATGGTAATACATTCACTAGAAACTTCAGATTAAATCTATTTAGTCATTCACAAGCGTCAGGTGGAATGTACTGAAATCCAATACAGACACTAGTGGAAATGATTGTCATATTGTTTTTCGCTGTTTTACGATATTTACAGCCAAAACTGAAAGCCTAGCTCTAATGATAAGGATATAAAGGTATAGTACTAAAAGTGGGAGTAAAAAAAACTTATCTGAGGATCTTGAGCCAGAAGTAGAATCTACTCTGCAAGTGAACAGCCCCATTTGCATTCACAATATGCAATTCTCCTTGACGCAGAGACGGGATAGAGCTCCAGGTTTGTCCCAGTGGAGTGTCAGGGTGAGGAATGACATCTGAGATTGTAAATCAGCAGTCCTCTCCAAGACTTCAGAAACCATCGGAAACCACAAGAGCAATATACTTCAGTATGGAATTCACTGAGGACTGGATTCCTGCTCCACTGTCACGCAACTGTGTTGAGCATCCAAAATGACTCTGCAAAGCTGGTTCTCCTGAGCACCTCTCAACCCAACAACCAAGGCTCCTATTACACCCCCCATAATGAACAAACCCAGGCTACTCATCCATTTATTTCACAGAAATATCACAACATCTGTACACTTTCAGTCTTTGCATTTTCCATTCATTGCCTTGTCACCCTCCCTAGTAGAACTTTGTGCATATTCCTGATGAAATGGCACTTAACTGGGATGAAATACTGATAAACACACCTCTGTGATCCTTGCAATAATATTAGGATATCAAGTGCAGAGAAGGGAGTATCAAGTGCACACCTGCCTGTTGCTGTTAAAGTCTGCAGGAAAAAAAAAGGAAAGACAGGAAATTCATGGTCTTGAGGGGAAGCTGAAAGGGGGAGCGCGGTCAGAAACCTTTAGAAATCAGGGCTCACTAAACAGCCGTGGCTGAGGAGGGGTGCTCTCAACAAGCACGCCTGATCTGGGCTCCACTCTGCTCAGGGAGTATCGAGTTTTGCCACATGGGCCAGACCCTGTGTGCCTTCCTTTTCATGTGCTGACTCTTCATGTTTAGACCCCTCCGTCACGGCTCTCCATCCAAACCGGGACGCTGCCCCTACCCCACCCCACCCCACCCTTGGAGTCAGGAGTATTGAGAGTCTGCCTGGCTTCAACTTCCTTCCTCCTAAATATGCCATTCAGAAGGGACATTTATTGACTGTCGTGCAGGTGGCTTTGGAATTTAACGCTTCAAGCCATAACAAAACACATTTCAGAAGATATGGTGAAGAAATCATAGGCCGTAATTCACAGGCATGTACTTTTCGAGGGCAGCGCACGCTAACGGCGGTTAAAGGAGCTGGAAGGGACAGCACGGCTTATTCAGCACAACGAGCGACTCCAGTTCTGCCATCCCTCGACGCAGAAGGAGAAACGCGAGACGCTTTTGAGAGGGCTGAAGGGCAAAACCGGGGGCCTCTGCCAGGACCATGAGACTTCTAAATGTCTCTTTCCTTTCTTCCCTCTTTACGGGAGATCTGTGAAGCTCGTCTGTGCCTTCTTATCAGGAGAGGAAATGGTTGATTTGATGTGGCATTGGCCTGTGGACTTGGAGCCGTTCCCACCCTCTGTCAGAGGGGTCATGCTGGAAGGAGGGGCCTAAGGAGTTGCAGGACGTCCCAGCTTCTCGCTTCTCTAGTGGCAAATCCAGGGCCATTTTGATCTGAATCACAGAATATGACACAGACAGACCTTTTTGGGGGGAGTCTGCTAAAGTATTCTATTATATAATGATACAAAAAAAGCCTGAAAGAGGCGTCAGTCAGGGAGATCATGGTGGGCTTGCTCGCTATTGGTGTCAAGAGGCTGGGAAACCTGCATTGTGATGACTTCATCCAGCATCACGATGAATCACAGCACCTGCAGGAGTCGCAAGGCCTGTCTGGAGGGATGCAAACTCTTTCTCTGCTAATTTCCATGCCTGCAGGTCTAAGTGCAGGATATTGGGCGTCAGGAAGACATATCTCCCTACCTTCCTACAGTAATCTTGCAATTCTTTTCTTCCACTTTTCTCGCTCTGCTGCTAATGTTGTTGTCGATTGGCAGTTCGTCAGCCGTGTGACAATTCCTGATTTCTCAAGGAAGCCCATGCGTCCTCAGACACATCTACCGAGAGCTTTGTTCTCTGGCCAAGAGCTCGGCATTCCTCTCAGCTGTGGAGCAGCTCCCCAGAGCCCAGGCTTCACTGAAGCAATTAACTATGGGTAATTTGGCTTAATGAATACTATCAATTACAGATCCTCTGTACTTACAGAGCTGGAACGATTCGGAGACTGTGGTATTCCAAGGGGGGCTTGGGGGGGGGTTAAAAAAAACAACATTTTGTGGCAGGGACATATGAATGATTATTTTTAGTTCTATAAGAGATTAATGTAGAGAAATAAAACAATAAATACTGTAAATCTACTAAATCTGTAGATCAGTTGACGTTTAGACACATGAAGAAATTAGCCAGCTTGCCTAAAAGTTTTTGTACTAACTGCCAGACCACTGGCTACTTCATAGTTGCAGATGATTTATTACTCAGAAATTAAAAATAAATGTATATATAAGGTCTTTTGTGTTATAAGGAACCCAGACACTGTTACACAGCAATAGTGCTAGTTAAAGTACAGTACTGTTTAAAGTTGTTTTGTGCCACAGCTTTTAATCTAAAGTGGCAAGAACAGATTCTGGGACACTAATTTGTGACCCTGCCTTCCTGTATTTGCCACAATTCACGACTACCGGTGCCTGTGGAAAAAGTCACATTAAACGCCATTAAGCAATTTTGGTTTTCCAATTAAAACCATGAAACGAATTTATAGGTAAACTTCCTCCAGTCCATATTTCCAGCCTTAAGCTCCACTAATGATTCCAGTGTCGACTTTCCTTAATGTTAAGGCAAGCAATGTTTAAAGCTACAGAGGAAAAAAAATTCAGAAAAAAATGAGATCACCCTTAGAAAAATGTGTTGTAATTAAAGCAGTGAAATTTTAGTGCAAGTGTGAATTACTCAGAGCGGCAGATAGAGATTAAAATGAACTCTAAACAACATGCAGCTGTTGCTCAGTTTCAATAAAGACAGAGTAAGTCATTATATAAGAAGCACGCACACACATACAGACTTTTATACAATCTAATAAATTCTTCAGACGTAGTCTGTTTTCCTGTGCATTTCCTATTTAACTCATATCGACTCAATCGCCTAAGGTTCCGCAGCAGTAAAAAAAAACTAGAATCTTTTACAAATGCATTTATAAGGCAAGACTTTACTTCTACTTGCACTGTTTGTGTTTCACAAAATAAAGTCGGCCAGACACAATCTGTAAAGCTTAAAGAGGCACTGTTGGCTTTTGAGCTTAAGTAATGTGAAAAAATAAGTACAGCCCATGGAAACTGTTGATTATTTTAAACATATCTGAAAAAGCAAATATATCACCCTCTTTCCTATACTGCCTACAGATAAAGGTGATCGATATAAACAAAAGTACAATGAAAAGTAGTATTTTCAGTCATTTCAATCACTCTGCACAAGGTAGAAATGCAAAATCACAAAGCATCTCTTTCTTTGAGGTCATTGGTGGCCTGGTGGTTAGGAATTTGCCCAGGTTCAAGTCTCAGCTCAGGTACCACTGAGTTACCCTTGAACAAGGGACCGTCCTGCTACACTGCTCCCCGGGCACTTATGATACAGTAGTAGCCAACGTGTGGCTGGGTTAAATGCAGGGGTCACTTTTTTTTTGTGTAGTCATAAAGAAAAATAATCACTTTCAATCAATTTCATTCCATATACAAAATCCTGTAGTGAAGAAAATAAGCACACCCTTGTACCCATTAAGTTATTATTGCTTCCTTCAACAAAGATATTGTGACAATTTTCCGGTTTGGATCATCATTCAGGAAAGAGATGGAGGCTGACACCAAGGTTTAATGCTTGAATTGGAAAACGGCCCATCGCTTTATTGAAGCTCTTAAAAGAACTTGTAAAGCAAGTGCGCCCCCAACTGGCATAACACACACAGAGCACTCAGACATCAGAACCCCAATGCTTCTACTGGGCGAACCACGTAGTCCAGTCAGTGATGGTGGGCTCGGCCATTTCCTCACCACTAAGCACAAATACCCAGGGGGCCGTGCAGCATAAGCCTCAGCTCCGCTACAATATATATTTTGTCCACCAGTTTCAGACATCAGCAAATGTATGTTCTTTGGCAAACTGCAGTCTTTTTCCTCAATGTACTCATATTGTACTCATATCCACTTTTCTCCAACAGCTGCTAGAACTACCTGCCAATCCAGTGATAAAATGTTGGGATTCTTCTAGAAAGAAGTAGTGTGGGACTCCTTTTTGCATCAAACAATCTGTTCTATAGCTGATTTTTCCAGGGCAACCAGTCATGGACAAATGGGCAATTCTTTGTACTTACATAACTTTTACATATTTTCCCTTAAAGTGAAATCATTTTTTAAAAACACAATAGTCTCATATGGACTGTTCAACGGCTGGGACTGAATAGCTACCTGTGTATGTTTGTGTTTTCTTTCTCATGAGCAGACGGCAGGAGGTGAGAGCTGGTGGTCGTGTTTCCAACATTATCACACTAAATACAAGTGCTCTCCAAGGTTGGTTCCTCTGTTCTCTTTTCTTTTCTCTCTACACGACACCTTTCTCTCTCTCTACACCTGCAACAACGATGAGTCTGCCTACAGGGAGGAGGTGGAAAACCTGGCATCAATCTGATCATCAGCAAAACCAGCTGGTTGTGGACTTCAGAAGACAGCAGAAGTTCTACAATCTGTTCAAAATCAACAGGAAAGTAGTGAAAAGTGAGCAACAAATACCAGTTTTCACATTTCAAAAGATTTGACATGGATTGAGCATAAACAAGCCCAATAAGGCAAGTTAGCATCTCCACCCAGAGATTCTAAGGACTTTTGGCTCTGGTGTTGTGGAAAGTGTCATCATCTCCTAGTCTGTGAACAGTTGGGCCTAAGACTGTAAAATACTACATAGAAAGATCAGGACAGCAGAACATGGAACCAGATCAGCCCTCCCATCTCTAGACCTATATCAGGAGATGCGGGAAGAGCATCTAGGATTATTAGAGAGATAATTAATACCCATAACTGTCCAGTAAAACTGTTGGAACTCGGGCAAACTCTTCAGAAATCTTGTGGTCTAAACAGAAACTCAGGAAGAGCTTCTATCCTCAGGCTAGATGATTAAATAAAACGCCACCACAGCTTTTATCGGTTAACAGTTACCTTCTTACCCAAGGATACACCCCCACCGCCAAACCATTCTTACTGTTCTCATAACCAAGACTTATATTTATCCTGTTAGCCACCTGCTGTTGTGTTCCTACTCCACAATGTCACTCTGCACTTTACCATACATAGTGATTCTATTTGCACAAATTAGTTAGTTTACATTTACCAGCTTATTTTTTAAAATATAGTTTCTTCTTATTGTTTTTAGATTTAATTTTCTTAATTAAAATTCTCTCTTTACATTCAGCCCAAATGCAAACTTCTATTTAAAATCTTCAGGGGATGTACATTTAACAAAAAAAACCATTGGTTTTGCGACAGTCTTGACCTTATTTTAGATCAAACCATTTTTTTTCATTTTCTCCACAGCTATTGCTGACTTTCTCATACAGGCATGCAGCTCAGTGACATTACAGATAAAACAAGTCAGTTTCACTAAAACTAATTCAATTAAATCAGAATAAGTAGAGATGCAGCTTCAGAAAAAAATCCACAGCCAACCCACAGTGTAATTCAGTTTAATATGTATTTAATAATATTTTAATTATTTTTTATTTTAATTCTCACCTATTTAATATAGTCTAACCCCATTCCCTTTAGTTTTATAATTGCATTAATTTGTCCATCATTTCTAACAGTGACTATCAACTTATTCTTGCCTACAAACCTAATTTTGCCATATTGATTCTACCCCACAGAATTGAGTTCATATTTATTATAGTATATAGTATTTATTTATAGAACTGTGTTAAAAATGAAATATCAGTGAATATTGTTTTCTTGTTTTTCATTCTTCCTGAGTGGACACACTGGTAGAACAAAGCACATGTGGAAGGAGGAGACATTAAGCAGCTCTGTCAAAACTGCCGTTTGCCTAAAACGGTTCTTTGAGAGATTTCAAGAAAGAAGCAATTTTGGTTCTTTCAATAGATCATTTTTAGAAAACCATTTTAGAAAAAGGACATCTTTTATACTGAAAAACATGTTGTAAACAATCTTAGAACAACCTTGAATTTCAACTTTATTATCTTAATCCATGCAAAATATTCATCATCATGATCAGTTTAACATTAAATGGTTAATTAGAAATAAAGGTGAATTTTTAGAGTGAACAATAATGCGATACACATGCCACTTACCAATACAGTAGGTTGAGTAATCTACTGAAAAAAGTGTGCAAGGAAAAGTGTAGTTTTAGATGCATTATTGTGCATTTAGTGCAAAATATACAAATGCATTGAACACTTAGTATTGGCTTGGATAGCCTTGAACGCTGATTGAGACTAACTGTATTTTCCTCAATAAAATGACAATCTGCAGTATGTACAGGCCGACAGGCTCTCAAGTACTTCCAAGACACACCTCCCACACACATGCAGGCCGGCTGCAGAAGAACTGAGATCCAATGCATCTTTCAAAGACGTTTCTCTAAAATTTCTAATCATTTGTAAATCTCTGAACATCAATAAATCAAAAACTGGTTGCAACACCACAACCATTGGCCACACAAGCTGAAATAAAGCAAACCACTGTCACGCTATTTGGTCATTTCTCTCACCAAGAAGAGGTGATGCTGTTATGTTGGGCCTTTAACATCCTTTCACACTCTACTTTTTTCGGTTTCAGAAACTTCAACAGAAGAAGCACATGATTCATACAATCATGTAGAAATACAAACCAAATACCAATTATTAGTTCTACTTTTAAGTACAAAAGTATTGTATTTTCCATTTTCAAAACTTTTTTGGCCATGTGTGCTTTTCACATTTTATTTTAGATGGAAAATTTTATCTTTTTTTTCACATTTACTTTCCCATTTGAAATTTCATGGTGAAATAGATTTTGATTACACAAAAACCATCCATTATAACAGATGTACATATTTACATGGCTCCCTGATTAAATAAGGATTGATTTTGAGACTTTACTGTTTGTTTTTAATGCTGTACATGGGCTAGACATGTGGTATATTGGGGATCTTCTAAAACCCTACGCTCACTCCAGGTCTTCTGACCAGTCGCTCTTACTGACCCCAAGATAACAACTAAAGAATAAAAAGGACAGAGCGTTTTCACTGAAAAATGACCTGGCTCCCCACATCAGCAGAACTCCTAGCCTTTCTGCTTTTAAATATCAGCTCAAAATGCAATTATTTTCCTTAGCCTTTAACCAGCAGTAAAAATATATTTTACTGCAGTCCCAGTATTATTCACGGACTCTCATCTTCTTTTTCATTATTGATTTTTTTCCTTTTTGTTGTTAAATGTAAAGCACTGCAGTTATTTCTGTAATGTGCACTATAAATAAAGCTGTGGCATGCTATGGTATTATAAATTACATTTCTGTAATGCAATGTATGATAATGAAGAAACAATATAACAATATCCAGATAAGTCCTGCATGGCATTTAGATTGTACAGCACTCCTGTCAAAAATCACTGGCACTGGAACTGTTTTTATACTTCGGAACTTCGTGACTCGCTCCATATGAGTCAGACTTGGACTCGGTCTCTGCACTGGTGACTCGGACAGGAGCCACAGAAACTTCAGACTCAACTTGGAAGACAAGTTCAGAGGCTTGACAACACTGGTGCCTGTGTCTCAGCTAATAGATGGATGTGAAGTTGACCAGTCCAAGATCTGTATACGTACTTTAACTCTTACACATGACAAAGAACTCAAATTACCAATCAAACCACCTGTCTGACAGTATAAGGACTTCTCACATTTTAAACTGCTCATTTGTTGCCCCAAGTGGACATAAGAGGCAATTCTCATTTACCAGTGGCTACACAAACTTAGAAAACACATTCAGCTGAAATGATAAATTTGGCAATAATATATTACTTCTCCAAATGATTATTTAAAATTGTATTGTGACTGCAATTATGTTTAAATACCAAAGAAATCTTTTTTTTGGGTCAATAACACCACCACATCCATATTTTCTGGTTTGAGGATTTAATGCTGAGTCATGGTTCCTCCCAAGGTTTCTTCTTCCAGTTTAGGAAGGTTCTCCTTGCCTCTGTCGCCCTTGGTTTGCTCAGATCCGGAATTTGTAAGATGTAAGGTGTAAAAACCGCTATAAAAATAAAATTTTATTAAAATTGAATTGAATGGTGAGCATAGTGCAGCAGATGGCAGGCTAGTAGTGTATGCTTTCCATAAATACTAACTTTTGATTAAACATTCTTGCATACAATTTTAACCTGACACCACCATATGTCAAAGTGTTTGGACCCTTACAAATCCAAGCTTCTTCTGTAATGAAGGATCTTCTCCTCTGGGAAGACATCACAGATACTAGAATAATTGCTGTGAGAATCTGATCGCATTCAGCTATAAGAGCATTAGTGAGGTCAAGTACGAAGATGCAACCAGATGATGCTGTGGACCACAACTCAAGCTCTAGCACATCCCAAAGGAACTGGATGGAGCTCCACTGCCCAGTGTTCATAGTGCATTTCATTTTATTGGCCATACTTTTCTATTGAGATGACAAGCTGTATGTAGCTGAAAAGAAAAGAAGCCAGTAACATCCTTACAAATTCATCAGATCAGCTCTAATCTGAGAGATATCTCTGAGACTGATATGTCGTGAAATTGCCCACCTAACTTACACTTGTGCATGATGGATGAAACTGGAACATATCACTTTTACAGTTTCTAAAAAATGTTTTGACCGCGGAAAATGAATGGGAACACAGCCAGTTTATACAGCATAAAATCAGCATGGCTAGCTCATTTTCAGTCATGGTTCTACATACCTAGCCATATGGATAATGCTGCAATGGTGGTAAACTATATTTTCTTAAAAACAAAAACTCATCGTCAGTCAACCTTTAATGTAGGAAGACCACAGTTAAAATGATGAATTATTAAATATTTCATTTTATAGTGCAGAACAGCTAAATTAACACAACTGAGGTAATGATTAGTACAGTTACTGTATCCTAATTGTCTATATTTTACTGACCATTACACTCAAGAGGGAACATTGATTAGAACTTTTTCCAAATTGGAAATTTGAAATAGTAACACGATTTATTGAAGAGAAACTAAACATGTCTTTTGAGGTTTTATATATAATATTAAAAGTGGTAAAATTACAATTATTTGCAAATAAAAAAAACATTTTATGTCTAATAAAAACGCCTCAGGCATCAGCTAATAGATTCATAAGCATTTTCTGTAGCAACTAGCGACACAGCTTTTTGAAACCTCTGATTCCAGTCACCACGGATTTAAAGAATTCTGACTTGGCAAGTTTCTCTAGTAGCCACCATTTCTCATCAAACCTAAATTTTAATTGCATTTTTTGTCACACAACTGACCAAATTAGTGTAAATAAGGACTTTCTCAAAAACCTGTTGAAAATTCATCAACTGCCCACGCTACCCACACCCTCATGCACAAGGTTGAGACATGCTTATGAAACTCACCCCATCTTGTCTTATAGGAGAGAGAGAGAGAGAGAGAGAGAGAGAGAGAAGTGAGAGCACAGAAGAAAGAGAATAAAGATAAAAATAGAAAAATGGAGAAAAAACAAAGAAAGAAACTAAGTGAATGAAAGAAATAAAAACAATGAAATAAACAGTAATACTGAAAGAAAGAAAAAAAACTGTAATAGTGATTGATAGAAAGAAAGAAAGAAAGAAAGAAAGAAAGAAAGAGAAAGAAAGAAAGAGAAAGAAAGAAAGAAAGAAAGAAAGAAAGAAAGAAAGAAAGAAAGAAAGAAAGAAAGAAAGAAAGAAAAAGGCAGAGCTTGAGATGAGAAGAGTGCCATCTTTTGGACAGCACTGAGCCACACACAGATAAGGGCATGTGAAAGCATTAGACCATGGTACCAGCATTCCCAACCTTGACCCATGAAATCGGGCCGTCGCTGGTTTGCCGTACCTGTAGTGAGTAACAGCTCTGGAGAAGAGCAGCTGGAGCACTTGTTATTTTGTGAGTAAACTGAAAATGTTCATCAGACGTGAAGAAAACGTGAGCTGTCCTGCAGCCTGTCAGCGCAGTCATAACGTCCTAAACAGAAAGTGGGGACTGAAGTGGGAAACGTCACTCTCCTAGACCGTGCTCACGGGGTTTCATGTTGCTGCTGGCCTCACTCCAGCTCCCCAGCTGAGAAGCCATCAGAAAAAGAGGGATTACTGAAGTTCTCCTGCGAACAAGCTGACACCGGGGCTGCTGCCATCACTTGAGCTGCTTTGATCCCTCTCCTGCTGCAGAGTCCAACAGCCGTATCAGAGCGGAAACAGACAGGGAGGAGAGGAGGATCATGCTGGTGATATCTTGAGATTTGGGGGCGAGTGTATGTGTTAGTTTGCGATCCCACCTTCCTTTCCTTTGGCAGAAATGTATTCCACAGTCTGCTGGTCCTCTGGCGATTTACTGGCACATCCCAACATTTCCCAGGCTGAGCTTTTTCCACAATTTGTGGTTTTTGACAAGATGTGGTTTCACTGTCACAGCACTGAAATTAAGCGCGCTTAAGTACACTATAGTTAAAAAAAAGGGCTTTATACCCAGATACCATGAGAATGATCCTAAGCAAAGCCGTGGGGAATTACTGCAGGCTATACGAGTGGAAACCTCAGAGGAATCCTGAGTCATATCAAAGGACTATTTATGTCAGCGAAATTTTAACATGATCTTTACTGAGACCCCTGGGGTAGAGCTGTGGGCAATAGTCTGTGAACGGTACTTAGGTCTTGGAGCAAGTTTGGCTCCGTCTGCATTTCCTGCTCTGAACGGTAATTAAGTTTATGTCCAAAACATGATTCATTCAATGACTGAAAACCGCAATTTAAAATCGGCGAGACCAACAAGAGCACTCGGGGTCACATGAAGATGCTCTAAGACTGGAAAGGCAAACAGGAACACTGGGAAATCTCCACTGTGCGCTTCCTCACATGGGAACACAGAGAGTGAGAGGGTAACACAGTTTATTATAGGCATCATAGTTTCAATTAAGGCCATGTTTAAAAAATGTCCAAGCAGAATATAAATACAGAACATAAATTAAGCACTGCACGCTCATACAACAGTGACCATAAATAAATATAAAATTTGTTCTTAAATATAAACGGCACCAGAAAAGATTACTTTTATAATAATAATAATAAATTATCGTCACCTTGAAGTTGATTTGGTACTTTAGTCAGGTACAGTAGAATACGTTACAGTAGAATATAACACAGCAAGTACTCCTGGGTAAAGTTAGACTGGATGTTTGATCATTACCAACATGCTTGACTCACAGAATGACATGCTGTGAAAGTGGTAGCGTTTGCCTTCCAAACCAATACTGATCTCTCGCCTTGGCTTTTATAAGAAGTGATTTTAAGAGAATAAAGCAAATGCAGCAGCAGTTCAACACTGCTGAGCTCAAAGACCAGTGAATCACTGCCTGACATTACCTACCTTCCATTAAAAGCAAGAGTCCCATGAAAATCTAGGTTGTATTAAGGGCTTTGGGCTGACTCGGTTTGCAAAACATATGTAGGGTTACTCCTCATTCAAGAGCCAGTATGGAGGACACAGCAGGCCCACAGTCCCGGTGAAGAAGAAAATTCTTGATGGCATCAGGCAGAGGAAGGGTGGCGATGTGCCGTAGACGATGCTTCCCCATGGCCTGTCGAATGGCAATGCGACACACATGAGTCAGTCTCCTCGGGCATCCTGTCAGAGAGCACAAAACAAGACCATATAATAAAAAAAGTTTTTTATAAAATGCAATATATACAAAACTCTCCCATTTGTAAATTCAATTAAACTTTTATGTGACATACGCATGTACAAAGTAATTTTTGTCATGGTTGATCAATATTTTTGGTTGAAAAATGTTTCAAACTTGAAAATGTGATATAAATGTTGAATCCGATGCCTGAACCACACTCAAAATAGGCAAAAATGAAAGTGAAAAGTTAATTGGAAAATAATTTAAACACATTCCAAAATAAGCAGGTGAACTGAGGTGAGTGTATCATAATTGGGTACAAAAAGGACGTCCACCAAAGGCTCAGTATTTGCAGGCAAAGGTGGAATGCAGCTCACAATTATCAATTTAAAAAAAAAATCTAACTACAAGATTGTAAATATTTCAGTTTCAGGCCTAAAACCGTTGTTGAATGTGTGTGACCTTCAAGCTCTCAGAAGGCACTGCAGCACAGGTAAGTGTTGCATCAAGAAATGCAAGCTGAAGCTGAAAGAGAAAGCCATACAACCACATGGAAATGGAGTTTCCTGGCTCAAGCTAATTTCTAAGCCAGTCCATGTTTCAGATTGTTTACTGGAAGAACAGACGTTAAGTTCTCAGTGTCAAAAGTTGAAGTAGCGACAGTTGCAGAAGTCAGTATCTGTCATGATTTGGGAAGTGCATCAGTGTCTTCAACAAGCATAGCTTAACAAATATGAACTTCTGTCATGGAGGTGGGATTTTTCATGTTTTTTCACAGGAAGTCCATGGTTACATTAGCAAGCCCCATTCTGCAGTAAAAAAAACAGTGTAGCTTCATATAAAGATCCAGCTCTATTTGAAAATGTGTGGCACATTATGAAAATGATAATCAGACAAACATCCAATTTGCAAGCAATTACTATCCTCAGTTCCCAAATGACTAAAAAAATTACTTGTAACAGTAGTCAACATGCCTCATGTCCCATGAGATTTATGAAATCGCCAATTCCTATTTTCATGCTATTTTATAGAATTCTCTGAATTTCCCCAGAAATCAGGTTTGTACATGATCATGTATATAATTCGAAAAACATAACTCCCATCAAACTAGATTTATTAATGATTCTCAATCCATATTATCATTCCTGTAGTGCTTTAAATGAATAATCAAGCAAAAAAGCAAATTTACACAACACTACTTTTGGCAACCAAACATTTGGCAATGATTTAGGTTTTAAGTTTCCACAGAAATTAATTATTAATTGTTAATTGGTTAATAGGCTAATTGGTAAGTTTTAAAATTTCTCAACTAATTTCTACATTAACTTCACAGCTCCAGTTTCAAATTAAAGAAGCAAACTTTATGGAAACAAATTGGAGTTTTAAGAGTAAAAGCCAAAAAAGTTTTTAAAAGTCTAGATTTGACCTAAATGGTCTTTGGAAAACAGATTGAAAACAGTAACGTCCAATTAGGCATAGATAAAAAACTTACTCCTGGCTTCTTGGTAGTTGCGTAAGGCCTCAGGATTGACCCTCACCCTTGCCATCGTGTCTGGATCAGGCTCCACCCAGGGCACAAGCAGTGGATCCGCACCATGCTCCAGCAACAGCCTCACAAAAGCCGGGTCACAACCATGTCTGAGCACAGCGTCGAGCAGGCAAGAGGCCAGGCCTCGGGCCAGCGCTTCACGGCTCACGGGGCCGGTGTAGTTGTAGTCAGGGTTGGCACCTGCCTCCAGGAGCAGCCGGAAACAGTGCAAGTGGTGGTAGGCAGCACTGATGTACAGGGGACACACCACCAGCGTGGAGAGGGTGCGGGCACTAAAGAGAGGCCTTGGCCCCAATTGGTGATCTACGTCCACTTCAGCATTGAATCTGGGGAGTCGCAGAGAAACAACGGTTTGGTCACAGCTCCTATTCCTGCAGTCTACTAGACTCTACTAGAGTCATGGCCAAAATTATTGGCACCCATGGAAATTTTCCAGAAAATGCACCATTTCTCGCAGAAGACTATTGCAATTGCAAATGTTTTGGTATTCATGTTTATTTACTTTATGTGCATCACCACAAAAAAAGAGAGAAAAAGGCCAAATTTGACATTATTTCACAAAAAAATGAAGACAAAAAATATTGCCACCTTTTCAAAATTGTGGGCAAATCATTTTATTTCAAGCGTATGATGCTTATTTAAACTCATAAGTGCCAGGAAACAGGTGCTGGCAATATATCAATGACACCTGAACCCAGTTAAAATGGAGAAAAGCTGTTGTGTGTCTGTGTGTGCACCACACATGTAGAACAGAGTAGAGAATTGACTGAGAAGTTGAAAAAATTGTGGAAAAATATCAACAATCAAGTCTTGAGTCAAGAGAGCTTCATGTTCCTTTGTCCACTGTGTGCAACACAATCAAGAAGTTAACAACACATGGCACTGTAGCTGATCTCCTTGGACGGATGAGAAAAAATGATAAAAGAATACAATGCAGGAGGCTCCGAATGGTGGATAAGCCCCAATCAACTTCTAAGCAATCTCAGGCTGTTCTGCAGACTCAGGGTGCAACTGTGTCTGCTAGAACCATTCGTCAACATCTGAACAAAATGAAACACTATGGCAGGACCCGACTGCTGACAAAGAAACATAAAATATCCAGACTGGAGTCTGGCAAAATGTACTTGAAGAAGGAATCTTGTGGACAGAGGAGACCAAGGTGGAGCTTTTTGGTAAAGCACATCATTCTACTGTTTACAGAAAATGGAATGAGGCCTACAAAGAAAAGAACACAGCACCTACAGTCAAACGTGGTGGAGGTTCAATTATGTTTTTTTTTTTTTTTGCTGCCTCTGCACTGGTTGCCCTGACTGTATGCAAGGCATCTGAAATCTGAAGACTACCAAAAGATTTTAATGTCAGAAATCTGTGTCTGCGTCAGAGGTCATGGGTGCTGCAGCAGGACATTGACCCCAAACATTCCTCTAAAAGACAGAAATGGATGAAAATAAAGTGCTGGAGAGTTCTGGAGTTGCCAGTAATGAGTCCCAATATAAATCCGATTGAACACTTGTGGAAAATCTCAAAATGGGTGTGCAACCAAATATTAAGTTGAGGGTGCCAATAATTTTGAGTTTTTTTTGTGAAATTATGTCAAATTTTGCTTTTTTCTCTGCATTTTTGTGTTGATCTAATGCACATAAATGAAATAAACATGTGAATACCAAAACATTTGTAATTGCAATAGTCTTCTGGAAGAAATTGTGCATTTTCTGGACAAATTGCAGAGGTATGTGCTCCAACTCGAACCTTCTTTCTTTCTTTGGGTTCTTCTAAAGCTGGGGTGCCCAAGGTCCTTTATGGAGGGCTGATATCCAGCGCAGTTTAT
Organism: Lepidarchus adonis; assembly: GCA_037576955.1. NCBI lineage: Eukaryota > Metazoa > Chordata > Actinopteri > Characiformes > Lepidarchidae > Lepidarchus > Lepidarchus adonis. Next base: position 20,942,015 of record JBBIGC010000002.1, read on the forward strand.
GAGCTCCCTTCCTTAAAACATACCCACAAACCTTTGCAATTAACAGGTGAGTTGAAACAGGTGTGCTTGAGTAGGGAGACTGTGCTGGATTTCAGCCCTTCAGGACCAGAGCTGGGCATTCCTGCTCTAAAAGGAGAACCTCTCTTCCACTTTACTATTACCAGTTACTCTTTATTTTATTTCTTGCCTGCACTACTGTAACTTTGCTCTCCCTCTCGAACAAAATCTCTTACCATTAGTTCTGGTGAACTGACCTCTTCTTGTACAATTGCCAGTATGAAAACATCAAACGGTCACATAAAACTGCATCAAAAATCAAGCCTTTCCTCTCCAAAATTCCAGTTTAAGCACAGAGAGCACAGAGAAAACAAATGTGATATATTACAATATGCTACCACAATGAGTCTCCAATTTTGACATTAAAATTAAGTAAACAAGGGAAAATGAGTTCTAGGGAAGAGGGAACTACTGCAATGTCGATCAACTATGCTTTGGAAGTGTCCCTGTACTCCTGTATGAATTCAATGCTTCGCATAATTAGCCAACGAGTTACAGTAAAACCTCGTTAGCTCACCCCGTTATCTCGCCAAACCCACAGATTTCCTTCTGTCCTATTTACCCCATTACAATAGCTCGCCAATCCAGCCTGTACCAATAGGGGCAAGCTAACAAGGTTTGACTGTAATTCAGGACTAGTGATAACACCTGAGCATGTGCATGAAAACTAAGATTTGGAATCAATGAAGTTCTGGAACATTTCTGGACTAATACATTAATAACTGAAAATAAATTAGTGGCCATACAGATATCAGACAAATAACCTCAGAGCACAGAAGGCCTAGTTCATGCCAGAACAGTCTGTGCATCATTATGCTTGCACATGCACACATGGAATACTTTGAAGTGAGTGTGAAGGAACTGCATAACTGCAGAGACGTGTTGTCTTTTTGGTATGAAATCAGCAAAAGCAGAATGAGAAAACAACAAGTAACAATAACTACTTTATTTCTACTACTCTATTTATCCTTCTTTCTCTCTTAAAGCCACATAGTTGCGGTTCCTACTCACAGACAAATTGTTGGCTGTACACGTACAAGGAGTGCAGGCTCCATTTCAGTGTGTTCCCAAATATGATTGACAGTTAAGAAGACTGATGATGAATTGGTATTTTTACATCACTAACTTGGTGTAAGTAAGCGAACCCCAGGGCTGGGCGTAAGTAAGCGAACCCCAGGGCTGGGTGTAAATAAGCGAACCCCGGGGCTGGATGTAAATAAGCGAACCCCAGGGCTGGGTGTAAATAAGCGAACCCCGGGGCTGGATGTAAATAAGCGAACCTCGGGGCTGGGTGTAAGTAAAACAAAAAAAACAAACAAAAAAAACACTCTGACACACCCACACATATTGTTTACACCACACAAAATTAACTTGCTCAAAGCTAATCTAATATTTTAACCATTTCCTGTTGCTGGCAATATTTGAGCAAGCACACTTTGCATTTTCTCTACAAAAATGCAGTCTAGTCTTACTGTTAAATTTTTACTTTATTTGTCTTTACATTTTATACTGATGGCTTTGTGTATGGAATAAAGATGACAAAGATACTGTGTGAATATTCAGCCTTGTCCTAACTCCTGTAACAGCATCAGTTGCCTTCAGTGCCTTCAGCACAATCCAACAGTATTATTCTCTTAAAGGGCCGGACCTTCCCTTTTCTGCTACATTTTTCAACCAGTACATGGTCACCTTTTTATGAAATATTTAATAAAAGTTTAAGCTGAAAATGCAAATGCATAGTTAAATTACTAGTTGCTGTCATTGGTTGCAATTTCAAAATCCAGATAAACTTTTCTCACTGTCAAATAACAGTGTAATAATATAAACCACTGATTTCAGATCAGTTTTTTGCTACACCCTTGGGCTCTCACCTGATCAGTTCTTGCAGGATGTCTACCCTGCCCACCCGTGCCGCATGGTACAAAGGTGTGCTGCGGTGGTGCCTGCTGCCATTGGGGTCAGCGCCAGCCTCCAGGAGGATTCGAACGCAATCCAGGTGGCCATTTACCACAGCCACATACAGAGCAGTCTGACCCTTCACATCCACCAAGTCCACGTCTGCCCCCTGACCAATGAGGAAATCCACACAGTCTCCATGTCCGGCGGTGGCTGCAATGCGCAGAGGGGTGCAGGGTAACCAGCCACAGCACCACACCGACTTCTCATTGATCCGCCTGAAGATGCAGAAATAGGCCGGCGCTTGATTGCAATTATTTATAAAAAAGTACAGCCCCACGTCCAAAAAAGTTGGGTAAAATGTAAATAAAACAATATGATGATTTGCAAAAAAAAATCATACTCAATTAAATATAGGTTTACATGTTTATTATTACATTTTGTTTTTAGTCACATTTTATGTAACTATTCCCAGCTTTTTTGGAAATTTGGTTGTAGTATGTAGTACGAGATGAAAGACTTTTTGTCCAGAAGTATGTAGAATCCTAACCGTTCTTACCTTTCAGATGCAATTATTGCAAACACAGGTGTTAAGTTGAACTGGACACACAAATTAAAATTGTAATTTCCATTTTAAAAAAACACTGCTAATTTGATGGGATGGTTATAGCCGTTCATAAAGTCACCATTCCCAATCCAATCATGTTAGAGGTGTATAAAGCCCATGTGCAGGGTTGTGAAGGAAATGTGGTGATGATGGTGCCGTAACGTTTTGGTTACTGTCGTAACCGTGGTTCTCTGATAACATGAGTGAGGTATCTCACTATGGGGAATGCCCTCGGCGTGACAGACCACGGAAGCACCAATGACACCACGTCCGTCCGCAAAGACGGACCAATTGCTGCAGCAGT
>JBBIGC010000002.1:20944978-20962768 GCA_037576955.1 Lepidarchus adonis
ATTGGTGCTTCCGTGGTCTGTCACGCCGAGGGCGTTCCCCATAGTGAGATACCGAGCGAATGTTTGAAAGAGAACTAAGCTCACTAAACTGGCAGAATACAATCAGATTCTGAGAGCAATGTTTCAACATCTAAGCCTGCCCAGCGGTGTAGAGGCTGTTACTGTAGGAATATGGGAACAAACCCACAAATAACATTTTTAATTTCAGAAGAATAGCGTTACGGTTATTACATAACTGCCACAAAGGTATGTCTATTGGTCAGTGAGAGGTGGGCGGGGCTCACTGCTTGAAGTTGTCTTCCTGTAGGAGGTTCTTGATGGTGTCCAAGTCTCCCACATAAGCAGCATTGTGTAAGCGCATGTCCTCACACTGCTCTAGGGGCTTGTCACAAAACTGCTCCTGCAGCCATTCCTTCAGATTCCGGCCTTAGAGAGGGAGAGAGGGAGAGGGGGAGAGAGAGAGAGAGAGAGAGAGAGAGAGAGAGAGAGAGAGAGAGAGAGAGAGAGAGAGAGAAGGGAGAGAGAAATACAGTGAGTGAATGATAAAAAAGAAATGGAAATAAATAGTGAAAAAGAGAATGAGAGAGAACAGAAGAAAGAACAAAGAAAGAAGAGATAAAACAGAAAAAGAGAAAAATGTAAAGAAAGAAAGAAATGGAAATAGAAGAAGGGAAAAGAATTAGGTAAAAGAAGAAAGACAATAAAATCAAGAGTGAGTAAAAAATAATGAGAGCGCAGAAGAAAGAGAAAATACAAATAAAGAGAAATAAACAGAGAGGTAGAAAGAATGAAAGAAACAGTAATAGTGAGTAAAAAAGGAGAATGAGAAAAGAAATGAGAAAGACAGGAACAGAAAGAGTGAAAGAATGAGAGAGAGAGAATGAATATGGGCAGTAATGCTGTGTAAACAGTGTAGATCTGCGCAGCTGGAATGGGGAATATGGACCCGTTACCTGCAGCACTGCTGCTGCTGCTGATTAAGGTGGAGACAGTAACCAGCGGGTGGCTCATGCTAGGTGGCTCATCATCGACCTCTCCCTCCACAACGTCCCCGCCCTCGGCCATCTCTCCTCAGCGTAGTAGAGCTAAAAGCCTCGTGCGTTTCACAAACGAGCAAGAAATCGGGAGTTTAAAGCGCTAGATGGTGTTTTGACGCCGCTTGTTTGGGTGGAGTTTTTCGCCGGATGTTTTGGCTCGCGTGCGCCTTTGCAGCGATCTCATTCGCTGAGGGTGCGACACACTTCCTGGTTCTTAAGGCGACAGCAGCAGCAGTACGGTACTAAACTACATTCACATTTCAGCTGATCCACAGTCCTGTGCGTTTACTGTGCGTCTTTAACGCTGATTTTACAAACTAAACACTAATAAAGAAGTGTTGTTGTTTTTTCCAGTTCCTGCTTCTCTATGCAACCTCCATAAAATGACACAATATGCCCCCATACAGAATAAAGTTACCTTATAAAATGTTTAACAAAATTAAATTAGAATAATTTATATATAAAATATAATAAAATATATATATATATATATATACACACACACATACATACACACACACACTGTATATCTTCTAATAATAGCCCATCTCTTATTGATGCCCGTTTTCAATAAATGCTGGGTTTGAAGAGATGTCGAGACAAATAGACGACGGTCTCTATTTGGAGACCGTCGTCTATTTGTATATATATATATACACACACACACACACACACACACACACACAAATACGGGGTCCTTGAGTTCCATCAGGGTCTCATGTCTTATTCCTTTGAACCCGACATAACATGAATTGCATATAAAGATCATGTATTTATTAAACATGAATGGAGAAGCATGTGTATAGATAACAAGAGTCTTATTCATAGGCGTTTGTCGTGGGATGTGGCATGTTTCATGGGGAGCAATGCATTGCGGCCTATAAGAGGCCTATAAGCAGTGAGAGCGCAGGTAAAATAAACACATGAATCACACACACAACAGTAATGAAGTGAAACAGTTCCTAACCTTTACTGTAGAGTCGGCCTTACACTTGGGAGCCATAATGAAGTTTTCAAACAAGTAACACAAGTGGAAGAGAGCAAATAGCACAGCGCCATTGCAAAATAGATGATTAAGACGAGCAATGGGCACCTCACATTTACTGTATAACCTGCTGTCATTCAGAGAGTCTTGCACTCAAAATACGATGCTGTTTGCTGCTCCAATGATATGGCGAGAGCAGAAAGACCATGTTACAGATACATGTTACTTCTGTTATAACTATGTGTCTGGTTTCTCTGCCAAAAACAGGAAGTTCATTGAATATCCCAATCTGCCTTCAACAATGAGACCCGTGCCATATGACAACAATCTTCCAATTCCAAAACCACCAAAAGGATTGGACCTTAGAGGAACCAGATGAAGACACTGCAATGCAGGGTTCTGCCAGTGAAATTGACCTGGATTTTGAATGGTGCTCATCAGGCGATCCACATCTGATAACACAGTCCAAATTGAACGATTTGGTCAGAGATTTGGGTCTGTCAAAAGCAAAAACTGAGCTGCTGGATTAAAAACTGACAGAATGGTGTTTTCTGTCACCAGGATCTAACATTTCTGTTTTTCCAGATTGACATCATATGACATGACCACATTTTTTGCTCAAGTCGACAGTATCTGTTTCAGTTGTGACATTGAAGGATTGCTCTCATCCTTGGGTTGTGATCACAACCCAGAAGTGTGGTGTCTCTTCATTGATTCGTCAATGTAACACAATGGCAACATTTATCCTTTACCTGTTGGCTATGCAGCACACATGAAAGAAACGTATGTCAGTAACAGTTCTCATATGTCCAGTATAACCAGGTACAACTGGAAAATCTGTTGAGATCTTAAAATTGTTGCTGTTACTAGGACTGAATGTGGCACATGAATCGCTTTTTGACCAGTCAAATATATTTTTGCCTCTTCTTCACTTAAAATTGGGACTTATGAAGAATCCTGTGAAGCAATGGACAAGGAAGGTAAAGGTTTTCGTTATTTAAGGCAGATGTTCCCAAGAATAACTGATGCCAAGATCAAAGAGGGAATTTCTGTTGGCCCCCGGATCTGACATGTCATGAGATCTGTTAGTTGGGCTGGAAAAAATTGCCCTTAAAGCCTTCAAAGATGTTGCTGACAAAGTGTGAGGTAGACAAACTTCTAAAAGCATACAAGACATGTCACTCAGTGTGCTGTCAGTGCTGAACACAGTGAAAGGTTTCACCAGGACATTGCTACGATGGAGAAACAATACCAGGGCAACTGGAACCCATCAATGTTTGCTGACTACTGTTGGACACTGCAATGTGATGCACCCGACACTGAATACACAAGAAAATCAGGAGCAAAACACTTTTAGTTCTGTTGAATTTAACAGCTTATGCGAAATGTAAACATGAATAAATATGTTATTGTCAATAAACGCGGAAATGTCTATTTCTCAGAGTTCCTATGTGATGCAGTAAAACCAAAACTACTTGTGCATACCCAGTAGGTCCCGGTCACAATCAGCAAAAACTTTTCAGGAAGTAAGACTTGTTGCCTTCTGAAAGTTCTCCCAGAATAAAGAATGGGATCCAGAGACAGAAGAGGCACACAGGGAGGGATTCTCCCTCTATTAATAACTATTAATAACTAGGCTCCAGAAAATAGACATAAACCACAAACAGTAATGTCACAATGACTCTGGATATCAAAATCAGGCTATAGTGTAAAATAGATGCTAATAAAAAACATTTAAAAACATGTAAGTATTAGGATTTTTGTGCTGGTCAAGTTTAGGACCATGTTAATGAGGAGCCGTAAGGAGAGTCTAGGTCAGTGCTTGTTCCAGTGCGAGTCCAGCGGTCAGGGGCAATGCCGAGCTCTCGGTTTATCTGTGGTAGGTGACTTGAGTCTGTCATTGTTGGAAGTTTATTTCAGAGAGCCACAGAGGCATGCCTTATTGCTGCCTGACGACAGCTGAACCGTAGACACTGGGCTGTAGGCTCTAAAAATAAACAGGCAGTCGGAAGGCCCCATGTGTCACTCAGAATGGACTTGAGCATGGGGAGCAAGAACACCCAGCTTTATAAACACAGGCTACCCTCCAGTGGAAAAAAGAGAATCCACTGGTCAGCTACTTTCCTCATTTTACTGAATGCCTCTATGACCGTCTCCAGGTCCATTCATTATATTGTTGAGGTTTTAGAATTTCACAGCTAATTTGTCTCACATTTCTACTCCCTCTCCGCCAATTTAAAATACAGACTATCCGAGATCAACGGCACTTTCATATAAAAATAGATGCTAATGCATCATTAAGAAGATCAACAATGTTTTCCACAGAAAATGTGCCCCTTCCACCCATTGAACATTCGGCATGGATGGAGTTTGTCCACGTTGATGGGGCATCAGGGCAATTTCCTCTCCATTTGTGCAAAAACGGTGTCTCCACACACATTAGAGCCGAGCCTCGGAGTGGAGTCTGCTCCCACTGTCCTGGACACAAGGCAAGGCCTGAACAAAAGGCTTCAGAAGTTCTCATTCAGCCTTAATCCCAACGTTCACTCTGAGCTCACACAGCAGACTCAGCCAGGTGCCCAAGGTTTCAAGAGCCTCAAAAAGCTGAAATGACCAATTCAGCCCAATGTCAATCAATGTTGGAGGGTCCAAGTGATATAGACGTGCATGGGTGCGTGTGTAAGTCTTTTGCAGCTGTCTCAAAGACTGCCAGAAAAACAAAATCAGGCCCCATGTTAGCCGCTATTATAAGCTCTTAGAGTATTAAAGTGTTTTTGTTATGTCAGATTGGACCGGCCTTCAAAGGCTGGGTGTAGCTAAGCGTGTGACTGCGTTGTGCCAGACGCCACCAGGACTTCACATGAACTCGTCAAAAACACAAACTCCACACATTCATCACTTCCCTGTAACGCAGTCCAAGATAATCATTAAAACGCCACGCTAATGTTTACTTCACATCAACCAAACAGCAAACTTTCACAACACCACTATTTCTCTAAGCCTTTTTATGACCGCTTCCATAAAAAACAGGGCATGTGCAAGTGTTTTACTGAAATGTAGCCATTTATTTCACTCCACTACAAAATTTATAATTATTTGTGAACTATGATACAAACAAAATATACACAATATACAGCAACAACAATATGGATGTGGTGAAAATAGCTTAATGTGTAAATGATTCAGTCTTGAAACAGAGGATTTTTTCAGGTTAGGAAAGTTTTATGAAATTTCGATTCAGAATCTAACTGTACTTGCTGTAGTTCATGCTATAACATAGCCGATAATACTGATATGAAATAGTCACTGATATGCAAAAAGTTATATAATCTCGTTTCATGTTTGGGTTTGAGCTCTTGGAAAATATCAGTCTTGTAGGAGGCGAAGTTTTCGCTCACTGATTATGCGATGCAGCTTATTACAATAGAGTGGGATACAAAGATACAATTTATAAATCCTATATAATCTCTTGTGCTAAACATTTAAATGTTACAGGATTTTCTGGTGATCACAATGTGACATTTTCTACTCAACCTGTAGCTGGGCTGTGTTGACCAACAACAATAAAAGTCTGCAATAATAGAAATCCCCCCTCACACCTTTATAATTAATGCTAACTTCATATGTGGATACAAGTACAACACAACTGACACAGTAACCTTTAAAGAAAATCAGTGGAATTGTCTATAAACTTCTTTGTACTGTACCAAAACAGGCCTTATTGGTTCCTTCTCCTGCTCACATACTTAAATATACACTTTCCTCATCAGTACAGGCATTTTCAGTCACAGTCTCATTGATCAAAGTGCAGTGGTGCTTTACTAGTGCATCTCCAGCTTTTGGCATGCATAACTTTCAGCTAACTTCATGGGCTGGTTTTCCAGACAAATGAAACTTGGACTCAAACCAAAAAGTGAGAAGAACCCTCACTGATGATTTACACCGATGCTAGAAATAACCTTTGTCCAGAAAACGGGCCCCTATTGCTTGAGACAAGCTTTGGAGAGCTATTGAGACACAGTACACTTGAAAAGCAATAATAAAGTAACTCACATATTGCCATGAAGTTCTCACTCTGAAACGCTAACACCATCCAAGGCTTTGATTCAGCCAACAATGTCCAATAATTGTTTTTTTTAATAGACATGGAAAAGATAGGAAATCCCCAATACAAAAGATACTACACCTCAATGTCAATGTGACCAAACACCTACCTCTCCGCCAAAGAAGTATGCAAATCTACTATGACAGGGGTCAAGAGTGCATGTGTTTTCCCTATATGAAACTGAAAACTGCAGTAAAGCCCAATTAAACACATCAGACTCAGAGTCTGACCAAAGGCACCTTAAATCATAAGGGGGAATGTGAGGAGAGTGAACTTTACCCCCAGGTTTTATCCAACACCCATTTCAAGTGCAAATCAGACAATCGTCACCAGAGAGCTACTGCGATACTTAGCAAGAGCTCTCCTGTGTGGACAGTGCTTTAGGCTTTATTTTAGGTATTGCCTTTGTTCATGTTTTTGAGGAGAAGTTGATGCTGGACACCATCTTCTGGATCTTCTCCTCATTCCTGAGGATGTTGGACTTGATGGCACAAATCTTGTCCTGTTGGTCTTTGATGTGCTGCTCCAGTTCATCCAGCTCTGCTTTCAGTGGCTCCACAGCACTGTCTGTGATTCTACAAGAGAGACACACAAAACCTCTATTCACAGCCAAGTGGGGTTTGTTATGCAGAGTGAGAACGATAGTCTACTTCAGGAAACAGGTTTCAAACAACTGGTAATGATCACAACTGAATATAATGCTGCAAATGTTTCCCAGATATAATTTGGGACAATACAGAAGCAAAGCTTAGCCCCTTGCTACAAGTTTGAACAAGCAAATCACGTATCTGCTTTACTGCAGTGACTAAATGATGAAGTATATCTTAATATTCTTAATACATAATAATATAGATACAATTCTAAATAGATATTTTTTTGTGAAAAACTAAGTACACAGTTGGCGATAGATTTTGCCCATATTAGCAGAAATAATTTACTGTAGGTATTTCACATTGCCCAACAACCTCTTGAAATTAATTTGTTGTATTGTTGACCCTTCTTCCATGCACAATTCTTTCGAATTCAAAATGGCGGAGGTGATTATATAATAGTGGAGACTTCTTTTAACAAGCGCAGCCAATTCAGGACAAATTGACATGTTTGAAATCCACCCCACTTGTTCCACCTGCAGGAGAATCTAGTCAATGGCACACAACAGATTTTAAATTTATGAAGGTGTGATAAACTGATATGTAATTTTTGTTAATTAAATTAATTTATATCATCTGTTGGAGTGTTATTATTCAGTTATCTACCTTTTTAATTCAGTACTATGAATTATTCAGTAACTACTAAACCACACTGCAAGGAATGTAGTTATGTGAGTAAGGAAGTGAAGGTTGGATCTATTTTCAGGGGTTAACACAACAGGAGTGAATGACAAACGACAAAACTGAGTTTTCAATGGCATTTAGATTAAAGACATTAAGGTCAAGTGTCATTTTTAAGCACATTTTTGCAGATAGTCCACTAGCAATCTCTCCCTACATCACGTATGTGCATGTGTGTTTGTATGCATGTTTTACCTCTGCTCCTGCAGCAAGGCCTGTGCATGCTCTTTGTTCTCTCGTCTCCAGGTCTGTAACTCGTTCTGCATCGAGTCCATATCCTCCTGGATATAGTCCATGATCTTGCCCAGAGGCAGAGCGCTGCGGCAAACGGTCTGAATGGATGACCGCAGGCGCTCAATCTCCCTGGCCACCAGCTCCCGTTCCTTCTTACGAGCCGCTTCCAAAACAGGCGTCCGATCCTGAAACCACAGGGCAGCACGTGGGTTAGAGAAACAGAACCAAAGGCAGAGAGAGGTCAGTACAAGGCCCACTGAAGTTGACCTGCGGTGACAGAGTAGCAGCAGGAAAAGCCTCACACACACACACACACACACCTCGCAGAAGGGAGCACTTCAAGTGAATTATACAAACTAGGTTAGAGAAATTCTATACTCACCAGTGATGTATTAAAAAAAGAACAAGAGAGAAGTCTGCATTTAGCGGTTTAGGATTTCAAGGCTAGAAATGTTTAGGATTTCAAGGCAAGAATTATACAAACCTAGCAATGTATATAAAGATCAAACCCAAAGGGCCATGGGATCCATAATATGAGGGCCTCCTCTGTACGGTATGTAGCTGGGGGGGCCTCGCTCTGCCCCAGTCACCCTTTGCCTGGCACACACACCAGCCATATATGTTTACTCAGCTGGAGCCACAGGCTGTGTGTGGCACAAAGCCAAACAAGCCTCACTCTCATAGCCTGCCCACACACACACACACACACACACACACACTGCAATACATGAAATTGGGCCCACGCAGTAGAGCAGTAAAGTTATTTTTACAACCGTATACAGTAACAACTACTTTACTTTTGCCTCTTTTAACTGAACCCTTGAGCTCATTTCTGTCACTCTGACCACAAGCAGTAACAACAACCTTTATGGCAATAAAAAGAATCAAAGTCAAGCAAAATGACACAACTAAGCAGCATCATCCTCAGTCATTTAAAGACGCAAGTGTCAAACACTTACTCTGTTTTGTGATCAACACATCAGCTTTGATATGAAGTGTTTTTATTAAAGACCGGTCTCTAATCATCTGAAAATAGGTTTATTGTTACAGCTATGAAAAGTGTTAATTGTGGACAGATGCTTTAGAATCCGATTACTTTCCTTTAGGAAGTTCATAAGAATGTCTGACGAGAGGCTCACTTTCACCTTCCTTTTTCTGGCCAGAACAGAAATGTCTGCTGACCATCAGCAAGGTGGGTGGCTCTGCTAGCCCCTAAACACCCCCGCTAGACAAACACCAACCAGCGCGTTCAGCCCGCTGCTGGTGGAGCACGGAGGCTGGGCAGGATTCGGTCTGTTTGCCGTCCTCCTGCTCCTCACCCCTTTCGCACAAAAATGCAAAAGAAGAAGAAGAAAAGCAGTGCTTTCTGTCTCTGAGGACATAAATCAATCGTTTATAGGGGCCCTGTCGGCCTCTACAAGCTCAGCGCAGTCTTATACTCCCCCTTCTTCACTTGGCCCCAAGAAAAATATTTGTTTTCAGCAAGGCGGTTGAGGGCAGGTTTTCCCATTAGCTCAGACAGTGACGGAAACAGGTCGACAGTACCAGCGCAGTGGGCCTTCTGCAGGTGGTTTCTGCAGACCTTGAGTGCTGGAGGCACTATTGGCCTTTGCCTTCCCACCTAACCTCACACCAGGACAAGGCAGCCTGAAAACCAGCTGCAGAACTGGATAAAGCCTCAGTGATCTGCTTGGTAGGCTTGCAATTTTCTTAATGAGGAAATACACATAAAATGTATGAATTATGGAGTGCTGATGAGCAAAGTAGGAACGAGAGAGGTACAGTGCTCTTCAAAGAGCAGTCAGACAAGAAAAATGGCACTATTGAATAAAACCTCTCAACGGCTTACAAACCTCACAGGGGTAATAAATGATGGAAGCTGTGGATAAAACCATGACATCATCCACAATATAGGTTATATAGTGATGAATGAGCTGGGACAACTGAACGTCAACAGATTACAAAGTCATGCATAATGTGTTCTGACTAGAGAGATAGGATTTACTGTAAAGTCAGCTCTTCATTCTCACAAAAACATATGGATACCAACCATTTCTATGTTAATGCATGGGACTAACCATATTAGACTTGATATCTTAGAAGCAGTACAATAAGTAGAGTCTTAAACACAGGGCCACTGTACTGGGCTTTGCTTCTGCTGTTTTCATTTCTCTTGCTGGTGTGAGGCTCCATGGTGGGTCTGGGGGCTTCTGAGGGAAAAGATTAATTGAGCACTGCTCAGGGGGTTCCTCCATTAGGGAAATGCAGGCCCCGTCCAGCTACATCATAAAAATAGCAGCATTGCAGTGAGGTGAGCAGGGGAGAGAACAGAGAGTCTTGAGCACAGGATGCAGTGGGGTCAGTTTGCCCCCATGGGATTCCACAGCACAACATAATGGCTGGTTCCCGAACAAAGCTAAATAATCCCTAGAGTAGCAGGCAGCCACTCAAGGGAATGCGGGGTCTTATATCTTATTGTCTTATATATTTATATCAACAATTGATATAAACGAGATCAGTTAATGGATGATTCAAATGACACTGCACTCATATCATCAGCCGTCCCTCTCTAGTACGACAATACACTTCCTGGAATCCAGGGGAGTCATTTCCTATGTGTTTTCACAAAAAAGGTAGGTGTTTATGAGGACACAGGCCAGAAGAGATGACTATTTATTTTCCTGCCTATTCTACAGAGAAAATGCTGGCCTTTCTCCTGTGCAGTGCTCAATCAACAGCCATCCATTTGTGTGCCACAACGTTTATTTATACGCTGTGAACCTTCATCAGGGCTAATTTGATGGTGCAAAAAAGAAGAAAAAAAAATGCTTATGAAAACGCAGCTGCTATGAGGGGCCAATTCTGTCTAAATAAAAAGACATCCTACAAAAAGCATTTTATAATAATATACATGCATTCTTGTGGGTCATGGAAGAGGTCGCCCCTTAAATACACAGCACATTCTTTAGTCACACGGGTTGTGGTGAGTACCAGTGTTCTTAACGGAGATGTGATATTAATGTGTTTTTCAGTAATGTGACCAAAAATATGAAATTTTACACAAGTCTGATGAGATGAAATACATACTCATTTAACATTTAAATTAAAACTAATATAATATTGACAGTGAAGCATGATAAACCATGAAAAAGTCAGAATAAAAGAATCATTAACCTTTTTGCCCATTGTCCACCGACTGCTGATCACAAAGCTTGCAAAGCTCTGCATTTTATATCTTAACTTTGTGCTTGAATTATTTACAAATTTTAGTTTTACAAGTGCAATTCTAAAAAAAACGAGAAATGTATGTGAACATGGTCTGTGTGTTATGTGGCAGATATCCTCAAACTTTCAGAAACAGAGAAAAAGGGGCATGCTTGTTGAATGACTTACTGTAACTCTATACCTGTTGGGGGGATAAGGAAGCTCAATATTTACATTTTTAACCCTCGATGTTACACCAAGATTACAGGAGAGCGCTGGCTTTATTAGGCTGAACCCTCACCCCTTTCAAGTCAGGAAGGAAGTCATTGCAGCTTGTTTTTCCATTCAGCTGACTAGGCAAGGGAAACACAGTGCACTAGTTAACCTGCAGCCTCTTTAGAGTGTGCAGTGGCCTGAAAGCCTGCACCGAGCTCATGGCCAATGTTAATGGCAGGGCAGCTGGAGAACTGATGAGGCAGCATTAAGTGAATTAGGTGAGTGCTCTGTGTGCTGCTCAAATTCCACCCCAGAGTGAGCTTGTGTCTGATGGGGGAAATCTAATTTGATTATTTGGGAATGGAGGGAAATCCAGACTGATTATTTTGAAATGAAGAACACAGAGAGAAGAAGGAGGTGCACGGTTGTGGGCCAGGGGTTAGAGGGGCGTGAGTCCTCCCAGAGCCCCCTGCAGGAATGGCTCGTAATCGGTATGTACACAGGAGGAATAGGAGGTACTTACACCTTCAAACGTGTGGGCATACCTGGGCTTCTTTTAAAAAAATGTCCTTGCTGTCATTTTTTGGGTGAAGAGAAAATAAATGCACCTGTTTAATGTTCGTTATGAAGGTAATGATCAAACAATTTTGCCCCTAAATGGGACTAATAAGTGCTAATGAGTGTATGACATCAGAAGAAGGGGATAAGTGTATAGCAGGGGTGCCCACACTTTTTTGGCTTCCAAGCAGGAGTGCCCACACTTTTTTGGCTTGCTTTTAAAATGACCAAGTCAAAATGATCTACAAACAATACAAATGTTTAAAAAAATGCAAAAAAAACCCAAAAAACAATTTATATATATAAATAATATTTAAAAAAAAAATTACCTATTATTATATAACCTTACTCCGATGATGTCTTCAACTGAATAGAATCAGCCAGAGTTGCATAGGCCCGAACATAGACCCTCACCTTTCTCTCTTAGCTCGCTTTTTGGTGGGTAGTCAGTGTCGTGCTTTTTAATAAACAGTTTGATTTTGGTATCTTACTTGGTCCAGCTCACCCACTCATTCTTACACCCTTTCTTTAAGAGAAATAATTTGGAAGCTGCTAACTAGGGCACTTGTTGGCTGGAGTTTAGCAGTAGCTCGCGTGGTAACGCTTGTTACAAAAGACGAGATGTCAAATTGGCTGTACTGAATGTCAATCAACTGCCAAACACCACAGTGGGGATGGATGATAGGATTACACCCTTTGTTAAATGACATGCAGTCTTCCCAAACTACCTGTACTGTAGTGTACTCATTGGCTCATGGTTCACTTGTTTTTACATAGCGTTGTCACATGTGCAGTAGAGATTATTTTGAAAGGCAGGGCTCTGTGATTGACTTGCGTGCCTTTGCAATTAAGTGGTAGATCGCGATCGATGTATTAAGCACCCCTGGTGTAGATATATTTAGTAATGGACATACATCACCCCCGACTACTACACATGGTTAATTGTCAAGATGTTTCAAGTGAGAAAACATTTTTAAAAGTTTGCTGCCCTTAACATTCAGACACATACTTTGTGTGTTCACATGGCAGAGCTGAAGACCTGCACACACAGAGTAGCAGACTATATGAAACATAACTGCAAGTGTTCCTGTGTGTCAGCGCACGTGGCTAAAGGTCAGACTGAGGCTGGGAGTCAGGGGCTTTCTGCATGAGCTACACCACCAAATACTGCATCCATCAGATCAGCAGCCAGACTCCAACAGATGGGAGCAGAATACACGCTTCAGAAAGGTGGACCACCCAGCATAGCACAGGCCACTGAGAGCAGGGTACAGACAAGAGCAACTAAAAACTGAATCACTGTCTAAATATTGACTATGGGAGCGCTCCCTGGCTCAAAGAAAGCCAGCGCAAGGACTGGAGAGCTCTCGACAATGGACCACATCTGAATGGAATTCATACTCCAGTGGTTCTGAAAAACATATCCATTATAAAATATGGAAGGGCCAGTTTATTGTTGCTACATGGGAAGGGAGAAAAGAAAACTACATTTATTGCCTGCTTGTGCCTTGGTGGACGACGAGAACACATGACCTTGAAAGACTTGTTTTTTATGGAATCGATTTTTATTGATCTTTTTAAAAGAGAAATGCTTTGCTGGTTATTGAACTTTGACCAGTGATAAATCACGAACATATTGGTGCTATTAATTCTAAACTATTGTTGGAGATTCACAGTGTCACCAAACATGAGGGACGAAGGACTGTGTAGGAAGAGAAATAAAAAGAGGCAACTGTCTTCCGTAAAACAAAACACTGTCAGATAAAAAAAAGAACATCATGTGGAAGCGGTTATTTTTCAATTTACTTTGATAAAGTGCCTACAAATAAAAGTGATTACACACCAACAAATAAGACATAAAAGTGAAATTTTTTCCACATTACTGTATTCACAATGTAGATTTTAACATGGGTTAGGGTTAGTTGTAAATACTGCAGGCGTATTCCAATCTAAAACCTGAGATTACAAAGTTAATCTAAATACACAGTTCATACCACCACACCATAAGGGATACACTGTCCTATTAGAGATGCACAAAGATCTCAAAATCATATTGCATCATATCAACAGATGCTTGCTTGAAATAATTATACACTCACTGAATGGCGCTTAGATTGATCCAATATTACAAATATGAAAGAGAAGAATGTTAAGATGACCCTGGAATATTGTGCTTTATTGTTTTAAATATTATAAAAAAATATATTGTTTTATTTTTTATCATATCTACCTGTTTGACCTACCTGATTATTAAGCTTATAAAAATAAATATGTTATATGAAAGTTGGAGTTTTCTAATGAAGGTAGATTTAGTCCCATTTTCTGCATGTTTACATTTTTTCTTATATCAGCATCAGTATATCACTGTATCTTACAACCGCCATCGGCTGAGTCACAGTGTTTTGTTGCTAAAGCTTCACTGTAAAAATACTTAAGTGGTCTGAGGCTGCAATTACCATGCTCCAGTCCATTTGCAAAGCTGCTTTCTTTAATAACCGGGTGACTCTCTGGTTGAGGCTTTCAAATTAAAAACAGCAAAAATCACCTCCCTAAAGTGTTGTATATACTGAAACAAACACACATTGTGTCAATGAACAGATTTGGAAATGCACTAACATTAATGGAATGCTTTTCTGAAGAAAAAAAGTGGCGATTTATAATCAGACTAACTGAGCACTGCCCTCTAGTGGAGCATAATGAAAACAGCACAGAACTCCACTAATAAATGCTGAAAATGCTGTACCTGATCTTTTGACTTTAGAGATGAGGTTGATGATTCATAGTCCTTCTTGGTTTCCAGGATTTTTTTCACAAGCCCACCTGTAATGAAAGCAAAGCCTAAATTGAAACTCTGAAGCAATTTATCCCATTTTCAGAAAAGTTAAGGCGTTTTGTATAATGCTATAAAAATATTATTTCCAATATTTTCACTGAACAATTTGCATTTATTTTGTAAATATACACAATTGTAGAATTTGAGGTCTGCAACACACTCCAAAAAGGATACCCCATTGTGTAACCTTTTTACTTGTTGTTATTTGTTAAGAAACTAAGTATGCTCACTGCTGCAGTTTTGAAAACATTTTTTCCCAATTTTTGCTTAATACAGCAAATATTAGATAGATTTGTATTTCTGTCAGGCCAAACAAGCGTCAAGTACACACATTTTGAAGCCATTGTTATAGCAAGTCCAGTGAGAGGTGTGGCATTGCCTTGCTGAACAAAAAAAAATGTCAATCAACATATATATCAATGGTACATGCACACATGCAAGAAATGCACTGATGCACCTCCATACCATAACAAAAATATATAACTTTTGTCATTAAAATAGTTTCTTAAATAGAGGTTATGGGAATTTTTCAAATGGCAGATTTGTGTTTTATTGCATTTATTGTATTAAATTAATTAATGAAGATTCATGATTCATCTTTATGCATTAATGTGTAACTCACAGCGGTCACACCATTCTTTATACTCACCATGGTTTTCATCACCTTGTAACTCAAGTGATGGCTCCTATATAAAGACATTAAGTTAGAGCAAGTGAGATTTTTTGTGTCAAACATCATTGCTCAGGGAAGCCAAAAATAACTTTGCAGAGGAGGACAGCACTCACCACCTCCAGTTCAAGCATCTCAGGTGGAGGTGGAACTGTTTCCATCACAAATTGTCCATCTTCATCCTCCTCATCCTCAGAGAGTGTTTTCCCCTCCATAATGACAGCAGAGGGAGGTTTGCCGCTGCCCAACCTGAGGAAAAAGAGAGGTTTATTGTCGATACATTGTCAGTACACACGGTGCACAGTGTATTGAAATGATGATTCACACAGCTTCTACCCATGGTGCATTTATGAAGAAGAATAAAGAGAATACACTTAAATACAGTGCCCACACTTTTTTTGGCTACTTTTAAAATGACCAAGTCAAAATGATCTACAAACAATAAAAATGTTTTATATATATAAAACATGGGGCAGTGGTGGCCTAGTGGTTAGTATAAAACAACAAGGGACGAAACAAGACATTTTAAAGTTACAAGTGCATTGTGCAAATGGTATGTGCCAGACATTGTCTTGTTGAAATATCCTTAATAACTTGATCTTGGTACAAAGACAAGACAGACAGGTGCAAAACGAAGAATGATGTAAAACTGGTATGGATGTGCAAATGGAAATATTACGTAAGGGTGAAAGTGTGAGTGTCCTTTTAAGTTTGTCCAGCAGCCCTTTGGTGGTGGCATTGAGTTCAGGGTTCTGATCGCTTGAGGAAAGAAGTTTCTGCAATTACAGATCTGATGTCTTTACTTTTAACAGTTTGTTAAAAAAGGCAGGATACACAAGTTTGTGTTTTTTTTTTATTATTTATGTATGAGAATATCATTATAATCACTTAGCAGCGGCTGTTTTGGCCAAACATTAAAATTCCAATCGTGTTCGGGTCGAGTTTGGACAGAAACATATAAATGCATGTCAGGTTTGAGTCAGATTCCGTCACTGCTCTGTCGGGTCAAACCACAGGAGGGAGAAGGGCGCATGTGAGTGGTGATGTTTGCTCAACAGATGATGTGCTTCTTATAGAAAAGGGAGACAAAAAGCTTCCACCTCCCAGGACGAAACGGAATTAAAACTTTTACACACAGGAAACTCTTCACTGTTTTACACAATGTTGCTTCAGTTAAGAAGCACTACAGAACAGGCAAATCCAAACATAGACACAGTTAAAAAGCCAAGTCCTTTTTAAATTGGGAAAACTACACCAGCAGAAAAGCAGTAAAAGATTTAGTTACCCTTCATCAACCACATGGCTCAGATCTGGATTATGTTTTATTGCTTTTGATTTTGCCATCACAGAAAATAACAAGTAAATACCTTAGAAGAGTACTCACCTCTCCACTGAGGCTCCATCAGTGTAGCTGTCCTGCCTCTTCACTCGAGGAGGAGCTGGCCTGGCGCTGCTAGGTCGGGGTATCCTCCTGTTACTGCTTAGAAAAGCATGACATCATTATTACACCTCCTTGCAAAGCTCTGAACCGCAACGCAGTTAGTATTGCTTTTATTTTCTAAGTGTGTTTGTGCATAAGATACTGTACAGTCAAATACCTGAGATAAATAAGGGTCACTAGACCAAGGGCTATTTTCTGTGAAAATGAACTGTGAAATGAAAGGTAGACAGACATGCTGCTTTGTACTGCAGTCTGGCAGCACTCTGCTGTGAAAGTGAAAGATTGGCATCAGGGAGTTACACTGCCAGGCAGTATAAAAAGCATGGAACTGCCAGAAGCATGGCTATCAACAAAACAGCTCATTATTATATTTCACTCCATTTTTGTAACTGAGGTGAAATAAACCAAACAGATCAACATTTCAAAGCATGTTTCAAAACAAGACAGATATAAGGTCAGACAGACAGACAGACAGACGGGGAAAAAAATCTAAAAGATTGCTGACCTGTGGTTTGTACTGGATGGCACAATGTCTGATGCATCTCCATTTTCAAGGTGAACTTGTTTATCCACGGATGGATTATCACCCACTGAAATAAATGCACAACAGTAAAAAAAAGCTTTAAGTGGAATAAATGAGGTAAAAAAAAAGTGAGTTTTTCAGAAGACAACATGCTCATGCTCAACAGTCACTTAAGACATGCATTCCTTTTCGTCTGACTATATATAAAATAAAAATAATGACTTAGGCTAGCTGATCATTTCTAGTTATACTTTCTTCAGCATGGGGGACTTGGAGTCCTCCTAACTTCAAACAGCTGCACAGAGCACATAAAACATGAAGTCTGCACTGAACAAAAACAGTGTACAAACTGCATCTCTTCCAAAAACAACAGAAAAACAGTGCCCTGGTCTTCAAAAACACATGCAAGGTGAACCACTGTATTTCCAGATTCTTTAACTAAAACAATGGTATTATTAGTATTACAACTCTATTCTCAATACAAACCCCATGTCCAGTAAATCTGGTATTTTAATAAAATGCATAAAATTAAATTTTATTTAGCTGATTAAAGTTGTTTTTTAAAATCCATTATCACTTATAATAATAATAATAATAATAATTTGAATTTATATAGCGCCTTTCACAAACTCAAGGTCGCTTTACATTGCAAA
>JBBIGC010000002.1:20980267-21011258 GCA_037576955.1 Lepidarchus adonis
GTGCCCGGGCTGGGACTTGAACCTGCAACCTTCAGATTTCAGGGGCAAAGTCCTAACCACTAGGCCACCACTGCCCAGAGTGGTCAAAGTGTCAATGTTAACCACATCCACCTCCAGATGTTTTTATAATGGGTGAGCTTCAGTACTGGACCATAGAGCATAGGTTTGATGAATCACAATGTTGTGTACATTATGTGGATGTCCGGGCGTATCGTTTGGGGATGAGATGGCACTGGGATGCATCACAGGAAGACAGCAGGCTGGCAGAGGCAATGAGAAGCTCTGGGCAGTGTTCTGTTGGGACACCTTTTGTCTTGGCATTAACGAGGATGATACTTTGACACGTATCACCAACCTAAACATTGTAACAGACTAAATAAGCAACCATGCTGTTAACTCATTCACCTCTCCCACAATTTCCCTGCCAATCCTGGGGCCTGAACAGGTGACCCATCGGTCAAGCTCTTCTCCAACCATTAGGCCACAGCTGTGCTGGTAACTGAAAATGGGAAAAAAACACAATTCTCAATAAAGCCAATTGTCTGAACAGTAGGAATGAAATAAAAAAGCACTATAATATTAGTATACATTTATACATTAATGAAATTAAATAAAACCAAAAACAAATAAAACACTAATATACCTCTGTTCAGGGAAGTGCAGTACTGTATGTATGGTCACTTAGTTCATGGTATCACTCCTACACTAATTTAATCAGATGCTGGTGATGGAAAGCACAGGAAAGTCATAGAAACTCTTCTAGAATTTGTGCAATATTTAATTGTATTTATGTTGATTTTTATTTTAATTTTCAACTACATGTTTAAGCTCTGACTTCTTTTCTCTACACTTACTCATCTGCTGAGATAAATACAAAAATAAATGTTCATGGCTGCTGCACTGTACATGATGCAACACTCTGGTTACTCCACCACCACACACAGCAGCCTCAAGCTTCTCCAGTGGGATTCTATTGCACAATGCTGACTTGCTTTAAGGAACCACATAGGTGGACTGCAGGTTTTTTTCTACTGCAGCCTCTCAAGAACTGCAAACCAAGCTTCATTTGAAGAAATGCTCTCACCTCAAACACCTGGACCATTGCTTACATGACTCTTGCAAAGATTTCTGATGAAGAAGTGAATGTGCTAATGAGTAATCACCACCTTGTGTACTTGTGTGTCATTATCTTATAAATCAATAAGTGAAAGTGACTATTTGTCATAGTGAACACACACACAAAGTGCACCACAATGAAATGTGACCTCTGCATTTAAACATATCACACATGCAGAGAAGCAGCATTGGGCAGCTATCAACAGCGTCCAGGGAGCAGTGCACTGGTTCCTGTGCTGGGACTTTAACCTGCGATGTTCAGATGCTAAAAAGAAGCTCCTAACCACTAACCCCCCACACATTTCTAGATTTACAGAACCATTCTCCACCTAACTGATCATAACAGGCCCACCTGTACACAAGGAACCACCAACACCTCTTTAAACTGAAATTATTATTACTTTTATTATTTATTCATATTCTTTGTCTGTTATCACTCTCTGATAAAGTTCAGAAATAACTGGGAGAAGAACCATGACTGAACTTTCTCCTCCTTTCAGTCTGCCATCCTATATATTCTACCTTGCATTTCTTGCGACAAAAACTACCACTGCTCCATCTCTTGCCGTTTTCCTAAGTCTTCTCAGCTCCTTCTCTGGCTCCAACATTCAAACTCAGACAGGAACTTGTCAAGAACTTAGGTTTTCAATCCTCATTTCTTTCCTCCGGTCATTGTCAATGGATTCAGGTTTTTTACTGCATGGTCCCTACTTGCAAAAAATCATTTAAGGTATGCAATTAAATCTCAAAGGAGCTACAGTGTCTCAGAACAGTAACTTTTCTTAACAGTTGCAATGATGTTACTGTGATGGCATACTGTACCACCATGAAGCAGGGATGTCCTGGGTCATAGGAGGGAGGAGAAGCTTTGTGGGTTTTGGAGGTTTCCTTTTCTCATACCATCTGCTAAGGAGTGAGGTGCATGAATGCAAAGCTCCAGCTCCATTAAGCTGCTCGCTGAGGGGAGGCACTGGGCCACTGCTCTGGAGACTACAGCAGGGAGCAGACTAATGACCAACGGCCAGATTCATTAGCATCATCAACAGCAAAATAGCCACTTTTTTTGAATGATGATACTGTGGCTCTTTGCCTCACTTCACAGAATACTTCTGTCTGCATTAAAATAATGGAAAGAAAAACAGCAACAAATGTACAGTAAGTTCATGAAAAGACCTTTATAACAATAACACACACACACATCATATACTATATGTATACACACACATGCACACACAGCACCTTCCACAATTATTGTGCCCTCTGGTTAAGATTTGTTAAAATTATTTCAGTTTGTATTGCAGGAGAATATTTTCACACTGAACATTAGTCATTTTAAAATGTAATTAATGACTTTACAAACTGAACTAGAAATTAAAAAATGCTTCAATTGAATTTATTTTTTAGGGATTGTTAGGGATGCCAATAATTTTAGCACACTTATTGTATTATTATTAATATTATATATATTTTATTATTATTATTTTTTTTTAAAGAGGTCTTTCCTGCAAAGATGAAAAAGAAAGAGGAAAATGGAATAAATATATAAACTAATAGAGAATAAAGCGAAATGAAAGCAATTCTTTGTCATTATGAACACATCAAAACTTAGCACACCACACCAAAATATGACCTCTGCAATTTACCATTATATAAATATGTGGAGCAGTGGGCAGCTATCAACAGAGCCTGGTGAGCAGTGTAGTAAGATAGCACCTTGGTCATGGGTGCCTAAGTGGGGTCTTGGCACGGACTTGACCCTGCAACCCTCTCGTCACAGGGGAAGGTCCATTAAACACTAGGCCACCCTATATCACATGTTATACATACAAAAAACGTCAAGCACATTAAAACATTTTAATCCGTTTTCAAGAATCATAAAGATCACATTGCTGTTAGGAATTTGGTGCTTGGTGTCAACCCAGATATAAGGGTAAAACAAAAGAGGGGACTTACAATCTTCCCCTAAAACTACTCTCAGCCAGAACCTGACTTCTTCCCAGTGCTGGAGAATGAAGTGAATACTTTCCTCTTTAGTGCTGAATAAGTCAGAGAGGATAGAAGCTCAGTCTACGGCCCTGCCCCCCTTTGGTGAGCCTTTTAAAATTATGGCTCAATACAAACTGTCTTCCCAAATGCAACGGAGATGGGCTTATCACCGTTCCCCGGCATGATATTGCAGCTCAGATCGACGTTATCATCACCATATCCCAGTGGACTGCCTCAGTAGGTCTCCAAAGCCTCTGTATACCAAAAGGTATTGATTTATTATTAAATACTATGCAGCTACTTAGTTGAACGGGTAAGAATTATGCAAAATTATGGTGAAAAAACTTAGAACTGATAAATAGCCCCAAGGCAAGATGTGTCTGAAGTTTTTAAAATGAGTTCTGCAGACGAGATAACGAAGCCTCAGAAAGGATCATTTATTTTTAATTATGCACTACTAACTGTAAAATTGAGATTACTGTAATGAGGCCTTGAGAAAATGCTATGGAAATTAAGGAAATCTTTTAGCCAATGTAGTCTAAAGTGGCTTGAGAGAGTCAGCACTAAAGCTGGAACTAGTGCTAACCATTGCAACGCAAGTATTGCAGTATTCCACATGAGGTCTTTAAGGAAATCTCAGCGAAAGATCACAAAGATTCAAATTAGGGCTGCACAATATATATCGTCTGTATGTTATCATCACAATATTGGTCAACGATACTGATTTCGAGGAGGGCTGCAATATGCAAATGAGCCTCTAACCAATCAGAAATCATCAGAGCTTCCTTGTGGAAGGGCAGGGTAAACTGTTGTAGGATAAATAAGGAGAAAATGATTTGATTTGAAATGATTTGAAAGTGGGTAGTTTTTAAAGCATATGTAAACTTTATAGATGGAGAAGTGTAGTTTTAACAATCCTTACACTTTTTAAATAGAGATACTTGTTAAATATAAATGCATTTAAAGTAGGACTGGATGATATGAACACATCACTATAGCGATTATACATCTGCATATTACAATTGTGATGGTTTTTAATATAACGATTTGAAATCCCTCACATTTTGTTCATATCGTCCAGACCTACTTTAAATGCATTAATATTTAACTTTAAGGCATGATCATCACATTTTAAGACTATGGTGCTTCTAAGACCAAGTCTAATACACTCCTTTCTTGACTAAATATTCAGAAGCTTTGGGATTGCTACATGGATATGGCCATCAATTAATATTCATATTTTATTAAGATAATTTTTTAAATGACTATTAAGTTCATTGTTTAAAATGTATCTTGTTCAATATCAACACTAGTTAAATATTCATTAAAGGACAGAAACCTGTCAGAGTAGTTTGCCGATTGGCCAGCACATTTTAAGTGGGCAGTGCATCAAGATTTATTAATATTTCCAACTCTTCCCCATAAGAACAGACATCAGCTCCAAGTTATTAGTCCATACTGTTCAAAACATTTAAGTGCCAAAAGAATTCTTCAAACAACTCAACCTGAAGGCCAATAAATGTACTTCAAGTAAAACCTCTACAGGGCGGGATATCACCAAACTGGGCCGGATTTGGGCACTCCTGCTTTACATCATGCGAAGGGTCTTCACACACAAGTCTAATTTCGAGAGAGTTCTTTCAAATAAATAAATAAAAAAAAATGAAGTTGTTTTTTCTGTGGTATGTTAGAGAACCCCGTCTTCATTTAATGCATAGCAGCATTTGATAATAATAGATAACTGTAGAGATAATAGCCAACAGGTCTAACAGCTCAAGTCAAACACTTGCAAGCTAATATGATTCCTGACTCAATAGCAGGTCTTATCATGGTCATAAAAACGTCAAAAAAAATAAGAAGCTAGGGTTAGAGAAAGGAAGTGTCACTAAAAGAGCATCTGGTGACTGATCACTTTCCAAGTAGTTATGGGAATTCTGGCTTCTTAGGAAAGCCGGTTCTTTTGGCTCGGTTCACTAAAAAGAGCCGGGTCTTTCAGCTCCCAGATTTTTTGTTATTTATTACCAATGAGTAATAAATGTCAATGTCAAATTATGTGTAAAATGAATTACTACTGTACAAAACATTATTTATTATTTATACGACAAAATCTCCACACGAGTAAGGAATACTGTAATCTCTGCTGTCAATGCTGAGGCTCTGAGCTTCCGGTTTAGTAGCTCCTCCCATAATTAGACATGATTTATCATTCAAATCACATGTTTGAATGATAAATCACAGCCGCTGTAACAAAGTTATGTTTCTTATAGTTGCGGAACAATGAAAACACATGCGATTCCTCAATTTAGAAAAGTTAATACATGTGTTTGTAAGCAGCAGACTGGACTAATATTTTGCTGTCAGCTCACAACAAACACCTTGCAGCTCCACCACGTCATGTAGTTGACCAATCATGTGTGGCTTGAACAGAAAAGAAAACAGAGATAAAAAAAAAGGCACTAGCCGGTTCCAATCGGTCACCTGAAAGAGCCGCTTCTTTCACACTTCACACACAAGTCTCCTACACACACTTGTTAGACTTATGCACTGAAACACAAAGAAACACACTCGTATACAAAGGTAAACTAAGATCTTGTTTATTTTTTTGCTCATTTATATATAGATCTAGGTTTTTTCTACATACAAGTCCGTTTATAGTCATCATGCTGGGTGCAGCTTCAGTGGAGGAGCTCATGCAGGTGGCCCATGTATGGATATTACAGAGGACACGCAGGAGGGGGCAGGGGGAGGCGGAGCTGAGCAGATGGCGCTGGGCTCCGACACCTCCATGCCCCGCTGTACAGTCACCGAATCACAACACGCTCAGAACAGGGCTGGCCAGGACCACAGCACTGGGTCACAGGTCAGACGTTAGGACTTGACTGAGACACGGTCCAGTTTAGGAATAATAAAAAATAAAAAGGTCCATCTTGGTTGGGAGTGAGTGTTGGATTCATGACATCATCCATTGACATCTTGGGCAGTTGGTAAAGAACAGTAGAAGCAGGCATCTGAAGTATAGCTTTGACAGTCAGACACATACAGAAGGGAAAATGAAAAAAACCCACTCCATTTCATCATTAATCTGTCTGCGGACGTCAAACTAAAGGGTTTTGAAATGTTGCTATTAAACTACGCTGACATTTTAAAAGTTTTTTTCTTTTTTCTTTTATTATTGTTATTATTTTTTATATGTATCAGTTCAGGACGGAATGGTTTTCATTTGAGTAAAGGCAGGGCCAAGCAAGTGGCCACCAAACAAGGTGCTGGCCTGGTCCATCTAACAGCCGGGCCATCTTTGCCGTTGGTTCACTTTCAGTATGGCACAGCACACCACACACGTTCTCTCGGCCAGTGGGTCATGTACAGGGTCAGGAGAGCGGCACTGATGGGGTAGAGACTGGGGCAGAGATAAAGAAAAAAAGGAATCTTATGGGAACAATTCATTCTTTTTGTTTTGCTCCATTTTTAAGCAACTGTGGAATTGTGAGTCATAAGAAGCACATCTTCAAAATACCAGTAACATATGCAGGGAGTCCAGCAGAGAGGTTCACAATATTTACACACATAAATGAACAGGTGCAGAAATCCAGAGGAGGTGCTGTTCAGGTATCACCGCAAAACACAGATTCATTTGTACTAATTAAAAATATATTAGTAAATGAATTTACAAAAACAATGATGACAAGTTGTAATATGCCCAATAATCTTTGCATTAATAACTTGCTTTTTTTTTTTTCTTCAAAAAATAAAGTCTCCATTTTTGTTCACCTTGAAAGAAAATAGCCAAAAAAATGACATCATCTTTGGTGAAGATTCAACAGCAATCTCCAAGTCCTGTTGCCATGACATCTCAACAGAGTGCCGGTTGGGCTCAGCAGCAGGTGCACGCACACACACGCACGCACGCACACGCGCACACACATATACATGCACACACACACACACACGCTCACCCGGGCAAACTGACATGTTTAACTGAGACCCCTTTCTGTACTCTACTGCTGTGTGGGAGTCCAGCAGTAATGGGACATGGGGGTTTGGGGGTTATGTTCTGCATGAAATCTGATCCAGAAGTCATCAGAGAGACCAAACTATCAAATACACACTGGTAACCTGCAGAAAACAAACAGCACTGCAAATCTGAGTTATTATTATTAATATGAAATAAAAAAGGCAGCTCCCCTTCTGGCTTTAGTCAAATGAAGTTGCTGCTTTAGGAAGCCACTGTATTGAGCAGCCTGTGCCCCAGGTGGACCTTTCATTCAGCTCAAACTGTGAGCACTTGTTTCAGGGCTAGCAAAGAAAGATCATTATAGAAAACATGCCCCCGATTAATAAAACTTCAACATCTGTTTCAGTCAAACATGCTGCGTTTTGCAGGCCATTTCAAAGCTTAAAAGGAGCATGAAAAATTCTTTTTTGCGTAAAAAAAACAAAAACTCGTAGACCTCAACCCCACAGGTACAGCAGAATTCAACAGCATGAAGCAGCTGGTGCCAAAAGACAGTGGCACTGAAATCTCAGTAACCCATGAAGATAGAGGTGTTAAGGGGGGAGGGGCAAACCATTCACTCTCTCCATGCAGAGTGATGGCTTTAAACGAGAAACGTGCACCAATGAGAAACACAGTCTTTCCCAATCCGGAATCAGGAAGGAGCGGACTACAGCATTTTTCACCTGGTTCGCAGTGACTGATGCAAATGTCAATGAAAGGGTGACAGACCCTTGACGTAGCTAAAAGGGAGGTGCTACAAAACCTAGCTCCCTACGTGAATGTGTTCTCCATGCAGCTTAAAAAAAAGTCAATACATCATTTTGTAAAAGTACCTAAATGCAGAGGTGACTCTTCTAAAATGGTCAAAAGAAGGCAGCTTCTCAAAGTCTTCTACATTTTGGCCCTGTAGAAAAAGGGCAATGTTTCAGAGTGATGTGCACTACAGCACACAATACAAACATGCACTGGAGACGTTATTGGAACTAAAAGCACCAGGACATTGTTGAAAACAATGCACTTCAGCTGCATCGGCGATGCACCGGGACAAGAAGGACATCGTTTCAAATTCCGAGACAAACTCTTCAGTGAACATCTGCTTCCACAAGCTTTTAAGGGACCAACGCTTCCATCTGAGGTCAAATTAACATAATACAAAAAGTATTCCGACTTCAAAAAACTCATTTCTGCTCTGATAAAACACATGGAGAATCCAACTTAAGAAAACTACCAAACTTGGAAAAATGTAAAAAATAATAATAAAAAGAAAGAAATGCTTCATACAAATGGCGGTCTTCTCTTGAGAACGGTTGATTAGAAGAAACTACAGTTCTTACATTCTATCTAGTATCTTCTTTTGCCTAGAAGCATGTCTGAGGCCTCTGAACGTGAACATATTTTGTAAATCCATTCCATCTTAACGAAAAAGCTTCAAGGGAGTAAAATGACAAACGTGACACAAAACACAACCTCAAAAGGACCTTGTTTTCCAGTTATAAATGACAGTATTTCCTAGTATGCACTGTGGGATAATGCCATTAACTTAGAAACAAACATCAGTTTAAAAAGACTAGTTCTACATACATTACACATTAAAAACGCAAATTCATGTTGTCACACAATTGAGGAATCATGAATGATGAGAGCAAAGTAGTGACTGGGACTAAAAGAAGTTTGGCTGGGAAGAAACAGTCAAACACACACAGACTCACACGCACACATGCGCGCACACACACACACACACATATCAAGTGAACGGCTGGTTGTAGTCATTTCTTTCAGATCTCAGCTCTGTCCCTCTTACGCCCCCTTCAGGAGTTGAGTGAGAACTGGTCCTGTTCTATAGGCTTTTTCACCCAGGCACCCAAGCCTGCTTTCTGGAAGGCCTTGATGAGCGTCTGCTTGGCAGAGTGGTACTCCACCGCTGCCTGTTTGGCTTCATGGTACGAGCTGGGTTTGGACATTTTGATCCGCAGGGTAGACGAGAGCTGAGGAGAGAGACAGGGATGAGAAAAAGATGCTGCGTCATAACAAGGCTTAAAATCTACGCTACGCATGCAGCAGTGAAGTTATAAGATATAAAAGACACACAAAGCTGGTAATCCTAAACCACAAAAAAATTTCTAATACTAAAGCACCAATGGCGTTTCTGATTAAAAATAGGCATAAACCAAGACTGCTTGGGTTAGGGTTATAGTTAGGTTGGATTATATAAATATATTTATATTGAACTTAAATCAGAGCTGCATTTAAAGATATTTAGTTGAATGTTAGTTAAAGAAAATGAACAATTCCAATTACAAGTCCATTAACAAAGCCAGTACCATTAAGTGCACAAGTGCCACTATTAGCCAAATTGAATAAACACACATCCATATATGAATATATACAATAGATGCGCATATGTAAATACTAATATGCTGGAACCCACTAACGCCTACTAAGAAGAGCCCATACAGACAGAACCATGCTCCACCTAACTGATCATAATTCAGTGAGACCCATCTGTACACAAGGAACTGTCGACGCCTCTTTAAACTGAAATGATTATTAATCCTAAGAATTTATTCATATTCTTTGTGTGTTATTTCTATTGTCGACCAGATGAGGATGGGTTCCCTTTCTGGGCCTTGATTCTTCCCAAGTTTTCTTCCTACAGATTTGTTTGTTGCCTTTGCTCAGTAGGGGCTGGTAAAGCTGGTAAAGCTGGTAAGTTGGTAGTTTTCATATGTGACCGAATGTAGAGCCAACCGTTTGTTTAGAAATGTAAACAATATTTCCATGTTATATAAAAAACACTATAAAATTCAGTTTTTCTATGGACCCTTTAAAGGACACTACAACTACATGTACATTTTCAGGGGTCACATTGCTTACTGGACCCTGTAAATGTTTGCACTATACCTTTGAGTGCAGTCGAACCCAGCGGCTGTAGAGAGCGTGCTTGCAGAGGCGTGAAGGCCGACCCATGTCATCTTTGCCTGTGGTGGCATTAATGACCTCCAGGCCCTGGTCTCCCACAGCCCAGTTCACACTGAAGTTAGGGGCCTTTCCTGGTTGCCGTGCCTCTGCGTTGCTGATTCCTGCACCACACACACACACACACACACACACACACACACACACACCAAAAGATGGTGTGGCTCAGTGAATGTAATTATTTTGTGATCAATAAGATGAAAAGGATCCCATGCATCAACGCAGACATTTCAAAGACCTGAAGATCAAGAAGATCATTATTTCTCAGGAATAAACATCAGGCTGATCTTTTGACGAGAATTTTCACAGAAAAATAAATTAGGATTTACAGAAGAAGAAAAGTGCTTGAACTGCCAAATGGTTATGAAGTCTTACAGCACTGCAGATTAGACTGGGCTGAGTGAGGTGTCAGCAGCTGGGATGATTTACAGCACTCTATGTAAAGTGATGTAAGCCCTTCTCAAAATCTCTTAAGCGGAAAAGGTTAATTGCCCAACCCATTATCTGTCTACCTGCAGAGCTGAAGGAGGCAGAGAATATGGAGGACAAAACCAAAGGGAAATAAAGTCAGGACAAAAATTCAAGTGCTGACAGCATCATTCGGGCCCATCTCTATTCGGGCCTATCCGAAACTTTACTCCTCATTACACCTGTCGTCAAGGTAACCTCTAATGTCTACTTTAAACAAGTTTATTTCATGTTCATTTATTTCTGGTTATTGTAATTTAGATTACAATCAACACAAAGGTAAGCAAGCTTTAGAACAGCGTCACCTCAATTCCATTAAAAATCAAAAGCGCTGCTTTGGAAAAGTTATCAGAGTGGCTTGTGTTTGTACAGCAGCATTGTTATGCCTCAAAACGCACAGACACACTTTATCAAATCGAGACTTCAGCAGGAAGCTACGAAAACTCCTGGGAACCTGATGTAACGCGCTGAAACACAGTGTGGAATAAGGTGTGTGGAGTGTGTTTTATCACATCTAGAAAGGGATCAATAAGATTAAGGTGATGTATTCGACAGATGTTAAGCAAATATCATTTTAAAAGGAGCCAGATGAGAAACTGGGCAGAAGTTCTGAAATGCCATTCAAGCCTTTGAACAGAGAAGGTCCCGCTGTTGGCTCACAGATTAAAAGGGATAAACTGTTTCTTGCTGACATTGTTAATAAAGGGAAAGAGAGAAGAAAGTGTGTGCACGTGTGTTTGATAAGAGAGAGAGAGAGGGAGAGAGAGAGAAAGAGAATAACACTTCATCACAAGGTAAAAACACAGTTTAGTTAATTATTATTATTACTCTCATTACCACATTTTGCACCATTTACTTCTACATTTAAACTATTTATATATAAAGTCCCGTTCATATACAGTACCGTGCAAAAGTATTAGGCCCCTAAGAAATGTATATTTAATAGTTATTCAAACAGACAGTGTTTGTATTATTTTATTTTCAGTTCACTTATATTAGAATAAACACATACAATTATTACAATGAACACGTTTGTCGATGTGTTCGGTTACTATTTCCAGAGTTCTCCTCGTGAAAGCCTGGAATTATTTGAAGTAACCATCTAATCCCTGGTTTGGGCTCAATCCGTGTTTACAGTGCTGCTGCTGAGAAAGTTTTCTTACGATAACGTGTTTTTGCTGCAGAAAGATCCTAATGCTGAAACACAGTACTGTATGTCCAAAGGTTTGTCGACACCTGCTCCTCCATTAAAGGTATTAATAGTGGAGTTTGTCCCCTGAAGTAACAGCCTCGACTCTTCTGGGAAAGCTTTACACTAGATGTTGGAAAACTGCTGTGAGGACTTGATTTCATTCAGTCACAAGAGCATTGGAGAAGTCGGGTACTGATGACGGGCGATTAAGCTCTGGATCACAAACACCACTTCAGCTCACCCCTACGGGCTGAATGGAGCTCCATTAATCCAGTTGCCAAAGGCTGGAGACCTTCATACCCCTCTAGTTGAGGCTTAATACTGGACAGGATGACCTACGTAAGACTCATGTGTGGCTGCTCCACAGCATTTCATTCCATCGGCAACACTTTTCTATGGAGATTATAAAAGCAGTGTGTGCAATTTAACTCCTGTGCCAGCACTGCATGCACACAGTATCTGAAGTAGCTGAACTCAGTAATATATTTTGTCACAAGGGCCTGATTCACTAAGCCTTTCATGTCTGTTTCTGGCACAAGAGAAGAACACATTCTGCATGTGTGGTACTAAACAAGGTTTATGTGCTGTTTGATAAAACACAAAACGTATTTTACATGATCATGCATATATATTTGAGAGAGGGCTGTGCAAACCGAGGGAGAACTAAGACAAAAAGAGGAGGAGAAATTACAATTGCAGTACAACATTTTGAGCCATTGTTTGTTGGACAATCCCGTTTTTAAACATCTGATGCAAATTTGTGCAAGTTCTTCAAAGACAGTGTTTAATAATGGCAGAGGACAGATTTTGTTTAATTTTATAAGTCAAAAAGCTGTAAGAAGACAAATCTGCACCTTGATACTCTGGATGTGGTCTGAGTGCGTAGAGAGAAAAACTGTGGTCATGCATTTTAACTGGAAACTAAATGCCAGCCTCATAGCTCCAGTTAAGTTAGAGAAAATACAGATGATCCAAGAGTTACTATGGTACGACTTAAGATTTTTCAATCTTACGATGACAAAAAGTCTGGCATGGCAGGAAAATGTAGCAGTGTATGTGGTATAATAAGATGGGACACTGCTGGGATGTACTGTACATACTGTATATATTTTTATATTTATATATTTTTTATATTTTATATATTTTATATATTTATATTCATTACCTTTGTATTTTTATTAGTATAAGATGTATGTTTATTTTTTGTCAGTGTCTCTATGTTGCAGTCGCCACATAAGCAATTTCCTTAGGGACAATAAAGTTTTTCTGATTCTGATTTTGATACCATCCTGTGAGATGCCAGCAATCGAGTTTTTTAATTTTTCTACACGTTTAAAATATTTTCAGGTTATGATGGGGTCAATGGAACACGTCTCCATTGTAAGTTGGGGACTACCTGATGTGAAAGTGATTATTTGTCATTGTGAACACACAAAGTGCACCACAACACACCCGGGGAGCAGTGTAGTGTGGATGGACCCTTACTCAAAAGGTACCACGGCGGCAACCCTCTGAAGTGTTGAATACACTTTTTAATATTCTACTATCTATGTGCATGTTTAGTTCAGTTGCATAGCAACTATTGTAACTAATCTGTATTAGTGATCCCAGGTGAGTGAGTCCTTTCTCTAGCCACTAAACATTAAAAGCAGCACGCTGTGTGACCAGGCAGCATTTCCATTTCTCTCACCTCTTCCTTGCTGACATCGCAGCGCGTATAATGTACCAGACTGAATATGTAGTGAGATGCAATGAGAAAATGAAAAAGGTGAAGGGGTTTCCCTCACCACTGAGCAGGGGCCGGTTGAGGGTGAACTGCTGAGGGAGGTCCTCAATGTCTGCGATGCGCTGGTACATGGCCCGAGAGAGGTGGTCCGCATGGTACAGGCTGCCCAGTATAATGCTGGAGAAGTAGATGGGCTCAGTGAAATAACTCATCAGTGAGCCTTGGATGCCCACTACATTCCACCTGTAACACACACCCATGCACACACACACGCAAAGTATGAGAGATAATAACCTACATAAACATGTCAGGAACTACTGCATTAGAAAACTCTTGCTTTGCCTGAAGCATTTTCTGTGTTTTATGTATTACGCTTATGTCTCCTCTCACGGATCGTATTACAGTTACTATGTACGGCAGAAGAGAAAGTTGGAGGACACAACACAATTAGGGAAAACACCACATGTCACATATCTTCAGGAACAGCTACAGCGCAGTATAATTTCTGGTAACATGGGGAAGGTGTTAAAACATGGCCTGAAGGGGAAGAAGAAATAAATGATGAAAAAGCCTCTACTCTACAGTCTGGGCCTTGATGCAAGTATGAGATGAACTGATTCATTAGTGCTATTCTTCCATTTCCCTCAATTTTGGCCACTCACAAGTCTCATAGTGCCCCCGCAGTAGTCCACCCTTCTGTAGCGCACAATCAAAGGGTCTAATCAGCACCGCCTCTACTCCCCCAAACAACACCTGCTGCACAGCAATGCTGGGAACGTACACTCAAGTGATTGGAGCTCTTCTGTTCAGCATGGCCAATCAGCTTCTTCAAACGCCAGACTGACCCGAAAGCCTTCACTCCAGCTATTGTTAATGTGGTGACTTCATTAAGCAAGGAGCAGGAAGGCCTAGGTAAAAGACTTCTTCTCTCTGTCCCTTGCCTTTAAAGCCAGCCATTTAATCAAAAGGAAAGTAAAAAGAACAGTGAATTACAGATGAGCTGGAGATCAAGCGCTGCTAGCAACTTTTTAACTAAAAAAGCTAGCAGAGCAGTTAATAATTCAGTGAGATGGGTGGGTGGAAGACTTCACCCAGAGAGGGAGCTTGAAGGAGGAGATGGAGTCATGGTGTGCAGGAAAGTCTTTTTTCCTCCCCTTAAAATTCTCCTTCAATGTAAAACCCAAGACTTTTCACTCAACTACAGCAAACTACCCTGCTGGCACAATCCGGCCCAAGCCAGAGCCGTTATAGGGCACAAAGGGGTCAGAGACCAGAGAATGTGCAGCAGCGAGCACAGCTGACTGAAGCTACGTATACGAGAAGGCTGCATATAAAAGTTGATGTAGTCGACAGGACTGCAAAGGTCTGTATGGATTTTTTTTATTATCAGAGGTACAGGTGTTACTATCGATCAGATTCTTTCAAAAACCCTGAACTGAACTGAAAAAGGTAAAAAGGAAAAGGCAGAAAAACATATACACACACAATGTTTGTGTTTTTACTCTTGTTTTTTCTTTTTGCACTTATCCACTTACTATGGCTATATATATATATAATTATCTACTACTAATACTTAACAACTCAATCAAAAATTAGCAACAATTTCCATGAAAACTACCAGGAAAATGTATTTTGATGATCTAGGAGCAGATCTAAGGGCAGGTTCACCAAAAAAGCTAAAATAAAGCCTTTTGGCAACAAGCATTCTAAGTGGGTCTATGGTAAATCCAAGGATGAGTATGTGGAAAAGCACATCATGCCCACTGTAAAGTATGGTGTAGTATGGGCTGTTTCTCTTCCTAAGGCACTGGGAACCTCATTAGGATACATAGCATGAACTCTGGACAAATATCTGGACATTTTAAATGAAAAGTTGAAGATGGGTCATCTTTGGGTCTTTCCAACAGGATAATGACCCTAAACAACCTACACAAAAATGCCTCAGATAACAAAAGAATCAAGCTCCTTCCATGGCCATCTCATTCCCCTGACCTGATCCCCATTGAAAAGCTATGGGGTGAGCTGAAGAAGAGTGCAATGCCAATAATTGTGGCACACATGAGTTCATGTAAGACAATCATTCCTTTTTTACCAATGAATAAATGTACTGTTTGGAGTTTTCTCTTTTTCTATGTTGTGATCCTATATATATTTTTGGAAATAAAGAATCTATCAGAAGCCTAAGAACACACCAGGGGTGCCAATAAAATGTGCAGAGAGCTGTATATATCTTTGGCAGTGTTTTATCTGAAAATGTAAATTTGAAATGAAACGATTCTTTTTGTGATTAAGTAGTTTAATCAAGCAATCATGACAGTGCTACACAGTATAATACAAAATAATAAGTGTGATCATAACTCTGGGCTTATTTCTTTTGAAAAATGCGAGTGTGCTTCAAAAAATCATTAGCTACACAATACTGAAGCGATACTGATAAATTACATATATTCTGTTCTTTTTTTTCAACCACTGGTACAGTTCCACATTGACAATCATGCATCATAAAGCCTGGGATCCAGATTCACAGCCCATGCTGGTTATGTTGAAAAATAACCCCATCCAACAGGGGATGATGGCACCTTGAGCAATAGTGCAATACAAGT
This sequence comes from Lepidarchus adonis, assembly GCA_037576955.1. Classification (NCBI taxonomy): domain Eukaryota; kingdom Metazoa; phylum Chordata; class Actinopteri; order Characiformes; family Lepidarchidae; genus Lepidarchus; species Lepidarchus adonis. Next base: position 20,996,329 of record JBBIGC010000002.1, read on the forward strand.
GATGAAACGCCATTCGCTGACAGCTACCCATCTCTCAAACTCTAACGGCCATCTTCCCTTCGGCATTAGTTACATAAGAGCTCTAACAGACTCCTGTTGCCAAAGTAAACCACAATCATTATCAGCGCCTGTTCTTTCCTTATGACAGCAAGCTTAATAGACTAAATGAGAGTGAAGGCAGATAGTGGCGGAATGATGATGAGGCTAGGCTAAGAGTGACAGTGTGTGTGTGCGTGTGTGAGAAGGTAAATAGATAAGTAGGAGCGAGGTGCTCTCTCATCAGCTGTGACAGGGCCTGTGCTCTGCACACACAGCTGCCTCTGACACCTCCTTATCTCCCCACTCACAGGCGTCAGCGGCCGGGGCGGACAGCATCTCAGTCATTCCGAATAACTCCGCAATCCCCTCCCTGGAGCCAGTGCAAGCCTGCTTCTGCGCTAGCATTCAACCAGTGCTCAACGTTCCTGAATGCTTTGCAGCGGAACATGTGCTGCCATAAGGGAAAGAGCGCATTCTCTCAGGAATGCCTAGAAACTTTAATGCATTTAAGTGAGGTTACACATTTGCTGGACGCCCCCCTTACTCATTTGTTAATACAGTGCCATCTTCCATCTTCTTCCATATTAATAAAAAGATTGATACAAATCATATTTCCACTATTTTCCATGTACTTCAGATCTGCCATGTTTGAGTTTTAGTACTTTGGTTTCTCAGGTATGAGGCGAATGTAACCCAAGATGCCACATTTTGATATGAAAAATAATTGGCTGGTATATGGAAAAAAGTGTAAATTTGAAAAAAACTTCCGCTGTTATAAGTGCTCTTTCTTTGTAATTTATATTTCAAAAGTATTTAAACCCTAAAATATTCTGGAAGTAATAAAAATCTCATGTAAAAAACACAACTACCTACTTATATTTATAATAGATTTACCTTAGTTGAATATTTTTCATATTATCTGCCTAAATATTTGATCACCACCCTATGATTATATAAAAAAAAAAAAATTATTATAAAATAAATATTTACCCTTTTTACAGTAGGCACTTTGGTTCAGATTTGATGAAAACAATATATATATATTTTAATTAAATGACAATCTATTAATAAAAATTTCCATCAATTATTAAAATACTTTATTTTAAATTATTGTGCAATCAGTCTAAGCACATAAAATGCCCCCCAATCTTAACAGCTACATCTAGAAAGTATTAGACTTCAGTAGATCAGAACTATATTTTTAACCTGCAGTTTAAGTGTTATCTATAGGCACACTTGTAGGCTCACCACGTTCTTGGGATTGTGTGCATGTTAGACATGTGCTTTACCTGGCGATCTTGTCGCTGCAGGACATGGTGAGCAGCCTTTCTCCCTGCAGAACTCCATCCCATGTCTGAATAGTGTTGCTGGAGCGCACTGGAATGGTTCCCTCTCCAGACTCAATCTTGGTCCTCAGCTGACCCCGGGCTTTTCTGTTTGGGTGTCTGTCTCCTTGGTCTGATGATGAAGGAGAGAGAAGTTAGCCAAGAATTCTATACAGCAGGCCAGTCCATCACCTCTCCGTTCATTAACATCAGTGAACTGGCAAAATAGACAAAGAGTTTCCTCATTTGCAATTTCCATGAACGTGCAGCGCGTGCTGTTCTACAACATTCCTGACGATGCACATCGGAGTAATTGTGCATCACACAAAAGGAAGCAGTTGAAAACATAATGATTCACATATGACACTCGCAGAACAGAATTAATCAGACACAAAGGGGAAAAAAGAGACAAAGCAGGCTAATTAAAAAGACAATTGAAATTTGTTTTCAAAACACGGCTAGACAATTGAATGAAATTCTAATTAAACGAGACTGATCACAAAGGGAAAACATCCTGGGCTTAAATGAATTCAATTATTAAGCTTTGATAATTAATTTCCAAACAAGTGGTTGAATAAATCATTTTGGAAAGCTGTCACCCAGCTAAAAAGAGATGAAAGAGATGTCATGTTCTCATATCTTATGCAACCTGAATACGTCCAACACTACTAGGAGTCCCTCTGGACCCAACACACTTTAACAGTGGTCACCGGCCGATCTGAAAAAGCCTTCTCCAGTTTGATCAGAGCACCTATTCAATCTCGCTCTTTCATACATTTTCATACATTTGTAGGTCAGAGTCGAACCCCCCTCTGTCAAATTATATGTTTTGTTGGTTTTCCATTTTTTCAATGGACAATAATCACACATCTAACCCAGCGCATTATTTTATGGGCTGGAAAAAACAAAAATCATTAACACCACTATCTGGTGTGATGCTGAGGAGTTGGTTTCTTAGTGTTTCATCTCAACCTCTTTGGAGGATTTAATTTTTAATTGTAACATTTTAATTCTTTAAAATTGCTTTGTGAACAAAGAATAAGGTTACAGAGCGTACTAGTGATTGGCATATGTAATTACTAGTATCACTGAATATTGAAATGGCAGTTGAAAATTAACAATCATAATTATATCCGGCTCCTCTTAGGTTTTTGTGTGCACTAACCCACTAAGCTTGGGCATTTGTGTTCTTATTAATGTCCTGAAGCAGACAGCATTGTGGATAACATCACTTTTCCAAACAGAAACTTGGAGATTTGATTAAATAATTAAGTACTTGACTCAGCACTTTGACTTATTTATGGGGAGGGGCTCATTACTGTAGTTTTTTTCCAAGCAGGACACTTTCTTTTGAACAGTTTCATGCATCAACTTTGCCTGTCTGTCTGCCTGCCTGTCTGTCACCAAGATATTGCAATATGTTCTTTTTTTTTTAGCCATGTAAGGTGATACAAGGTCATTTCTGTGTAAATTCTTGTACCACTCACATTTGCTTTTACAACTTCCAGTAAAGCAGCTGAAATAGAACATGATTTGAGAAAATCAACCAGCAACATTTGACACTTGTATGTAACGAATCCCAGACAGATTTTTCAGTAGGGACCATTAATAGACACTCATCTGGGCAAACAGCCTCAGGTCCAGAAAAAGGTTCTAGCATGAGTGTGCTGAATTCTATTACTTCACTTATGTGATGGTTGTAACACTCTCTTACCCTCAACACCAGCCTCATGGGGGGAGAAGATGCGAGCATCTCCACACGGTGACGTGCTGATGTACAGGTGAAACTGAACGTTGTCTTTCAGCCGGTAGCCATGTTTCTCACACCTTGTAAAAATAGATTTCTGATGCTCCTCTTTGTTGTTACTATGTGGGAAGAAGAGTATTTTTATTTAAAATTGTGACCATAAACACCAGTGGATATGCAGCACACTACACAGAACACATATAAACACTCAAAGAACTAGTGTTAGTGATGTACAATGGGCAGCGGCCTAGTAGTTAGGACCTTGCCCTTGGGATCAGTAAGTCACAGGTCAAAGTCCGAGCCCAGAAGCCACCAAAGGACCCTAGAGCGAAGTACCATCTTGATATACTCGCCCCAGGTGCTATTGATAGCTGCACATGTGAAATGCAGAGGTAGCATTTTAGCCTAGTGGCCTAGTGCTTAGGAACGTGCCCTTGTTATCGGAAGGCTGCAGGCGCATGTCCCACTGAGGTACCCTTGAGCAAGGTACCATCCCAAGTGCTGTTCATAGCTGCCCAGTGCTCCAGGTGTGATGGGTTAAATGCAGAGGTAGCATTTCATTATGCTGAGTTTATGTCGATTGAGTGAGCATGACTCAGTTGCTAGTGTCTCTCACCTCAGAAAGTGCTCCAGCTGCATGTACAGGTATCGGATGAGCGAGCGGCGGGCGATGATCTCCGCATGGCAGTCATTAAGCGCCAGGCCACGGTCACTCATGTACTCGCCATTGATACATTTGGTTCCCGTTGAGACACAGATGACCTGGGCCTCTTTCACGTCAGTGCCTGAGGACACAGCAGTGAGAAAAGCTGAGACATTCTTCTAAAGCGTCTTGCTGCAACTGTGCTGAACTAGGCTCCGTCTTGTTACGATCAAATACATCCATTTAACAGTAAATGACGGCATATAAACATCTGACTCCACACATGATCCCAAATCAACACCATCACTTATTCTAATATCAGTGTAAACTGAGGAAGCATGCTTTTGATTTATTTGATTGACAATCGGAGCTGACATGCAATATTATAGTATCAGTGAAAAATGAGTGAGAGAATATAATCTTTGTTTAGAAATGTTTAAATATTCCATGTGATGAAGCTCAGTGACAGACAAACCCTACAAAACTACACCATCTTTCATTTATTATTTTGGCCCCATTTACATGATTTACATTTAGTGATTATCCTCAACATTAGCACCATAAAAAAAATTACTCTTAATGTGGGGTGCATTGTATGTCCCAACATTTTTCTATGATAATCAGCATTAACATTTAACCCTGTCACCAATTCACCAGTTGTCCTTCCATGGAACATATTTGGTACAGTCTAACTACTCCAGACCTTGGAACACTCCACAAGACCTGCTGTTCTGGAGATGCTCTGATTCAAAGTTGCAAGTAAGTAAGTAAGTCAATAAATAAATAATATATTTATTATTATGTATTATAATAATATATATAATAATGTAAAAAATATATATATTTATTTATTTTTTGTAAATATGGCTCTGCTGGCTCTTATTTATTTGTTCCATTTTAAAAGATGTTGGAAAAAATACATATTGTCGCGTATTATATATAAAAACAATACTCAAACTATTGTGTACATTACTAAAGATGTTTCTTTCCTGCGGTAACATTACAACTGAAGCGATTTTGAAAACATAATTGAGACCAGCAAGGCTGGGTTGCATGTCCAGATAAAACTGTCACCACTGAGGTGACAGTAAAAAAGCTCATTTCATGAATTCAGTTTATCAAATTTGACAGACAGCTTGTTTAATTAGACTGTATTGCCAGTTTGCTGTTGTTATATGCACACATGAATTTTGCACCTAGCCACATATGGATACAGATACATACATTAAAATGGTTTTAATCACATTATTTTATTATCATCATCATTATTTAATCTCAATTACATTAGTAAGAAATATGCTGAAAATATGTATGACAGTTTGTCTCACAATGTGATACATCAATCATGAATTCTCATGGCCAATTGCAGTTCAGGCTTTCAAGCTTACCAAACTGGCCAAAGGGCATATTTTTTTCAAAATACAAATTGACCAAAAAATGGCTGTCATGTTACGTCACTAAACGACAACACAGACTGGCCTAAAATAATAAAAATAAGTATTTAAGTAAATAAATAGGTCAATAAATAAGTGTTTTAAGCCAAAATCAGATTTTCACCATGTGGTTAATGATACGCGGTTACTTCAATTTTAGATCTGACGCCCTTTAAACATCACATGAAAGCTGCATTCACAAGACTTTCATTAATCCCCCCAAGGCAGGAGCATGAACGCAGCCTGAGAGTTGCAGTTCCTCAGAGAAATACATGTATCTGGGCTCGTGTTTGATGGAGCATGGAGCCACAGCCTACCTGTCGTCATGACAACCCCAGCCAGAACTTTCCGCCGTGCGTGAGGGGACGTGAAGTTGTCTGTGAGCTCGCTGAACTTGTCCACCACAAGACGAGAGACGGCGTCCGCTAGAACCTGAGAGAACACACAGCAGGTTCAACCCAAACTGCATTGACAGAGATGGACATTAAGGAGAGCAGGGCTTTAACTTCTGAAACCAGGAGAAGAAGAAGAAGAGCTTGATGGTTAACAAAAGGTCTAGAATCAATCTCCTTAAAGAACAGAACAAACGAGTTTAACAGAGAGGTCAGGCAGATGAAACGGAAGTGAAGCTCTGAGGTGAGCATCGTCAGTTTCACCAGCGCAGTCGTGGGATTTCCTCTCTAATTTAGTTTCACTTGCCAGGAGCTTCAGGCATTTCTTTCTCCCTGACAGTGTCTTTTTATCTTACACTCTATTCTCCTCTGCTAATATGGTGGAAAATGATTATGCCAGAGAGAAGTTAGTGGTTGAATGGGCACAAATTAGAGACATTAGTCCAACATTGCTTCCCCAGTACTTCAGAATCACTCAGCGGTAGACGGTTAATGTGAGCTCGAACCGCAGACGAGGGACTGACTTTCTGTGCCATAGAAGGAGCTCTTTCTCCCTGGCAATCAAACACGCTTATACTAGTGCTCAGATTTTCATTCATTCCCCCACTGAGCAACAGGGGGCACCTTTCATCTGACGGTACATGAAATAAATATTAACACACTGCAAATTCACTGGCCAATTATACACTGCCACATTGAGTGAGAAGTTGTATTAAACAAACCAGTGACAGGCAAATAAAGCGGGAACAGCTGCGCAAAGAGACCAAAGCTAGATAAAAAAGGGCCAAAAAATAAATAAATTGCACGTTTTCGCCATTTCCTCAACCACAATTTCGTTTTTTCCTGCATCTGCACACAAACGCATGACTGGTGCAATCAGTCAGCTGATGACAGACGCCCTGTTCTACTAATAACTTTCATCCCAGCCACCTTCTCACCATCTACCTAAAACAAATTTACCCATGCGCCCCGGCCGCTGCACAAAGCTGGACTGACAGCACGTTAAATCCTGCAGCGAGGGACGGAAAGGTGGGGGTGTTCTGCTAATAGAGCTCCGTGTTCTCGGCTTCGGGCCTGTCAGGCACGCGAACAGTCCATAAGACATCAGTGCCAGCAACGGAACCTGACAGCACTGCTCTTCAGCAGACAGGCAGCAGCCAGACTACAGCTAAACGCTCTTGTTTTGACACGGTTCAGAGGGAGATGTTAATTAAGATTGGGACGGCCTAGGTCCCCGGCCTTATCTGAAAGCGGGATTAACAAAAGGTTTCGGAAATGTGTAAATAGTCATTTTTCCCTCCACAAACACACAAGACACTGCTCCTCTAAGCCACCAGGTCCATTTTATTGCCTTTTTATCATCCATCTTCCTTTTCAATTAAGCTTCAGGCCTTAATGAAGATGGGCATAAAGTTATGCTATTGTGTTTAAGAATCAATCACAAAGCCTTTGATAAAGAACTTATCTTTGACAAGTCTCCTCAGAGTTCAGCACATTAATCAAATACTATAGAGCAGCGGAGAGACAGATTCCTCATTTCTGTGGATCAGTTAGCTAATCTTCTGACGTCCGATACGCTTTATCAAACAGTCTGATCAGGGTGGCTGGAGAGGGATAAAATAAAACCGTTCACAAGGTTAGATTTGGTTCAACAAGAGAGAGTTATTGTCGAGGAAAAAGTTCACAGAGCTTAAAACATTAAATTAAAAAATATATTTAAGTTTTGAAATCAGATTCCATTGATAATGTTCAGTGTGTTTCTCCTTAAGCTATGAATAACCGCAACATAACTGGTGCATAGCTATAAATAAGTAATGCATCTTTCCATAGATAGTAAGTACCTGAGAGGTGGTGAGTAAAAAAAAATATTTTTTTGGGATATCCAGCAGCTCTACTTTTCTGGTATAAACCATACATCCATAATTAAAAAGTGACAGCAAGAGGATCATGCGGGATAATAAATTATACAAAATAACTAAGAAAAGCAATAAATAAAAAACAAATAAATAAATAAACTCTACTATTCCGCAACTACCTCAGCATCTAAAACACTTGTATATATGAATAGGACATGTTAACTATGCTGTAGCACCTACTGTCTGTTTTATGACTAAGAAGATTGTATTGAACTCCCTGTAACTCGCACATCAGTATTGTCATGTCTGAATTTATGCTGATTGTTCCTGTACCTGGAAGTCGCTTTGGACAAAAGCGTCAGAAAAATGAGTAAATGTAAATGTATGTCTCACAATTGCCAGAGTATTAATGTAAATTTAAAACTATAAAACAAAAATACTAATTTGAAGAATGACAATGTCACTGTCAGAACAAAAGCTAACTCGCATTCATTAATTTTCCAAACCGGATTGTGGGGAAGCTGAATCCAATCCCAGAGCAACACAGAGACAGACACTATTCACACACATTTAGAGTAGCCCATCAAGCTAAATCACAAGCCTTTGGAAAATACGAGGAAACCAGAGCATCTGGAGGAAGCCAACAGGAGCAAGTGAAGAGACACTGTAGGACCCTCTTGTTGTGAGACCACAGTGTTAACCACTCCACCACTGTGTTGCCTTATTTTTTACACTAAACATGAACTTTTTTCATTGTTTTGTTTTTTGTTGAGAAATGAGAGGTTTTGTTCTGACAGTGATTGGATTTTAAAATAAAAGAAGACTAACGTCAAAGGACAAAAACCCCATTCCTAGGGAAAGGTAGCTCATACCTGGGGAAGATGCAGCTGCAGGCCCTCTCTGGGGATGGGCTGTCGGGACGGCGTTTGGTCCAGCTGCATGTTGAAAAGGGCCGATAAGGCGGCCTGAGCAGCTCGGGCCTTCGCCAGCTTCTTGTTTCTGCCTGAACCTTCAAAGGTCTGAGAGTCCACCGTCACAGACATGACAAAGTTCTTGGCGTGGCTCTCCCCACTCTCTGACACAAACTCGTACTTGAGGCCCGGCCTCAACTCGTTCAGGATCATAACGGGGTTCTTGCCACTTGAAGATGAGCTGAAGGTGGAGGGAGGAGGAAGTGGGGCCTGTGCTAGGCTGTTTGTGCCCGCTGCTGAGGGCACCGGGTACTCCCCCAGCGGGTTTAAGGAACCATTACCGTTAGAACCCAGGTAAAAGGGGTCCTCCGGTGGCGCGGGGGTCTCAAAGCCATTGAAGAGCATGTCAGGGAAGTCGGCCTGGTCCGAGGTGAAGTCTGTGTTGACGGTCAATGTGCGTCCCATGGCCAGATGTGCCTCTGAGGCGTTGGGGAACTGGACAAAAGAGCGCAGTGCTTTCTCAGCTGCATTCAGTTTGGCCTTCTTCTTGGTGGGTCCCGATCCCTCAAAAAGCTGCCCATTCACCTCCACGGTCATAACGAAGACGGGAGCATGCACCGGGCCGGTCTGAGAGAGCAGCTTGTACTGCAGGCCAGGCTTGATCTCATTCAGCTGCATCAGGGCGTTCTTGGGCAGAACAGGCCCTGGGGTTTTCTTGCGCTTCTTTGGCCTGAATTTGGGGTGCGCATGACCGTTATTGCCCTCCTCCAAGGGGCGCTTACGCCCCCCTCCGCCGCCATTGGGGAGCTGCTCGGACATGCCCGTCCCCTCCTTGGAGGAGACGTTGTCCAGGTTGCGGTTTTCCTTGACGTCGGTGCTGCAGGAACCTGCGATGCCCAGAAAGAGTAACTTACAACGCCTTCGTTGCAGGATCTTGTAAATGTAAAATTTATGGATTCCTTTATCTTTCTTTGTAACTGAACAAGTGATGTGTGTTCCTTTTTTTTGACAATGAGGATCTAGAACGTAATGCTTTTAAGGGAACAGAAACGATGAAGTGGCTTTTTTGTAGCAACATAGATAATAAATGTACACTATCAGACAAGGCGTAAGTACTCCTGAATAAGTACTGTTACTGAGGTGATTAGGCATTAAAAAAAGCACTACAAAGCTCAGGACTTCCGGACTGTTGGGTCTCTAACATAACATATGTCATTCTAAAGTGTAAACTGAGTCTCTCAGTAGAGGTATGTTCTGCAAAACCCTTCTCAGATTAGTAACATGTTTTTGGATTAGGAAGCATTTACATGTTAACATATGATGACAGTATGCAATATACAAACGGCAAATGAGAAAAAGAGAGAAAGATGTGTGTGTGTGTGTGTGTGTGTGTGTGTGTGTGTGTGTGTGTGCGAGAGAGAGAGAGAGAGAGAAGTACCCTGGCTACAAAAGATTTGTTAAACTGCAAACCTTCTGAATTATACTGGATGGGATAAAGGACTTGATTAGAGCTAGAGCATTTATCGTTGATGATCAGACATCACTGAACCTCAGCCGAGGTTCGGATTAGACAGACAGCATCGTTTTAGTGCACTGAGCACGATGTAGAACACACATCATCATGTCCTGTTCACAAAGTTGATGGAACTTTGGCTAAATTTTCATTTATAACATCCTGCAGCAAAAGCTCGCTAGGTTACTCCTTTCGGCGCTCAGGGAGAGAGAGAAGCATTCATGAAGTAGAGGAACAAGACAGGGTCGGGAAGGCAAGTGCTGCAGGATCATACAAGGAACAAAGGAGCGGATAAAGAGGGATATTAAAATAAAAATAAAAAGACAAGAGATAAGGAGAGGGAAGAAAAAAAACACAAAACATCACAGTGTCTTAGAAAAAAAGTTGCTGTTCTCTCAGTAACTGCTTCACAGTGCTTGTGGGAGCACACACACGGAAACGGAGCGTGTACCTTAAATGAGATCGCATCTCATCAACTCATCTAATCTGTGAAATTTGACAGTGGAGTAAACCAAAAGCTTTCTCTTGTCAAAAGCACATGTTGATGCAGCAGCGTGAAGCAGTGGCTCTGCCCCAGATATGCTGCAAAGGGAGCAGAGAAAACACTGACTCCTAAAGATCTAACGGCTGTAGACACTCCTCTGGGCCTTCCATCCACTTCAAAACAACATCGAACCTTTCGTTTTACAAAACCAGCCAATATTCATCAAGCCTGTGCATTTTAAAATGGAGGACACGTCCCCAAAGCAAGCAAGGAGAATGCGCAGAGTCCTCAAACTAGTTTTAGGCCTAGTTTTGGGCTTTACTGTATATGTTTGTTAGTTAAAAAGAAAGAAATGTGCTCCAAAAGGAAGGGACCTACTTGCCCCATCAGGCTTTATATGTACAGGCTACGAAATTTTAAAGAAACATACTTTCCCCTTTACCCCAGATGTAGTTGAACAGCCAACATATGCTAAGCGTCCAATTTTTAGACCAATAATTTAGATTAGCGCTCAACATTTGAGGCTAACATTGCTTAAACACAAGTAGTCAATATCCATCCAAACTGTTTGCGTAAGTACATGCCCATAACTTGGAGCTCACTCAAGTTACACGCAGCTCTTCATTAATGTGACACAAACTTGATGTGCTTTGGATGTGGAACTGTGAGCTATAAAAATGAACAAATTGCCAAACATGTCTTGGCTGATTGACTACATTTGGGTTAAGGGGAAAAATGTGTAAATCTGGGTTTGCGCTCAACCATTCCTTTAAGTAAAAAAGCTAATTTTACACAGAGACTGGGAACAACAGAGGCCAAAAGGCGTAAATGGAAAAAAGTAATGAAAACATCTCTACAGTGAGAAAGATAACATTATAAATGACTGCCAACCTTTTGAATCTTAAGTTAGAAAATATATATATTTGCAGTTTTAGCAAGGTATTAACCAGTTGTGGTCCCAAAGTGACAAATTTACTCTAGTGTAGTGAGAATTTCCATATGTATGTGAGTATATGACCAGTTCACATACTGACAACCTCACTACTGAGCAGAACACCAATGCCATGTTGATGTTCTACTAGACTACATGCTCTTCCTCTTTGTGACAAGACTAGGCACTTTATATTAGCAACGGCTAATTGTTAAGTACGGCATGAATTTGTGTGACACGGTTTTCTTTTTAGAAAAATTCCACAAAAAAGTGCCAATGAAAGTGAAACAGACAAAATATTGTATAACCTATCTGTTTATTTATCTATATACTTTGGATATACTAAACAAAATAAAAAGAAAAAAGAAAAAAGGTTAACTTTCATATATGCAAATATAACAAGATTTTTCTCATTTCAGATTTTATTTTGTTCCCTACACGGAACATAGGAAATCCTATCAGACTCCTGCATCCTTTCTGAATCATCGGCACAGCTAGAGGATATCAAGGCATGCTTATCCATGCGAAATCTAAATAAGAAACTGGTACCTCCTCTTTGAGGTGGTAATAAATGACCTTGCCTGCCATTGAAAGTAGCTTTCAAGAGAAGCCTGTAAGTGACGGGACAAAGGAGCGCTCCATTTCTCCTGGGTTAAAAGCTCTACCTAGCAGCCATCTTCCTTTCACAACACCACTGAATATGGCCAACAGCCTCAAAGGTTCTGAAAGAGTGTTGTCTATTCCTCAAGCCCTTTGCTTCAAATCTGCTCAAATATCAATTAACTCCAATTGTGTGCGGATGACTGGAGATAGGACTCTAGTAGTGAGTTTTTTTCAATGGTATGTGCTCCATATCTAGGTGATGGAGAAGGGTCTGAATGGTTAATTAATTGAACAATAGAGCCATAACATTGTAGTTTCACATTTTATACCCCAAATAAGTATTGAGGACAGGTTGGTTTGACTTTGCTGAAGCTTTGTAAAGGCCATTTTTAGCCAAAACCGAAGAAATGATTCAGTCTTTTCTGGAAATCAATTTCGACTGTGCCAGTTTTGATTTTCAGGATGGAGAAAACAGGGATTGGATGATGCACTGTGAAGAAGTGTTGGGGGGTGGGTGAGTATATCATTGGGCGACTGTAAAAAAGAAACATAAGGCCATGGCTGAATTCAGACACAGATGTTCTGTTTGTAGAAGTAACAAAAGCCTGAACCAGTGGCGCACATTGTAACCTTAAAAGCACTACTACCTGTGCTCCATTCTATCTAATTAAATGCACAGGTAATATAGTAGTGATAGTGATAACACAGGTGATAAAGTGCCTGTGCTATGATTACTCCTTAGCGAGTTATTGCCCTCAGCTACAATGTAATGCAAATGGACAGCTAACTAGTGCAGCTTATCAACTGTTAATGGAAATGCTGTTGCAATTAAAAACTACATATCTTTCTGGAATCTCAGCCGCATTGAAAAACCTATTTTAACTCCTTTACTCACAGGGCAGTTTTATCTATTCTTCATCTTGGATATTCTACCAGCCCTTGTAGCTGTGGCCTAATAATGACTGATGCCACTTTCTCTATTTAAAAAATGGGACTGCAAAAACTGATTTTCTATATTAGCAAATAGGAAAGCCATTCGAATGATCAATATGCTAAATATTTTGATGAAACCATGCTTTTTCACAGCTTGTTCATCAAACTAAAAGCTGTTTTATCACCAGTGGCTTACCGCTCTGCACATTATTATGTATTTTACTACTACCTTGTCGTAATTATTCTTGAGAATAAATGAAAGTGTGCTTGCTAGCTGCTGTCCAGAGTGACATATTCAGCCATCGTGACAGATACTGGAGCACGAAAATAAACTCAAAACCTTTTAAGCGGCTTAAAACTTCAATTTGATCACTCTCCATTTATTGAATAGAACTGACCTGAAATGTTTCATTATGTTTAAAATGATGCTGTTTTCTCTGCTCATCACTCACACAATCAAACAGCACAGCAGCCAAAGTAGTTGGTGCTGCCAGACTGGGCAGGGTCCTCTATTTCTTTGTTATCAGGCATATTTAACCTTGTTGTGCTACAAATAAAATTAAAAAATGATAAATTTTTAATAAAATTGTATTAAATTAATAATTTTTAATTATTTTTTTTATTATATGTATAAATGGTGTTTATAATACTGTTATTTATAACATTTATAAATAACAATAATATAAATACTGTTTATAAATATAATTTAATATAATTAATAATTATATTTATAAATGGTATTTATATTATTGTTATTTATAACATTTATAAATAACAATAATATAAATACTGTTTATAAATATAATTTAATATAGTTAATAATTATATGTATAAATGGTATATTATTGTTATTTATACCATTTATAAATCTAATTTACAAAAAGATTAAAAATGCTACATTTTCTTTATTTCCTATATTCTATTTAATACTCAAATATTCAAGATAGTGTCTGATAGTTTCCTCCTTAAAGGTAAAAAAAACCCTCTTGTATTCTAGTCTGGCAGCAGGAATTTTTAATCTTTTAGGAGCTCCCAACTGAATTACATGTAAAATAGTGAAGTAGTTGAGGATTAAGGGTCTAGTGTGAACGCAAAATTAAACAAATTCAAATAAATCAGTTCAATTTAATGTATCCTGAATCCGCATATGCACACTGTGACTCCCAGGTTTAGATTACACATCCATGTGAGTATTATGGAGTTACATGAAATGTGTAATCAAATGTGAATAAAACGTAGGTGTATTTATAGCTGTATGTGTACTGTCACAATACACAGACACTCACTCATGTTCTCCTCCTCATCCACATCCATGGTGAAGAGCTTCTGCTGCCCCCGAGCCTGCCGCACCCCAGCTATACCTAAGAGAGAGAGAAAGAGAGAGGGAGAGAGAGAGAATGAGAGACATTCTAAGATGCACAGAAAGACACACTAGCACAGAGGGGCTCCCGAGAGCAGCAGTGATGGAGGAAGAGTTAAGAGGAACAGAGCTGAGGTTAAGCCTACAGTAAATGCATAAATATTCAGCAGTAGGGGAATCTTGGTGAGAAAGGGGTGGGGGAGTGGGGTTGGGGGGCAAGGCTGACATGTCGTAATAGCAGAAGCAGTCTATCGTGACTTTAATATCCATGCGATTGGACCTCATTTCAGCTGCCTTGCGGGTAAAAAATACTGCTATTGACAACAACAGGCTTTTAGTACAGCGGGACAGATTCTGCATTACCCACAGTAACAATATACACAGCACATACAGGACAGATACATTACAGACCTTTTTCAGGAGGAGACAAAAATCATAGCAGGAGTGTGTGAATAAGGTCCATCTAGTCAGTGGCATTTCCTCAGAGACTTTAAGGTTGATTATATTACTCATCCATGAATCCAGACATTATTTTGATAATTAATTAAGCAACAATGTTCATCGAGATGTCAAACATTGAAAATGGATATAACGGAACAGTAACATCTTTATAGGAAAGAGTTGTACAGAAAATATTAAAACGTCTTATGTCCTTCTGTGTAAGTGTCCCTATATAGATTTATTTACAGGTCCTTCTCAAAAAATTAGCATATTGTGATAAAGTTCATTATTTTCTGCAATGTACTGATAAACATTAGAG
>JBBIGC010000002.1:21012009-21022360 GCA_037576955.1 Lepidarchus adonis
AATGTTTATCAGTACATTGCAGAAAATAATGAACTTTATCACAATATGCTAATTTTTTGAGAAGGACCTGTATATCTCATTTTCTTTTTAATATACGTATATGTATAGTAGTTTTGAGTATATTTGAGTATTTTTGAGTATTTAAGTATTTGTACCTCATTTCAATACATTGTGTTCTGTGTATACTGCTCTATTTCCAAAGAAACTGTCTTGAATCTTGAAGAAAACACTATGTGAAATGAAATTGCACAAAAATGAGGATGTTCATCTGACTTTTTGCTTAGAAAAAGGAGTGCAGTGGGACAGGGGTGTCCAGCTCTGGTCAAGGGCCAGTGTTTGGTGATTTCCTCAATCGAGCACTCCTGGATCAACTCACCTGTTCATTGCCAGGTTTAGTGAGAATGTGCTGGACTCCAACTTTGGACACCCCTGCAGTAGAACCTCACATGTTTTTATTGGATCAACTACTCAATGTGAGATTGACTGTAAAACCTAACAATGAAGATTCTTTTCACATGAATCAATCTTATTTTAGGAGTGAATTTTACTGCAGATGTTGTGACAGAAGCAGCTTTACGGATTTTGGTTCTAAAGAGCAAGCCAAGGTCAACAAAGGTGAGAAAAAACTCCCAAAACCATAGGAAGAAACCTTAGGAGGAACCAAGGCTCTGATGGGAGACCCATCCTCCTCTGGTTGACATGGGATTACCAAAATAACATCTCAATTTAATGAGGAGAGGTATTTAACAGGCAGACAAAATTATAGACCTGAAATGTTTATTTCTGCATTATGAGAGAAGTCCTTGTGTATGCTAGAACTTGAACAATGCAAACTTCAGGACATTAAAAAGATGGAATGTTAAATCAGTAAGCTTTAAAAGACCAAAGGGACTGTTCTTTGCCCCAACCCCACTCCAAAAATGCCTAGCAGGCAGCTGAAGGGCACAGGCCTGCCCCATTCTAAGTGGGCCAACTAATCATTGGCTCGATCAAGGAGAACTCAAAGGCAAAGTCCTCCAGTTCTGGTTACTTTGGGGACGTATAAGTACGCTGTCCCTCACTGCCTGAGGCTGCTTTCGTTTGCATGCATTTAGAGATGTGAGTGAGAGAGATTAATCAACATCTCACCCGCCTCAATACCAAACGGCGAGAGCGCGGCACCCCTGCATACTTTTACAAACCACTTTATCACTGTCCACCAATGGAGGAAAGTAATTAAATGCAGTCCTCAATGGCAATAAACAATTGTCTGCAAATTCACAAGATGAGAATCACTCAAAGCAATCAGCCAGCTACAGCGAGCAGCTAGAAGTCGAAGCACGCTGAAAGTGGGCTCCTCTCAGAACTGCACAGGATGAGCGTTTGATAGACCAGCATGCTCTGCTGTGATAGCAGCTTACAAACACACATGGAGTTTGGCAGGTGGATGGTCACATAGGGAAAAGAATGGGGCAGTGCTCCAAAACTTCCCGACACCTCAGAAAAGAGAAAGGCAGAGCTCAGAAAACTGAAGTAAAATGCTATTGTCACATTAGGACTGTGGTGGTAACAGAATAAACCTATTCAGAGAATCCTGTGGGAAAATAACTGCTATAAAACATAAAACTATTTGACAGCACTCAACCCTGGTTATTGGTTGTTCCAACATTCAATGTGCATCTAAAAAAAGACCTGAATCCAAAATGTGACAACAATAAGAATTAGTTGCCATCGTTGTTGTTGTAACTTTGTTGTTTCATATAAATTATCAGCAAATATCACTAACAAGGACAAACATTATAATAGGAAAGTGCCATTTAACCCTTAAAAATTCTGCAAAACATTCTTACATTCAACATAAAATTATTTAAAACCACTATGCTGATTCATCTTCCTCTCACCAGAACGCCTCTAAATTATGATTGGTTTGAAATAAAACTCTTTAAGAACCTCAGTGATAGACACATTGGCATCATTACATGCACTATACATCTAAAACATTAGAATATAATGAAAAAGTTCAGTATTTCTTGACATTCCTTTCAGAAAGTGAAATCCATATATTATATAGATTCATTATACAAAGAGTTGAATATGTGAAGCCTTTATTTCTTGTAATTTTGCTGATTATGGATTACAGATAATAAAACCCACAATTCACTGTCTCAGAAAATTAGAATATTAGAATCCGTTTAAACATTTGGGGGAGCTTCACAAGGTGTGAACTGAAGCTGGAGTCAGTGCATTGCAAGCAACTACACACAGATGGTTCTAGAGTCTGGAGAAAGAGTGGAGAGGCACAGAATCCATGTTGCTTGAAGTCCAGTGAGAAGTTTCCACAGTCAGTGATGATTTGGAGGTCATGTCTTCTGCTGGTGTTGGTCACTGTGTTTTCTGAAGTCCACAGTCAGTCTACTAGAAAATCTTAGAGCACTTCCTGCTTCCTTCTGCTGACAAGCTTTATGTAGATGCTGATTTCATTTTCCAGCAGGACTTGGCACCTGCCCACACTGCCAAATGTACCAAAAGTTGGTTCAATAACTAGGGTGTTACTGTGCTTGACTGGCCAGCAAACTTGCCTGACCTGAACCCCACAGAGAATCTATGTATTAGATAGACAGAGTATTATCAAGAAGATGAGAAACACCAGACCCAACAATGCAGACGACCTGAAGGCTGCTATCAAAGCAACCTGGGCTTGAGACCCAACCAAGAATTGAGTGCATAGGAATGAACATACTTTTCCGAAGCCTGACATTCCTGTTTAAAATATGCTTTTTAAATTGATCTTAAGTGATATTCAAAGTTTTATCATCTGAAATCCATAATCATCAAAATGCCAATAAATAAAGGCTTGACATATTTCACTCGAAGTGTAATGAATCTATATAATATATGCATTTCACAATGACAGGAAACAGTGAACTTTTTCACGATATTCGATTTTTTTTATGGATGTACTTCTAACCAACAAACCTTTTCCCTTCACAGGACATGAATAAAAAAGATGCAGATATCAGGTATCCGTTGGTAAAGGTTACTGAAGAACACTGCCCATTGCCCTCCACACAGAGAACTTTATTCTCAATTTGGGCAACACATCTCTACACCATTTACAGCGTTCATCTAATGTGCCAAACAAATGAACATTACACCCATCAGTCTTAACAATATGACTGGTAAAGTGAGCAAAACTCTAGTCATTTTATTACAGTGGCACCAGTAGGGGTGGAGGGTGGGATATACTGTATGCAGCAAGTGAATTCAGCTCTTGACATTGAAAAATGAAAACTGGGTGTAAGGATTATAGGCACTTTGATAAGGGCCTGAATGTGACGGCTCGGTGACAGTCAGAGCATCTCCTGAACGGTACATCTTATGGAGTAGTTAGAATCAGCAACAGGGTCATGGGCACCCAGGGCTCACTGATGCTTGTGGAAAAGGCTATTCTGTCTCACCTCTCTAACAGATCTGTATAGCTTTAGACAGGGCAGAGAGAGAGAGAGAGAGAGAGAGAGAGAGAGAGAGAGAGAGAGAGAGAGAGAAAACCAGCACTTTCTCTCTTTCAGCAAATCCACTGCCTTTACAGTGAGACACTCATGTCTTGACGGGCACTCAGACACTGGACAAAGGAGGTTCAGTTGTTCTCTCCAGCCTAAAACCACACATTTGACACTAGGTCGGGCATTTGTAGGCGTTGTAAAGACACCCCAGAAGTGTTTATTTCATGTTTTAACAATGTGAACAAACCTGCAAGAGCGATTTAACACTAACAAACCAAACTACAGGGCTAGTCTCTCTAACGCAGGACAGAGCTACAGACTGCAGCAGGTAAGCAGCTGGCAGTGTCTTACATCATCACAGGTGCAACATATTGTGAGTTAGGATTAGGATTTAAAATGAAATATTTTGTTGGGTCAAATTTTACAAAATGAAGCAACTCAAACACTGTCAAAGGTAAATTACAAATGTGATGAGAGCAATTTATTTTGGCAGAAAGAGTGGGGTGGTATCTATCTATCATCTAGTATCTATCTATCCCTCTATCTATCTATAGTATCTAGTATGTATTGATCTATCTATCATCCATCCATCTAGTATCTAAGTATCTATCTATCTATCTATCTATCTATCTATCTATCTATCTATCTATCTATCTATCTATCTTTCTCCCATCATAAACTGGACCGTAAACTAAATATAAAGCCAATGGAGAGAAGCTATAACTTTTTGAAGCTTTTAAAAACAGCGGCTGTCCTTTACACTGAAAAAATATTTTTTAGCGCTGTTACCATATGATTAATTTTTTTGCTTTCTGCTCAAGTATTCTACCATCAGCAATGGTATGACATCACAGCAGTAAGTATAGCCACTAACTGACATGCATGTAGAAGTATCAGCCACGAGTGTGATGAGCTGAGGGACAGGAGGCTGAGAGAAAGCAATTACACACGGGACAGAGCAGCTTGTGCTGATCTCATCCTTCTGCCTTCCCACGCACCATTCTTCATGGCCGACACTTTCTTAAGCTAAACTAAATGGCCTAATTAATCTGGCCTAATGGTGGGTGACAGCAAATATGCTACCACAATTATTACCCTATTAAAGATTAATATTCTGCAGGAAAATTGAAAAGGGGGCTGAGGAGGGAGGGAAATTTTAGGGTTGGGGGAGGGAGGGTGTGACCATCAGAACTTAAAGCCAGGTGGTGTACAATGTTTTGGCTTCCCCTCCTCCTACCCGTCCGTTTCTCATTGGTTAATGGCGTGTGCTGTAACGAGGGGCTGGGGGACTCGGGCTGGGGCTTGTTCTGTGCCTGTCGTGTTTGATTTGGCTGCTTCTGCCATTCTCTTTCTGCCCATGAATCCATAAGCAGCGCTGAGATCAGCTTCAATCTGCAAGCGCTGGAGGGACGCGCTGTTTGCGACGCTCCGGGAGGCCGCTGAATTTTTCATCTGCACTCAAGAGGCACGGCCCAGCACAGCGGGACCTGGCACTACTCTCCCAACACCGTGAAGGTCATGGAAGATGAAGGTTCAGAGCAGGCCTGACTAATACAATGCTAGAAATGATGACTGAAGTCAAATATATTTATACCAATCAGCCATAACATTAAAACCACCTGCCGAATATTGTGTAGATTCCAGTCATGATGCCAAAACAGCTCTGATCTGTTGAGGCATGGATCCCTGGGAGGTATGCTGTGGAACCTAACACCAAGATGTTAGCAGCAGTCTGTTTACTTGATTAGATTGAAAGTTTAAGTAGAACCCACAGATGCGATCAAGCTTCTCTGAGAAATGTGGAGGCCAAATCAACACCTTCTATTATGTTCCACCATCCATCTTAATGCAGATGCAGAATCCACAGCCATCAAATCCACCAAGGGTCACCACAGAGCAAAAACCATCATGTTCCACAGTGCTGGAGAAGAGCCCCATGCAACACTAAGAGCACATGTCTCCTTACCACTGACTGGAAGCTGGAAGTGGACCTGGACAAGCAGCTGAAGTTTCCAACAAAAAATCCAGCTACTCTGCACCGTCCAGACATGATCATTGTGTCAGATTCCACCAAACAACTGATTACGCTGGAGCTCTCAGCTGCTTGGGCAGAACACATGGAGGAGGCTAATGAGAGAGAACATTGTAAGTAACAGGAGCTGTTGGAGGAGGCATGACTGAGCTTGAGGTGGGCTGTAGAGGTTTTGGTGAGTTCACTCTGCTAGGCATCAATGGTCTGGAAAAAGGAAATAATCAAGTCCGCAGCTGAAGCTTCAGCTGTAGAGAAAACCGCTAGGTGTCTTTGCATAAAGAGGGTATAAAAATTGTGGACAAACATTGCTGGAACACAGGCTAGGGCCTGATCAACCCCGGCTGGATTGCCTGGGTGAGAGTGTAAGATGCTGAAAGACCTAAAACATGTCCTCTGCAATGTGGACTTGGCTTGGGTTTTTTTTATAAATCAAGAGTATGTTTATCTTTTAATTATGTGTTTGTTTTCCTAGAGTAATATAATTGTAATAGTAACATACTTATACGTTTTACTCAATATAATCAGACATTTTATACAACATGATACCTTTTAACTCAAAACAGTAATCAGACTTATAACTAAAATGTATCATATAATTTATAGTCATATCGGACAACACCAGCTCAGATGCGTTTTCCTGGACACAGCAAAGCTGGCATCTGTACTCTGCCCTGGCTACTTCAGCACTGCAGGGTGAGCTAGGTGGTAAAGCAGTCGGCTGCAGTGTTAGCACAGCTGTGTGTGGGAACACAGCATCCAGCCAAAGCTTATTCAGCCACTGCACACATATGTCAAACACACGCCCAGATCAAACACATGCACCGGCCAACAATCTGGACCAACAATCTGGACCAATAGATAACACTCGTTTATATCTCTGTATCTCACTGTTTTAATCTTTAGACACTGAGATGATTTTTAGATTCCTCTGGATGATGGAGAAGAGAGAAGGAGGAAGAGCGCAGAGGGAGCGGGGGGTCGCAATTAATCGATCTGTATCGATGCATCATGATCATGCAACATAGTGCATGATCTGATGTTTGGATCTGACCCATTATACTTCATTATACTTTATTTTACTCTGGTAATTTTATTTATTTTTTACAGAAAATCTGATTTTATTCATGACTACAAGACTGAATTTGACCTAAAATGTTCAGATTATAATCTGCTTGCATGTGAGTGAAAATGTAACAGATTGTGTGAAATTGCATCATATTTTATACTGACCACATCCCCCAGTATCGAACCCGAATCTCATTGTTGCAATGAAAAAATATTGAATCATTAGCTACAATAATCAATGTAGAATTGAATCGTGGGAACACTTGTGATTTACAGCCCTAGTAGTGAGTGTGTGACGGATGGGGGTGTGGTGGTGGAGGTATATGCACTGTTTGATTTGTTTTGAATCTGGTCTTGAGGAGATATGAGCATCTTGAGAATAGAGAGAGTTTATTAACCGTCCATCCTAACACTCCACAGACAAAGCACCCGCGCCAATCTGAGAGACACACCATGCTGTAACACCTGTGCTGAGTGATACATATTAGAGCCTTAACGGAGCTTGAAGTTTTGATCCAAAGCTAAATCCAGCCGCAGAACTATTGTCTGATTTCAACTGAATAAAACACCAAAAACAAAAAGTCCAATTACAACTAAAACCAAACCCTGAAACGCTGAATTCAACCTGAAAATTGAATTGGTTTTTCAAATAACATCCCAAACATTGTAGTTAAGATATTTCTTCCAAATGTTATATGATGTTAGATGTTAGCCATTCTATCCTTAAAGTCTTTCTATATATCAAACACAACAGTCAGGCCTAATAAATTAAATACAAATGTTTATTTGGCTGCACTAACCTACTTTCCTGAACTGATTTACTGCTTAGTTTCCATTTTTTTTTCGATAATTGAGCTAAAATCCAGCAGCAATGTGAGTATATGACTCGAGCATGACCACTTAAAAAATATTTTAAGGCAATGACAGCATAGAATAACAGCAAATTAAGAAGAAAACACAAAATGTAGAGTGAAATTTAAAACTAAAAACTAAGACGCAGGCTACGAGGGGTTTCTGAACCTGACCCACTTTTTTGGAAAAAGGTCTCATTGAGTTTAGACAACTATTTTGAGCTCAAACACAGCATGTCCTGAGAGATGCAGTCAAACAAAACAAAAATAACACATTATAATAACTCATACCTCATTACAAGAGCACTGAGTTTCTCTGTGTGTCTAAATATCTGGATATAGAACTGGAAAAGGAGTTTATTTCTGTTTTACATGATTTGAAAAATGACAATTGCTTCTTACATTAAATATTGAACAAACCATTTATACCAGGAGTGCAACACACTCAAACACATTCACTAAACCTGTCAATTAACAGGTGTACTTGATCAGGAAAATCCCCAATCTGTGCCGGACGCCATCCCTCCAGGCCAGGAGCTGGGACCCCTGCTTTACACCATCAATATTTCCTTTCATAATCTATTACAAACTTCTAAAGATAATGTGTTTTTTCTTCATTAAAAACAGACAATAAAGGTCTAACACTACTGATGGGTTCAGCACTGACAGCTTTTACCAATAAGTAAGAACGAATAGAAGCAAACTTATGAAACAAAAGCTGAAAGTCAGGAGGGATCTGTGCAGTATTTCACTAAGTTTTCACAGGGTTGACATTTTTTGATGAGCGAAGGAACCGGCGCTCTATGGCCAATCAGTCACATACGCAGCGTTCCTGAGCTTTTAAGCCTCTGCGGCTTAAGAAGTGACAAGCTCTTCAACGTGGGCTTTATTAAAAAAGCATCATTTGCGAAATATTCAGGAAAACAACGGGTGATGTCAAAAGCGAGGGGAAAAACAAGTCACACACGCTCACCGGAGAGACACGTTTCACTGGGTCTTTGTGTAAAGCCCGGTTTTGGGATCGAAACAGACAGTGTTTCGTTCCCTCTGCTTGCTTCTATGCTCTTATCTTTTAAAGATGTGGTTGGGCTCGTGTGCTGAGTGAGTGCTGACTGATTCCGGATCCAGGTGAATGCTCTGGAATGGTGCACTGGACGAGGCAAACATTACCTCCTTTAATGCAAAGGGAGAGTGGAAGGATGGTGGCAAAATCACAGACTTCTGATCTAAATGATACATTAAAATGGCACTCTAACAAGACGAGAGTGTGTGGAACTATAATGTTCAAACCCCAGCTAATTTCAGGGGACACTGCACTATTATTAATGTGATTACTATGTATAGCAGGAGATTCAAATAAATAATAACAATCCAGTAGTACCTCATACAGCCGCAAGGTTACTTTCCAGGACCCATTGCACATGACAAGGTTATGAGGATGCGTGGCAACGTGTTTTTTCATTTGTTTGATTTTGTTTTTTAAAACCCTAAATACGGTGGGGCAAAAAGTATTTGACAGCCACCAATTCTGCAAATTGCCCCACTTAAAAAGATGAGAGAGACTGTAATGTTCATCATAGGCACACTTCATCCATCCAACCAATCCATGGCCAAGACCAGAGAGCTGTCTAACGACACCAGGGACAAGATTGTACAATGCGATTTCCTAGATTTTTTTTTAAAGAAGTGAACCTATGATGAACATTACAGACCTCTCTCATCTTTTTAAGAGGGACAACTTGCAGAATCTGTCACTGCCAAATACTTTTTGTCCCACTATGACCCCAATCATGCTCCCAAAACAATTTCATTTGGATTTTTTTATGAAGTGTATGGCGCTTTCATTCACGTGATATTGGCACCCAGTGCTAGTAACCTTTTCTTTTTTGATAACATCATCACCTTCAAACATTTCCAGGAGAACTTGGGGTAAACACTTTTGCAGATGCAAACTATTTAGGCACCAATGAAAAATGTGAATTGTGAAACACTCATGTAAGAGGTATTACTGTAATTAAATAATAACAGATTAATATGGATAGTTCCAGAATAATATATGCATTATATTAAGATTATAGCAATAGAAAAATATTAATATTTCCACTTCGTTTCAAATATCAGTGTGTGTCCTTACACACTGCTACACTCTCCAGAGTGGAGGATCATCACAGGTTGCTTAACAAAAGGTGTTTCTAGCGCTGAAGAAAGGTGGATGCTTGTGGGTGGGCAGAAAGGCGGTGGTGGTTGTAGAGTGTGATTTGCTTTTTTTCAGCTATTCTAGCATTTCACCTCACACTACAAACAGGAAACTGCCAACAGGACTAAGCAACACCAGCATGAAACACCAGTTCATTCATATGCAGATATCAGAGCACACATAACATCAGTGCAACTGCTGCGAAATCCATCAAATGAAAGACACTGTTGCACTGATGCAAAATAAAAAAAAAATGGCAACATGTGAATCAGGTCATTTTAATACACCATCTTTTTTTCCAGCAGAAAATGGCTACACTCTCATAGTCCATCCCACACTCTTCTAAAAGCTGTGTAAGTGAGCAGGAGAAGAAGTGGGCTGGGTTCAAGCTGGAACACAATGCTATATTTAAATGAACCTGAGCTTGCTGAATTGAAGAGAGAACGCGATTATTACTATAGTGAAGCAATTCTGCTCCTAAACCGAACCCAAAATGAATATCAGCCTTTTGGCTTTTGAGATTTTCCACTGTGAAAAACTCACACTTTGTTGGAAATACTAGTAAAAATGTCCTCACATGTGCACCCCTGTTTTTTTATTTTTTATATATTTAATGCACCTCACCAACACACACACACACACACACTCTCACACACACACACTCACACACACACACACACACACACACACACACACACACACACACACACACACACACACACAC
>JBBIGC010000002.1:21024235-21036669 GCA_037576955.1 Lepidarchus adonis
TTTTGGGGTTTTTTTTTTTTTTTTTTTTTTTTTTTTTTTTTTTGCATTTTTAAGTAAAGGATTTTATTGTTATGGGAGAAAAAAATCATTATCTCTAGCCACACCCAGGCCTGATTACTGCCACACTTGTTTTCAATTAAGAAATCACTTAAATAAGACCTGTCTGACAAAGTGAAATTCAGGAACAAATGAGAAAGAAAGTAATAGTAGTATCAGTCTGGAAAATGTGATGAAGGCATTTCTATAGCTATGGGACTCCAGCGAACCACAGTGAGAGCCATTATCCACAAATAAGGCTGGGGCTGCTTCAAGACCTGGAAGACTTGCTGTGATAAATTGAAGCATGAATTCTGCTGTCTATCAAAACCTCCCTGAAGGAGAATGTCCGGCCACCTGTTCATGACCTCAAGCTAAAACAAACTTGGGTTCTGTAGCAGGACAATGATCCAAAACACACCAGCAAGTCCACCTCTGATTGGCTGAAGAAAATGAGGACTTGAAGACTTCAGTGTTTTAGTCAAAGTCCTGACCTGAATCCTAATGAGATGCTGTGGCATGATCTTAAAAAGGCAGTTCATGCTTGAAAACCCTCCAGTGTGGCTAAACTACAACAAATTCTGCAAAGATGAGTTTGGGGCAAAATTCCTCCACAGCGCTGTAAAACTCTCATTGCAAGTTATCGCAAATGCTTGATTGCAAGAGTGGCCCAACCAATTATTAGGTTTAGGGGGCAATCACTTTGTCACAAAGGGCCATGTAGTTTTAGATTTTTTTCTCCTTTAATAATAAACTTAAAATCTCAAACAGCTTCGTCCCCTGGGCCATCAGGACTTCAAATAACCCAACATACCACATCATTAATAAACTAAGGACTGAATCACGCAAAAAACACGACTTTCTGTATATATCACTCCACACTCTATTCTATTGTATATATCACCACCTATTTTATTTCTTCATGTTCATCCTTTCTAAATTATTCTTGTTTCTTTTTAAATATTTTTTAAATTCTTAAATTGTATACTTTTTCATTTTCTTCTGTTGATGCACCGCTGCTTGGGTGGAGCACCCACAATTTCGTTGTATTTCTGTGCAATGACAATAAAAGCCTATTCTATTCTATTCGTTTTTGTGTTTATTTGAGTTGTCTTTTACTAACGTTTTGACTAACACTGGGGATGGACAATAGGCAAACACCTTTTTTTTAAATGACTAATCTACCCACACTAGATCACAATCTAATGTATTGGGCTCCCATGATCTACAGGTATCCATCTATCCATCTTTAACCTTATATAGCATTTTTCTCAAAACCAAGGTCATAGCTACATTATTAGCTACACCTCTGTGCAAATGTAATTAAATATTTCATTTAAATTTTTACTTTCTGTACTGACATACCCGAGTCTCCACATCTGATTGTCGTTGGGTACGATAGTGAGAAGTGGCTGCTTTCTCTTTTCGCAAAACAAGACTGGAGGCTTAAATTTAATCAAATTACAAACAAAGATGTCTCTCCTGCGTTTAAGCACAAACATGGCATTGAATCTAACCGGACATTCAGCTACACCCGAATTACACCATGTTTTTGCACTGGTGAAAGAGAATGAAAAAACCTGAGCACATTTTAAACTCCAGGAATGTCCAGTAAACAATGTAAATTCAGCAGCAGTAGCCTGTATAAGAGCATTGGTGTGTGTGTGTGTTAAAGACAGAAGGTGCAGTCAGGCTAAAGAACACGCAGTCTGAAGCAGAAGTGCTGAGCCCACACTGTTCTCTTGCTATCAGCGCTGAACTAAGCTGAGCTGGAGGTGGCAGAGGTGAGAAACTCTTTTATTGTGTTTGGGGTGGGAGAGGGTTTAATATTTGACGGCCGGCTGTTCATCACAGAGCTGCGGGAGTGAAGGCCTGGCTGGCAGAAAGTTACAGTAGAGTGGATATGAATTTTTTATTTGACAGTTTTATGTGAGATTGCTTTTCATAGACGAGGCTGGAGAAGAGACACTGTAGATGTTTCGGGGAAGATGAAAGGGGGTAAAGGATCACCCAATCAAACCTACACACAAACAAGAAAGACTGCAAACACACACAAAAAGGCCATATCCTATATTTTTCTCCTCCACTGCGCTGAATTTTAGCCATTTGTCTGGGTTTATGTAGTAAAATGTTTATGTAGTAAAATGATTTTCATTCATTTCATGACCACTTCCAGCATTTCTTTATCCAGGGGTGTCCAGCTCTGGTCTGGGAGGGCCAGTGTCCAGCACAGGTTGGTGATTTAACTGATCAAGCACTGCCAGGTTTAGCGAGGGTGTCTGACGTGGGAATCTATCAAACTAGGCCGGACAATGTCCGAGCAAGTAGCCCCCCATTTTTATTTTCTGTCCACTTCTACAGGCCATCATCATGTTTTGTTATGTAAATGGCATAGCTCTTGGAATTCACAACTCTACAAGCAGAAGTCACATGCTCGAGGAACCTGTTTCTTTCTCATAGTGTCTCTACTACATTCAACAAGACTGGGTACAGTCCAGTATTATTATTATTATTATTATTATTATTATTAGTTAATAAATTTGTTTGTTCTGTAACAATTTATAGACTATATTGTAATTTACGGTTTATAATTATTTTAATAATAAAGCATACAAGCTTTCCAGTCGGGACAAAATAATAAAAACAAAATATGAAACAGATATTACATATATATTATGTGTTTGTGTTTAGACCCAAGTCCATCTTGTGCTATAAAAATTAACTTCAAATCATAACAATAATAACAATAATAATAATAATAATAATAATAATAATGACTATTAATACATTTATTCATTAATACACATGTTTGCTCTGTAATAATCCACATTGAATACAACTACTATTATTAATTTAAATACATAATTTGTTTTTGTAATCTCGTACAATAAAAATGTGTTAATGTCATCACAATAAAAAACAAACAAACAAAAAACACATGTATTGGAAAATTGAACTCAACATTTTTGGAAATTGTAAGGACCGATTTAGCTGACTATGCCTTAGACTGATCTATGCAAATATCACGTCTGATTGGTTGCCTTGTAACTTACCTTAGTTTGGGCTGAAACACTCCTGACTATTTTAAAAGGGTCATGGGAATGAGTGGAGTCAAACTGCCCAAGACTGAACTGGTGGATTATTGAGATGTGATTTTCATGACATCACAAAAACAGTGAAAAACTCTGGTTTTGCAGACTGAAAGGTAAATTTTAGAAATGTTAACAACGCTTCCATACTACACTTAACTCATTTTACAAACCGTGATGCAGGCACGTTCAGAAAACTCCCCTACTTATTTTCCTTCAGGTGCAGTCATAAATCACCCACGCGCATGGTTATGAAAGTCTGCACACGGCAATGAACGACTGCTCTCTCAGAGTCCATCATGCCAAGGACAGGAGGCCGGGACACTGACATATTATGAATGAGAGAGAGAGAGAGAGAGAGAGAGAGAGAGAGGGAGAGAGAGAGAGAGAAAGATAGAGAAGGAGAGAGAGATCAATTTTCCTGCCCAAAGCATCCCATCTCCCTGTCCCACAGCCTTTTACATGCCCCTCCATGTCCTTTGATTTCTGTCACCCCCCCAACGCCACTTAGGCTGAGAAATATGGCCGAGCCCTAGACCGTGCTGAGGTAAGGATTTATGCTCCATTGACTTACCAGCTTCTCTACAACAAAACTTACAAGGAGACACTGTTCCACTTTTATGGCTGAGCAGAACTGCTGTATTTGACTTGGGAAATGTTTTCAGCTTCACTCCATTGTCTGATAGACACTAAAAGACATTACACTTCGCCACAAGCGATCGCCCACAAACTTCACTCGCCTCCCGGCTTTGATAATCACAGGCTACTTTCTGTTTTCTCACAAACATACGCCGTATAAGCGTTCGTCTTAGTACAGTACGCATGACGCAACACAAGGCAAACTAGCAGGCATGAAGGTAACTTCATGTGGTCTTCAGGGAGCTCTTCTTGAGATGATGCTATGAGCATGACAGATTCAATGGCCTAGCACAGAGCTCTGAGGTTTGTTCGAAAGCTCCATCAGGACACAGGAGCTCAAAAAGCTGAAAGGGAGCTTTCTAAACTACAGACAGAATGTTTGGAGGCCGAGGCTGAGGATCTTCAGGAGAAATCTTCATACTGCAGATTCTGCCTTCAAGTAAAATGACAGTTCTTTATAGAAGGAGCCTGCAAGATGTGAATTACGTTATTTATATTAAATACATACATATTTTGTACATTCTAGTTCTTCTAGCTGAGGAGATAAACTGGGAACAAACTATTTGCACAAAAAGCCTTTTTGCACAGTACTGTATACATTTATAATTTAGGATCATATTTATTAATTCATTTTCACTGCGCTGCCCATATATTAAGACCAAAGCACGTAAGATGAAAACAATAAGAGAGAGTTGAAAAAGATTTCGAAATGAGAATAATAATAAAAAATATTGAATAAAAATAAGAAATACTAATAAATAATATATTGTGATGTGCAAATATGAAAAAGAATGCAAAACGGTGCATTAATGCACTTCTTCCAACACAGGAGTAATAAAAAATTCCTTCTCATCCAACTCTCTAATTGCCGTTCTCCTGGGTTTGTTCCATAAGGGTTCTATTTATTTGTCTATCCTAGAGTCAAAGACCTAATTCACAGCCATTAGTGTCCAGAAAGATATAGTACGTTCTTCCATACGAACTCCACAGTAAATGAATGAAATATTAAATTATGGATTTGGAAGAAACGCCTTTGAATTGAACCTCTGACTTTGAATTGTACCAATGCTATAAGAACGGCATCCAACCAAAAATGCAGCCGGAGCACTGTCCTGAGTGGGAGTGTTCAAGCATCAAGCTTTAGCAGAAGCATGCGATGCTTTTGCCAAACACTGCACACCAGACCAGCCTTCACCGCACATCAGCAGAAACGAGTAGTGATACAAAACCCATTTACAATTAGGCTCCCCTATCAAACTCCAATTACGGCACGGGAATCGCAGGGGGAAGTCAGATCAGCTCCTATCCCATTACAGAGCCTGATCAGCACATCCTCAGGAAGACACAGGAAGCTGGGTGAAGGGGAAATAGAAGCATTAAGGGAGGATGGGATCATTAGGGTTGGCTATTACCCCCATGGAGAACTGTGCCAAAGAGTTCAGCACATCGCAGCTTTTGGTACGGCAGAAGTAAAGGGAGACGTCACATAGGTAGTTGGGTGCCAAGATATTTCTGAGGTCCTGGGACATACAAAATTTAGTCTGACCACAAATAAGTATCATGTGTAAATAATTTGGTACACTCAAAACATGGATTACATTTTACTGGGAATAAAAGCAAAACCAGAAATGTGATAATCTGATCCAGAACGTAAACGATAATCTGGAACCTTTTCTGTTTAATGACAATAAGTCTTAATTCTAAGCAGGGACACCGCAATGGGACACTGACTATCATAAGATTACCCAATCAAACAGGAAGATCTAGCTTTTGGCTGCACTTTCATGTTGTAGAGGAATTTTATCCAGTCAAAGAAGGACGTTTGTTGTAATGGCCCTTAACACACCAGTGTTCTGAATTTGAAGCTTTAAGTAGGAAAACATAAATGATTTTTGTTCCAAACTCAAAGAGAAAAAACGTTGTGGTGCTGTTGTCTGCCTGTTTTATATACTGCACTTTTACTAAAATGTTCAAAGCTTTGGTTGCACTGGTCGTCTTCAACTTTGGCAGCATGTCTGAATTTTCAGTTAATATATGTCTGTGTTCACAATAGTATATATTGTAGTCATATGGCCTTGATATGGTTTTGACTGGTGGTTCGGAAAAGTGGTTCTGTTGACATCACTAAAGTTGTGAATTTGTGGAATTTAAAGTAGCTTATTATTTATGTTCTCACTTCCACCAGTTTTATTTTAGATCAACAGCATATCCTGCATGCTTTCATTCACTGCATCATTTTACACATCACCAGCATTTTAGGCTACCATCACAAACCCAATTCTAGTTTTGCCTTGAAATGAACTTCAGTATTAATCTATACCTTAGATCAGACATGTCAAACTGAGAGGCTGATATCCAGCACAGTTTGGTAGTTTCCCTCCTCAAACACACTCACAAAACTAAATTAACAGGTGATTTGAACCAGGTGTGTCTGAGCAGCGAAACCATCAAACTGTGCAAGACACTGTCCTCCAGGACCGGAGTTCCACAGCCCTGTCTTAGATGAATAATTAGTGCTCCTTGCCATCATCATTTCTGAAAAAAATAATTGCAGGCCATTAACTATATTTTCAGGTACACCTAAAAAATTTGAATATTGTGAAGAATATTTCTTGACATCTCTTTCAGAAAGTGAAAGCCATATATTATATAGATTAATTACACATAGAATTAAATATGTCAAGCCTTTATTTCTTGAAATTTCCATGATTATGGAGAATAAAATAATAATAATCTCTCAAAATTCTAATATTGTAAAAAAGTTCAATCTTGGAATCATATTTCATAATGACTACAGACCCCAGTACTGAATTAAATTGCATCGTTGCACATTGTAAGGTATAAAAATAATTGCATCGTTGCACATTGTAAGGTATAAAAATGATTGAATTGTTGGCTAAAAACATTGATGTAGAAGTGAATCGTAAGGACACTTGTGAGTTACACCACTAATTTCCATATTTGATTTCCAGTCTTATTTTTACATATTAGGCCTTCCCTATCAGCAAGGTAATTTTACCCTGTGTATTTGCAGAGATAGGGGATTGCACTGTTTTTGCTGTGATGTTTGTGTTTTATTTAGTGTTAGTGGATTGGTGGGTGAGATGGGGGGTTAATTGTGCAATGTGCTAAGACACCATCAGTGTGGTTTTGCCACAAGTCTCCTCTCAAATGTGTTTACTGCTGTGGTGTATGTTGAAGCATTGAAAAGAGAATTTCTACCTGGATCAACATTTCCTAAATGCTTTACTGTAATATGAAAGTGTTCATACATGTTAATAAACACAGTGCTGTGCAATAAATCCTCTACAGCATCATGACACACGAGTTCTGACTTACGTCAAAATTCAAGTTACATCATACTGAGAGGAACCGAACCCTGACGTAACTCGATGAGCCCCTGTTTATACAATTAAAATGCTGATAAAAGAAAAGCACATATGTCCTAAATATGTTAAAAAGCATTCTTCCAAATGATGAACTTGCATATATTATATTTAAATGACAATTCTGGAACAACGAACTTAGCCGTAATATAGTTGTTCAATAGTTATAGTTTGGTGTCTAAAATGTGATTGTTCTGAGTTTAATGTAGAATATAAGCAATAGAAGTGTGGACTCTGCCAAAGAAATGTACAACATGCAAGACCATATCACACACTTTGCCTCAAACCAAACACATCTCAAACAGACTTGCTTTAGTGATCACTGACACAGTGTTATGTTGTATATCTATAAAATAATCAAAAGCACCAGTTCTAAGCCACAGTGGGTGCAGAAAATATTCAGACCAAGAAATATTATAGAACAAAATATTCAGTGGGTGTATACAAGACAATAAGTGTATTATTACTGTGAGAATGATGATCATTCATTTCATTTCAAGTCTATAACCATGTGGCCTTACAGCTCGGAGACAAGGGTCTCCCCTTGTCAACAGCAGGTGGAGGTCAGAAGGTGGCAGGTAAGGAAAAGTAATCATGAGAGAAGGAGCGAGTGAGCGTGGTGAAAAGAGGTAGAGCAGACAGAGATGAATGGCCCATGCTAACGGGGAGAATATGAGGGATGCCAAAGCGCAAGGCCCAACACAAACTGTCACAGCCACCCCTCGGAGTCGTAATGCAGATGGATAGATCCAGCGGTCAGAGCAGATTCATGAAGAAATGAGGAGCCTCTCAAAAACGGAGTGGCAACCCCCCTCTCCTCTTTCCATTTACTTCCCCAAAATTATATTTCAAACAAAGCTGATAGTCTCTCCAGGGCCACAGGGCAGCTGTGTTTCTCATCTGTGCGAGGTCAAGAGAGCAGGAGGCTAGAATCAGAAGAGCCTGCAGGAGACCATAACCAAAATGATAAAGTAGGAATGCATGGATATTGAATTCCCAGACCATTATGACTGGAAATGAGCTTCCATGACCAATTTTCATACTGATTCATACTTAGATTTACTTTTATATCTATTAGAACAAAATCAAACTATAATACTGTAGTGAAGGGCAGCAAGCATAAGACACATTAAAGATTAATTCTTCAGGAGTTTTACCTACATGATATTGCTAAATGAGATACATTTTTAAAGAGAATTACAGAAAGCAAGGAAACATTGCAACTTACCATTTCTCATATCTAGAGAAATACATAATACATGAATGTAACATTGGGAGTCTTGCCCAAGAACCATTACAGAGAAATTCTTTTTGTGGCATTTTTCCTGAGCGCAAATTCGGAGTGGAAAAAAGAGAGACTATTTAAAGATATTTTGTTAAAGATCATTGCCTTGCAAAGAGTGTTTTGTCTCATGTTTTGTAGCATTAATGTTTTTTTTAAGCTACATAGTATCAGCAGTATATTAAAGCAAAATAAAACAGTTAATCAGATTACAGTGGTAGAAAAAGCTATAGTGGTTTTAAAAAAAGCAAAAAGGGTTTGAGCAAACTAAAATGAGATGGTTAATTGTGATTTTAGGCGAAAATCCCATATTAAATCTGTAACAATTAAAATAAATCAGAACATTAAATATGCCACAGAAAAAGTATGCAACAAAAATACATTACAGGTGTAAAAATAAATAAAATACACTAATTAAAAAGATACATTGCTAGATAAATTAAATTAATTAATAAAAAAAGTTACATTACGCATTATCCTAACGTGTCTTACTGTTGTGCTTTAGCAGTTGAAGTGTTTAGTGCAAAATCTCTGTAGTTGTGTTTATCATGTGGGGAAGCTCCAGCCTGTGCTGCAATGCAGCCCTGCTCTGCCCCGCACAGTGCCTGAGCCCAGGTAATGATCCTTAATGGGCCACACGTGCGGGGGACGCTGGCTGGCCGAGCGCCTAATGGAGAGGGCTCCCAGCGGACAGGGCCGCCTGTCGCTCCGCCAGATTAAAACTGATGGGCCGGGTTTGCGGAGGAGATGAGCGTGGCCACCCCCTGCCCTGCCCCACCCGGTTGGCAGCATGCATGCCGCCTGCCGCCAAAAACCTCTGGCTCCATTATTCAATTTCTGCCCCTTAATGGCCAATAACGGGTCTGAATTAGACTGCCAACACCGATTTCACCTCGCAGCAAATTGCAGATTTTTCAGACTTCAAATGCATTTAGGTGTTTCCCCCGCACAAAAGCGGGCGACAGGATGCTTTGACAAAGTGGCTGCTGATTTCTAATGCTTGAAAAATGAGTGGCAGGGAAAAGGAGAGAAGAACGGCTGCCGAGACTGCACCCTGCTGCTACCTTCCCGCTGAAAGACCATCAGGAGAGGGCAGTGGCGACTAATCACTGCGCACACACAAAAATGTCGGCTTAATAAATGACACGAACGGAGGGACATTTACAGAGCTGCGCTGAGGGAGAAAGTGGGGACTTAGTAAGAGTGCCATTTGCGCTTACTTTCTGAGAGGCAAATGGACTTTTTTCACACTAGTAAACAAAGGGCCTGGAAGTGCTATTGAACAACCTTTCCTGACCTCTGTTTATTCTAGTTTCTAGTGTTTAGTCTACAAGGAGCTGATCAGAAGCTGAGTGAACTTTCGCTGAACTGACAGAACTTTAAATACACAATTACAAAAGCAGAAACTGACTGTGTTATTGGGTAATATTTGATTGGGTAAGAAATATAGAAATATATTGTAGTAATGAATTACAGAGATTTTCACACTCAATCTCAAAGTTGTTCCAGGCCGTTGCAAATGTTAAGCCATTTCAGCCACAAAGAGTGATTTCCCTATCACATGGTTCCCGATATATGGTTATGTTGGTCATAACATTCGGTAATAATTGAATGAATTATAACCTATTGAAGAGATTTCCTCCTGTCACTGAGTATTCAAAAAATAATCTTTTCATTCAATGTGAAATACAATCCTGAAATTCCATTAACTTGCATTCCTCAACTTCCACAAACCCTCAGGTTGGGTGGGATCCATTTCATTCAGGAAAACAAAAGCATATAGTGAGAGTAAAGTGGGGTTAAGAGTTTGACCTGAGCAAACACTTTGTCCACCAAGATCACAGTGAGGGTGTGAAATCAGAACAAATTTGCTAAATTGTAATGACTCAGATGCGTAAATGAGAACCACACAAGAAGCAATCAGTACAGGGTGAGGGTGCATCTGGTATATGACATTCTCATGGCACGAGCAACAAAAATATCTGAACAAGATGGCAGCAATTGGAAGGATTTCACTGAATGGGAAGCAATTTAAAGGACAGATTTGTATACATTTTGTTCATGGTGCTGAATGCCACCGTTGAAATGATTTCAAACTTATAGTTTTTTTGTGCTGTGTAAATAAAAGTGGCATTCTTCCAAGTTTTGGACTACAAACTGTAGCAGAATAGTATTTCTTATTTAGTATTTCTTAGCCTTGGTTCCTTTCAATGTTTCTTCCTATAATTAGGGAGTATGGGATGTGCCATACCATGATGGTGGAAGCCAGGTGACTGGATATTGGATTGAGAAGAAAGAGCGCAACACCATCTTTTCATTGCCTCTGTTGCCTTTGGCTCATTGGGGGCTCGGACCAGGATCCCAAAAACTCTGTAAAGTTGCTTTGTGACATCAGTTGTAAAAAGCGCTGTATAAATAAAATTGAAGTGAATTATAACTGGCCATCATGAGCAAAGCAGCTCCATATATTTATTTGTTCAAAAATAAAATGAGACACGGGAATAATGTTTGCACTGGCAGCCAAATCTGCGTTATCAATATCGGGAGTGAAAAAGTGGCATTGGGACCTCTCTAACTTTTAACTGCCAACATCGTTTGGGCTGCTGAGGGCGTTTCTGTGCAGAGTAAGTTCTCGTTGCAACTACTGTACATTCATGACTACGGGATCACAAAACAGGCTTGTTGATTTCACGATCACGCCCCCAGAGCGTTAGGGCTTCGCTACAGCAGAATCCCAGTGGATTGGTAGGTCAGCTGGATTAAATTATTTATGTTCTATTGAAGGAAGGAAAAAACCCAGCTATGAAACACTCTGAAGTTGCAACGCCGCTGTATTTGACTGCCTTCTTAGTGTCGACATAAATCTCAAAGGGTATGGTCAGCTAACTTCCTCCACTCAAACCCTGGAGTGTAAGAAGGGTTTGCACTGGAGCAGAAATGAGGATAAGTGCGTGGGAAGCAGCTCACTGTTGGAAGTTTCGGAAAAAGGTCAGCAAAGACAACGCTGTGCTGATCCAACAGAAACGTACTATTCTATTCTTCAAGGACATGTCTGTCTGTCCAGTGAATATTCTTAGCAATCTGGTCCAAGTTCGACTGCAGCATATGGTTGCAGAATATGAGCAGGATTTCACTGGTGTGGACTTGGCAGAACTCGCAGCATCAGTAAATTTGCACAAGCACTACACTTCCATGCTCTTTTCTCTCAGAAGAATATGCTCTCCCACCTATTAACACAAAAAGTTGGTGTTTGCTCCCACTGTGGGCGAGAACAGGCCTGATCTATAAAGAAACCCTGGAGCTTTTGAAGGTCAAGAGGCCTTTAAATCAAGTGGCAAGGCAGATACACATGGCTTATCGTCACAGCAGGGAGTACGTTAACATATTTGTGTATGACAGATGTAAAAGGAAGTGTAAAAAATATAGAGGAGCTATTCACAAATCTCACACCACTCCACTCCAGGAGTGTATACAACACAATACAGCAGCTCCTTCAGAAGACCTGAGAGATAGCATGTCCACTGCCACAATACAAACAGTAGAGAAGTGAAGGGCAGCTCTGTGTGTGTCAGAAAGCTTCTGCCTTGGCAGCCTGACAAACCACGACAAAGCTTTGTAATGAAGAACACAGTCCACAATGTGAAGGACTGGTGTTCAAATTAGAACTGGTGTTAAAGGGGGTGTGTGTGTCTGCATGTGCTGAACTCCTGGCTTCACACAGTAAACAGTAAACAGAGAGAGATTGATAGCTTCCACAGTTTGTATCAGTCTTGTGCTGATCTCTTTCCCACACACACACACACACATACACACATACACACACATATACACACACACACACTTCGCCTCAGTGCATCCACCCCTCACAACAGATGACTATCACTGTACTTCACATTCAAGGCCAGGTCAGCTCCTCTAATATCCTCATAGCAGTGTGTGTGTGTGTGTGTGTGTGTGTGTGTGTGTGTGTGTGTGTGTGTGTGTGTGTGTGTGTGTGTGTGT
>JBBIGC010000002.1:21052942-21078284 GCA_037576955.1 Lepidarchus adonis
GCTGTCAGTCACTTCTGGGAAGCCTGAGATTGGCTAGGAAGTAAAACGTGAGACCTGAGTCTGAACGTAAACAGTGCACTCGCCACTCGTGAAACGAACCGTATTTTATGAAAACAAGTTCATTCACAGCAAATAACAACAAACGGATTTTATAGAGACATCTTTAGCTGTTGAACCATGTATAATGTTATGTGTAAGCTTGAACTGGGTGGTCAGAGAGAGTTTGTGAAGACCGTGTTGCTTTACTATTTACTGAACACGTTCTAGCAGGTACATGGTGGATTTGTAAAACCGAGGGAACAGTTTAAGAATTTATAAACTGAGGGAACGGATTGCGAATCCATCGCCACGGATTGTTTTTTTTCCTGCAGGTGACGCTGCAGGCGCCGTACTAAGTTTATATATGTTTTCCAGATTTTATGATAAACATGCAATAAACAAGCATTAACCTCTAGCTTTAGAAGTCGGGTAAGGTCTAAAAAATAACAAAACACATCATCATCATCATCAACTGAATATTAACATAAAAAGTACTTTACTTCTGTGTGCTGCATTTTGATGTTTTTGATGCATAAAACCTGTATTTTTCACAGAATTCCATGGTGGCACAGAGTTGATTCCCCGGGTAGACACACACCATGTGTCATTACTTGTGGCATCAGGACCTTTAACAAGGACGAGTCTAATATATAAACGCACCCTCCTACTTACAATCCTACCCATCTGTAGTCTTCCAAGTAGTAGAGTTATAGCTAGTGGTGTACTGCTAACTGGCAATAATTGCAAAATATAGATTAAATAATTATATGAAATATAAATTATGAATAATTTAACAACTAAAAACAGTCACATTTATAACTAGACTTAACTTTATTCACTTCAGCACAACAAACATGCTATTTTTAACGATAAAAACAAAGTAAAAACAGAAAATGGTATCTATGTAGCCTGCTTACGCATGGTAGATGCACTGCACCGCTTCAGAAACGCAGAGTTTGATGTTTCACGGAAAATAGAACAAAACCAATGCAGCCACACTTGGTTGGATTCCAGGTTAATGCTTTCTGATCAAATTCAATCTAATTGGTCCAATTACAGCCAGACTGCTTGCCAGTTTCTCCAAATGATTCTCCTCAGAATGCACTTTATGCTTAATTTGAGCCTAAAAATCTTCTCTGAACGCTTAAACTGGGTTAAGCCTGACTAATCGAGTGGATCCCTGACTGTGTGTGTAAAAACTGACTGAATAATTCACAAGGAGGAAAAAAAAAATCAATTACTTGGCTGAATGAGTGAAGGAGTGAGGTTTAATTCACTGGACTCAGCAGGTTGGAGGGAATAGTGCAGAGTGATGGAGTGACTATGGACTGAGAAGATAGACTGAAATGATTACAAGGATCTACACACCTGGGTCTCCGCTAGCGGTTAGCGCCAGACTGTTCCTGGATCAGCTGACCTGAGAGAGATGGAGAAAGAGAGAGAAGATCAACATTGGATTAGTCCTTTCTGACAGGAACTCAAATAGGCTTTAGAAGAGCCACCTGATCTGCCGGGCCTCAGCCGACGATGGCCTGCCATGAAGGTATGACCACCATGTTCTGAAATCCACCTCTGTGGTGCTGAAGCTACAAGGCCACGCCGGTCAGCAATCTCTGGGGCATTAAAGCCTTA
Organism: Lepidarchus adonis; assembly: GCA_037576955.1. NCBI lineage: Eukaryota > Metazoa > Chordata > Actinopteri > Characiformes > Lepidarchidae > Lepidarchus > Lepidarchus adonis. Next base: position 21,054,614 of record JBBIGC010000002.1, read on the forward strand.
GAGTAAAGCCATGCAGGATTACAATCTCGCTGTCAAATGGAATTAGAATGAACAAGCAGACAAATAAAACACTGCTAGCAGTCGTGACCTGTGATCTGGGTTTAACAAGCAGATCAGTTTCCCATCAGGACCTGTCTCAAAGCCAACATGGCCACTTTTCTTTGGGAAAGAACCATTCATAATTCCCAGAGTTAGTAAAGCAAGCTAAAAAAAGCAAACCCTCTGTCCAATGACACAGATGGAGGAGAGAACAAGGTAGATGCAATAGTAATGCAAGACATTGACCCTGTTTCTATTGGGATTAACATCCAATCATAATGATCCAACTGCGGCGTACGAGTCATCATCCAATCACAGCACAGCATGTTTCCGCTCACCACTTTCAAATAGTGTCTCAGATAATGAGCAATTCAGAACACAGGACACGGAGTGTGTACAAGCAGTGTGGGATTTAACGCTATTTAAAACATGGTGGTGTATTATATGACATGAAGAAACAAATGGCAGCGAGTTATGAATGCTTTACTTAACAAACCAACTGAAACAGCAGAAAGAAAAATCCAAGCGGAAATCACAATCAGGGGAGTCCTTCACACGTTGCAGATCACTTTGCAATGTGTACGTCTATGACAGAATAAACATACAGGTGCCTACGATAAGCTCTGGAACGAGAGATTCAGGAACAGTATTAAAAGGTACGGTGGGAGCTCAGGCAGAAACCTCGAAACCTGCAATCGCCGACTGTTCATTATTATATTCACTGCTCAGTATTTAGCCATGGGGGTGTTCACAAACACCAAAAGAGGAACTCCAAATCTCTCAACCGCTTCTACACTCTCTATTGGAAACAATGTTGGAATACCAGTTACGTACTTTGCTATTATTGATTTTCTTCATTTTCTTTTTTTAAAGTGTGAAATTAATCATTTTCAAAGGAAAACCATGTATGTGATGTAAAATGAAATGATATAGATATTAAATGTGACAATACAGTTTTTAAAATGATGGGTTTTCTTATAGCATTTTCTTTTTTTAAGTGTGAAATTAAACATTTTCAAAGGAAAATATAATGTATATAATGGAAAAGTAAATGATATGAATATTACATGTGACAATACACGTTTTAAGATAATGGATTTTCTTATACAGTTTTGTAATGTGTGAAATTAAACATTTTCAAAGGAAAACCATGTATATGATGGAAAATTTAATTATATGGAAATTAAATGTGATGATACAAATTTTAAGATGATGGGTTTTCTTATAGCATTTTCTTTTTTTAAATAAAAAATTTAACATTTTCAAGGGAAAACCATGCATATGATGAAAAATTAAATGATATGGATATTAAATGTGACAATACATGTTTTAAGATAATGGATTTTCTTGTAGCGTTTTCTTTTTTTTTTTAAGTGTGAAATTAAAAGTTTTCAAAGGAAAACCATGTATATGATGGAAAATTAAATGACATGGATATTTAATGTGACGATACATGTTTCAAGATTTTTTTGTAATATTAACTTAAATAAATATGTGCATTTAAATTTGGCAAAGAAAATAGGGCTCCTGTTCTCCAGAACGCCAGACACACCCTGATTCAGACTCTTTAAATTGCAGTATTTTATCATCTAAGAATTCCATGCACGTTTTGGGGCGCGACCCTTTCTCAGTGATGTAGGGAGCAACACTTCTCCACTGGAGTGATTAGGATGCACTTGATTAGAAGGAGCAGTGTGCACTAGCAGTGTTAGTCTGCAGGCCAGCAGCAAAATGGGGCTCTAACCCGAGGGGTCCTGCAGGGACACACAGAGCTGTCCTCATTAAGCGCCTGCCGTGAGAACACTCCATCACTCACTCAGAGGACCACCATGGTTAACAAACGCAGTCTCTGACCAGACAGCTCAGCTTCTGGGGCAGTAAAAGCCCACAGTGCAGTGACAGACAAAACCACAACACAACACAACAAAGTGAACACACAAGTTTCTGTACTATATTGTTGCCCTCAAGTTACAACCCCAACATTTTGAGGCTGCTGGGAAACAGGCAGACCAGACTAACAAATAAAAGTGGGTGGTGTTAGTGAGAGCAGGGCAATATATACAATCGTGTGGAAAAAAAAGTATGCCATGATAACCTGCTTGTTTTTTCAAAAATATATTTGCACAAGCAACCACAATTGGGAGAAAAAAACTTTAATTTCAAAATTCAAAAGTCAGTTTGTCCAGGACCAGCTGCCCAAGCAAATTCAGCTTGAAAGCTACGAATTCTGTATAATACCAAAGAGTGTTTAAGGCTAATGGGAGACCATCGATCCTAAAGCTGAAGTTGAACCAGTGATGGACCTTTCAGCAGGATCCTAAGCACACTAGCAAATCTGCCAAAGAATGACTGAAAAAGATGTTTTCTGGCATTACTAACCTTTAATTACCTTGAACTCAACTAAAGGAAGCTCATATAAGGACAAAAACCAACACAGTTATTTTTTGCTAAAGGGGGTAATACTAGCTTGCTCCAAAAGACACCCCCCCCCCACACACACACACACACACACAAAGCCATCACTGTACACACTATGCAAAAATGTTTTTCTCTTTGTGGTCTGACAAGTTGAAATGGATAAAGACCTAGAAGTGCGACATTAAAAATAACATAAAACACTATTAATACAATAATTTGACACTTAATCCTATTCAAAGCCATGAGGCCTAATTATGCTGTTTGTATTGAAACATGCAGTTGGTCAGAATTCTTTAAAAACATAATATCCACAGCGTGCCCAGAAAAAAACCCATTAATTCCAAATATCATCACACTGTCCACCCTAATTAGAGATATTTGCTGGAATTCTTGATATTTACACCAGTCAATAATTGAAACAAATCTTTACCAATCAAATTAACATCAACATTTTTTAAATATATGAGTAAATAAAGAAATAGTATAAGCATTTCAAAAATCTCAAGTCCCAAATCTGACCTGAAGGGGGCGCTGTTACTCTTTCACTCTGTTACACAGCTTTCATTTGCAGCACACTGCTTTAAAGCCTGACAAGCCACAACAACAGGCTTTTAACTCATTACATGACAATTAGCCTTCTGCTCATCGTATTCCCAAATGGCGATCCTGCATCATCACATTCATAGCTGATTCTAATTCACTCATTTGAACCAGCCAGTCTGACCACGGATAGAAAGATGGGTCATGGTCCAGCTTTGAGCCTGATAACACTGCCCAAATTAGCCTTGACAATGGTGGATAATGTGTTCAGCTGTCTGAGAGACTTCTGCAGTTCCTTCGTCAAGGCCACGTTTATCTGGGTTGGACCAAATAGTGTGTGATGGCTGGGCAACAGCCCATGGGGTAAAGCACCAAAGGGCCAAACACACTTGAGGGGGAAGCCTATGAGAGACAGAAAGCCAGAGAGGAGCTGCGGAAGGGCCTGAGAGGAAGAGCGTGCGTGACTGCAATCTGCATTAAGTACCATTGTGTAAGCTCAAGTCAAACTATTCTAGAGGAGACGTTTTATCCGAGACAGACAAAGCCCCGAGCACGATGAAAAGGACATGGAGGTCACGGAAGCCTGAACATGATGCATTTGTGTTTCTTTTAAATGTGTAAAATGAATCACCACCCTTCAGACATTCGTTATCCGATTAAAAGTGTAAGGACACTTTGCCTTCTTTACAAAAAAGGTCCTTTTTAGCGAAAGACAAGCTGAAGAGAGGAAAAAAGATTCACCGTACCATATCATTTAAAAGGCAGAATCTTTGTAATTTGCTAATGTCTAAAACATCTGGTTTTTGATCACATGCACCAGTGGGAGGGAATACTATCACTCCCACTACAATACACGAAAACAAGGCAATTTTGAATTCATTGTTGTTCATTCATACTACAGCAGTTTAGCCACGCCCACTCATGCTGAAGTTACAGTTGTGCTCATAAGTTTACATACCCTAACTGAATTTATGATTTCTTAACCATTTTAAGAGATAATGAATGATAACACAAACGTTTCTTGGCTGAAGCCATTTATTATCAATCAACTTTGTTTACTCTTTTAAAATCTTAATTACAACACAAACTACCCAAATGATCCTGATCAAAAGTTTACATACCCCAGTTCTTAATACTGTATATTGCCCCATTTAACACCAATGAAAGCTTGAAGTCTTTTGTGGTAGTTGTGGATGAGGCGCTTTATCTTCTCAGACGGTAAAGCTGCCCATTCTTGCAGCAAGTTCCTGTAAATTCTTGGACTGTTTTGCATGAGCTGAATCTCCCCAGAGTGGCTCAATGATATTGAGGTCAGGAGACCGAGATGGTCACTCCAGAATCTTCACTTTATTTTGCTGTAGCTAATGACAGGTCGAATTGGCCTTGTATTTTGGATCATTGTCATGTTGGAATGTCCAAGTGCGTTCCATGTGCAGCTAGTATTTTTTTGATAACCTACTGCATTCATCTTGCCATCAGTTCTGACCAAATATTCTGTGCCTTTGTAGCTCACACATTCCTAAAACATCAGCGATCCACCACCGTGTTTCACAGTAGGAATGGTGTACCTTTCATCATAGGCCTTGTTGACTCCTCTCCAAATGTAGCGTTTATGGTTGTGGCCAAAAAGTTCAATTTTAGTCTCATCAATCCAAATGACTTTATGCCAAAAGGTTTGAGGCTTGTCTCTGTGATGTTTGGCATATTGTAAGCCTGATACTTTGTGGCATTTGCAGAGTAATGGCTCTCTTCTGGCAACTCAACCATGCAGCCCATCTTTCTTCAAGTGCCTCCTTATTGTTATATGTGTTTTTTTCTTTGCATTCCAAACCATTTTTCATGGCAGTTGAAATTACTGAAAGTTTAGTTGGTTTGGTTTCAACAGAACCCCTCATTTTCCCCTTCTTAGAGTTTGAACACTGCTGATTGGCATTCTCAATTCCTTTGATATTTTTTTTATATCCCTTTCCTGTTTTATAGAGTTCAACTTCATTTTCCCGCAGATCCTTTGACAATTTTTTTGCTTTCCCCATGACTTAGAATCCAAAAACATCAGTGCAGCACTGGATGAAAGATGCAAGGGTCTGTCAGGAGTCCAGAAACTCATTATAAACAAACAGATCAGGGGTGAAGATGGTTCCTTTAATAGCCATTCAAACCCATTTGTGTGAATGGCATCAGGCCAAATAACCAGGATATGTAAACTTTTGATCAGGGTAATTTAGGTAGTTTCTGTTGTCATTTTACAGGGTGGGCCATTCATATGGATACACCTTAAAAAATGGGAAGGGTTGGTGAAACTGGTTCATGGTTGGATTTGCCAAAATGTGGACGCATGAAAACTGTCACTAATGAAGAAACATCAGTGGCTGCCCTAGCTTCATTCAGCAAGAGCCCACAGCGTAGCACTCGCCGCATGTCACTGGAGAGTGGCATTAGTCAGACATCCCTTCAGTGGATATTAGCTACTCAAAAATGGCACCTTTACAAAATCCAGCTACTGCAGCATCTCAATGAGGATGACCCAGATCGGCGCACTGAATTTGCAGAATGGGCAAAACAAAAATTGGAACAGGACCCTTAGTTCACGCAGAAGATTTTGTTCAGTGATGAGGCAAACTTTTATGTCAATGGTGAAGTTAACAAACAAAACCACCACTATTGGTCTGACACTAACCCCCACTGGATAGATCCCTCCAAGACTGGGGCATTCTTCATCAATGGAAACCTCAAGGCCATTGAATATTTGAAATGATGATGTGTTTCCCTCTTTATGCACTGAAGCTGGCACGTTCCCTGAGTTTTTCCAGCAACATGGTCCGCCACCACATTATGGGTTTCAGGTCCAAGCATTCCTAAATGAACAGTTTCCTGGAAAGTGGATTGGTCGTCATGGGTCAGTTGAATGGCCCCCAAGGTCTCCCGATCTGACCCCCTTAGACTTTTGTCTTTGGGGTCATCTGAAGGCAATTGTCTATGTTGTAAAGATACGAGATGAGCAGCACCTGAAACTACGGATACTGGAAGCCTGTGCTAGCATTTCTCCTGCGGTGTTGCTATCAGTGTGTGAAGAGTGGGAGAAGAGGGTTGCGTTGACAATCCAACACAATGAGCAGCACATTGAACACATTTTATAAGTGGTCAGAAACTTGTAACTAACTCATGAAAGAATAAAGTTATCATGTACACCATTATTTTTCTTGTGAAATTCCCAATAAGCTTGATGTGTCACATGACCCTCTTCCTATTGAGAAAAAAAAAAAGTTGGATCCAAGATGGCCGACTTCAAAATGGCCACCATGGTCACCACCCATCTTGAAAAGTTTTCCCCCCTCACATATACTAATGTGCCACAAACAGGAAGTTAATATCACCAACCATTCCCATTTTATTAAAGTGTATCCATATAAATGGCCCACCCTGTAGTATAAAAGGAGTAGACACAGTTAATTGATAATAAATGGCTTCAGCTGAACACAAACCATGAGTAAAATAAAAGGTTTTGTGTTTTTTTTTAAATTCATATTCTCTGACAAATGGCCAAGGAATCATATATTCGGTCAGGGTATGTAAACTTATGAGCACAACTGTATGAGCAGAGTTGTAGGCTTATACTGCTTTTTAATACAAGGTAGCCAATCAAAATAGCCATCATTTACTCACAGTCCTTGAAAACACAGTAATAAAAACGGCCTGTTTAATTAAAATGTTGGAATATAGTAACTTTAAAATAATTTGATTCAGGAATCAGGAAAAAGGTGAAAAAAGGAGCTTTAAGGGTAAACAAATTGTCTATGTCCCATTACTTATGAGTGTATTTTGCAACACTCAGCTACAAGCTCATCAGAGTGTCTTCCTTGGCATGAAGAGTAGGTGCCATAACAATGATCTGGCAGCTTTCTTTTCCAAAAGCTAATATTGAACATCTTTCATCTTAAATGTGGCTTAAGCACAAACCAGCAATGAAAACATAATCGTATGATTAAAACATTTTGGAAATATAAGTTTCCCAAAACATTCTGACAGGAATCTCCTTTCTTCTGTCTATTTTCTCTCCTACATCTGTTGCACAACTGCATGTTCTCACTTGTTCATAGTGAGAGGTGATAATAAGACTTGTCCCATTTGTGCTTTTCTTCTCCTCCTCATTGAGGGAAGGCACTCAGTGGAGGTTACAGAATAAACAGCCAACACCTTTAGAAAAACACCTGCTCTGGGTTCTCTCCATCCCCCCGCGGCGCTTTGTTCGCTGCCTCGGCAGATCACAGCTCCTCCAAAAACTGGCTGCGAAAGACTATACACAGATCAGCATGTGGTATAAACACCTTGACCATATTCAGCCCAAACAAAGTGCATGGAATAAAGGGCAGGGATTCAATAAGTGAGTTCATAAATCACACATCCTGACAGTGCTGACAGAGCTCAAGGTTAAAACATTACAGGGGGGTGGGGTGGGGTTAAGAGAAGGAGCTGCTGCAACAATGACACCATGTGGGTGAAGGAACCACGACACATGACTGTAGCTGGAATTCAGAAAAGGTTTGCGAGACAAATATGCGATGGCTGGACAGATCTGGAAAGAAAAGTACCACCTCTACCCTGACGGGGGCACTGCCACCCAGCTGCCATTCAGGTCCCTGGTCAACGCTGGACAAGCGTGAGGATGTTTTGACTGCAGACTGGGCTTTATAAATGTCTAAAGAAGGGTAAATGAGGACTGCAGAGCAGATGAGAACAGAGAAGATTTTGCTGTCATCAGCCAAGCCACCAACACATCGCACACAGTGCCAAGCTAAAGAATGACCGGAGAAAGGGGCTTCTGACTGGCACATGCACACATACAATGGTAAAAACACTGATAGGAAACAAGATCTTAGTAAAATCAAGCACAGAAAGAAGAAAAATTAAAAAGAAAAATAATACAATAAAAATGTCTTCAACAGAAATGGCCATCATTCAGCTAGAAAAAAAACAAACACTCCTGGCTGCCACCCTGAGTTCTATGTAAGAATTAATATTTTGATGTCATTTGAGGCAAGTGTGTGAGGATTCAGGCATGTAGTTTGGCTTCTTTCGCTGAGATTTGTTCTCATGATGAGAACGTCTGGACGCAACCATGAGAAATTTTAAAGTAAACCTGGGTGAGATGTCTTAGGGTGGAAAAGTCATTTCCAACTCCATTTGTCCACCTGACAACAAGCCTGCCTTTAAACCAGAGATACAACAAAGCATGGCTGAAGTCCCCACAGAAGACATTTAGCATGTAGATGTGTATCACATGTTGATGCTGGAAAAAAATGGAACTGGGAAAAAGTTGGTTAGAGAAGACAAACAGAAAACTGGGTGGAGGTTTAAGAGTTGCACCATTGGGAGCAGTGCATTTCACCTCCATCCAGCATCTAGTCATCTCCGGGGTCTTCTCCAGATGTGCAATCACTTCGCACTTAGCTTCGTAGCAGTTAGCAAGATGTCCATTGGTGCAGTAGCATTTTCCATTTTCTGTCAGCCAAATTAGCCTTGGAGTTCAATTGCAAAACTAATAAGAACAAACTTAACACATCAAATGTGTCCTAGGGGTGTAGCATAACTGTTAAAACTAGGGATGCACAAACATAGGAGTTTTAGACCAAGTCAAATACTTTCTATTTTTCTTCCAAATCTTGCAAATATGTTTATGAACTGCAACCACAATCACCTTGCATTATTATTTCTTTATGGTTACAAATGCATTAACATGAATAAAATGTGGATTTGTTAAAAAGGAACCCGGCGTCACCTAAAGGTTTTGCCCTTCGATATGATATCTTACTGATACCTAGTGATTCTAGGTGATTCTGCTGAAATCAACATGCTCCTGCTTTCCTGGTTTACCCCTATTAGATACTGTGTTAATTTGAAGTTTTAGGAAACTACTCCTTTAAAATCTTTACTAGCAGCAGAAAAAATGGAAATGAAGGTTGAATGGAGGCCCTTGAGTTTAAATGCTGCTCTGACTGTGCCTATATTGTAGCACAGGTTAATATAGTATGTGAATCATGTGTCTATGTGGCTACTGAGACCTTAATGTCTCTCCATGGTGGAGTAGCTCTGTCTGGACTGCGACACTTTCACCAGCACTTTTCTTCAAGCGCAGAGACAGCAGCTCCACTGGTAGATTGGGCTGGAAATATTGAACCATTAGAAAGTGGAAAAGGACGCGAGGGGAAAATTACTGCTGCTGCCCTGAGAGTGAACTTCCGACATGAAAGTTGGTGGGATATTAGATTTACTTAAAAATGACTGCAGAATATATCTACTCCTGTAGCCTGGGCTCTCTCTTCCTGCCAGCCATCAAGAGTCAGTCTCTCTCTCTCTCTTTCTCTCTCTCTCTCTTAAATATTCAGTACTGCAGAGATTTTCTTGTTCCACTGCTAGCCACATACACACGTGTCTGGAAATCGCTTGTGAATAGCAGGCTCCACACACCGATCAGGCACATCAGAACCAGACATGTGCGATAAAATAACCCTAAACGGCTGAAAACCTGCATGTGCATGTTTACCTGCGGCTCATGCCAGAAATGTACTGCTGCTTTGTGGTGAAAGGTTCCAACTATAAAAACCTGAATTATGGAGAAACATAAACAGCCATGAGGCTAAGTGTGTTTGCATGTGTGTGTGTGTGTGTGTGTGTGTGTAGGCACCTACAACAGGCAGAACAGGAAATAAACCGTTCTCCACAAACAAACGTAGTTCCTTTCCCCATCTCCAGGATCAGAACGGGTTCAGGAAGCAGCAGGTCATTAGCAAGTCACATTAACACAAGTTGGTGAGCAAATATGCAAGCATGAGAACAGGAGAGGGACAAAGACATGCATTTATTTCATACAGTCTGTAAAATATTCCATTTCTGTGAGTGTGTGTAGGTGTTCACTGGTTCCCCATTGGTTTTCCTGTTGACTTAGGTCATTTTAGTCCTGAAAATGTATCACACACACACACACACACACACACACACACACACACACACACACACACACACACACACAGAAACAGAGAGCTCCATCAAAGAGGCACAGAACAGGGTCTGCTCCTACTTAACTGCAGCGGATACGGAAGGGGTGTTGAAATGGTATCTGTGAAGCCCCCTCAGGGAGCCAGCTCTCTGCTTGGGGTGTGCTGAGAACGAAGGGAGAAAATAAACTGCAATCAGCTCCCGAATTACACGACCTCCCTCAATATCTGCAGTCTGAACAGAGCAGCCAGTGAGCAGAGCCATATGGGTGGTGTGTGTCCATGTGGGTGGGGGTGTTTGTGCAGTGTGGACACACCACTGAGCTGGCTTTGACTGCGTGCCACCAGCAGGCCAGACAGGAAAACAATACTCAGCTCTGTTCTCTGGAAACTTCAGGCTCTGGTGCAGACTGATGAGCGAGGAACAGCCCAAAAGCTCAACGGCCTGCAACTGCTCCTGCAAGTTAACGTTAACCTCAGTATGGTAGAGTCTGTCCAGAGAACACGGACATTGGCCTCATAGCTGCGATACTCTTAGGAAAACTGGGGCACTCAGTGTTAGATTCCCACTGAAAATCCTCCCACCGGGTGCAAGCCGACTCCTCTGCCCCCCTAAGAGCTAGAGAACCACGGGCCATCGCTCCTCTGCAGTCACCTGCGCCTGACAGATTGGGGTTGTTTGTCTTTGCGATGCTGTGCAGTTCTCCACTCCCCAGGGCCTACTATCTGGGTCTGCTCTCTGAGGAGATGAGTGGGTGGTGCAGGAAAGGCCAGCTGGCCAGCACAGCTGGAGCTCATGAGGCCCAAAAGGTAACATGTGCAGCACTGGATTTGAGGGCAGGTACCTGCCCCGCCACCTGGGCACTGATGAGACCCTCAGGGAACAGCCACACGAACACATTCCAGGAGCAAAAACTGTCTGCACAGGGAGTTTGTGATGATAGTGCGTGTTAGCGATGCATAATGTATCATTTATTAATCAATAGCGTAATATTTTGCCATATTAATGATGCGGAAGGGCCATAGACGCATTTCTGTGTGAGAGTTTGCAAGCTCTCCCCATGTATGTGTGGGGATCCTCCAGGTGCTCCGGTTTCCTCCCACTGTCTTGTGGTTGAGTGGCTAGTATAAATAGCCCATAAGTGTGATTGTGTGTCTACATGGTTGTTGGAGTTGTCCTTCTGACCAGGGTGTACCCTGCCTTGGCCCGTAGTCAACTGGGATTGGCTCCAGCCTCCCCACAATCTAAATGAATGAATAAATGAATGAAAATGAATGAATAAATGGATGCTGCATAAGGTATCCAGAACATGCTTTTCTACCGGACAGCCATTTGAAATACACTTTGTGACACAGACATCTGATTTATCGATGAACTGCCTACAACAGCATATCAAAATTCTAGTGACTCGACAACACCCTCCCTCCAAGGGCCTCTCATTTATCACTGTCATTTACAAACATTAAGCATCTAGATGTATCATATCCATTTAATCTTGTTTACAGCAATCGTTCTATAAGATTACAGTTTGGCACAAGGAAATGCCACTTTGCAGAATGAAGATATTTTAATACAGAAAAGAAAAAATGTAATTAAAAGTTTACCTCTGAAGCGAAAATCTTATTCATGGAAACACATGTCACTGCCCTGGGACTAACCAGACTAGTTTCCCTACTCAGAACAAGATCCCTTACAAAACACAATCTCCACCCATGCCAAAGAACAATGCTGCTGCGCTCTTTCCCACGCACGGGCCATTCACCGCCTGGATACCGTTACAGCACTCACTTTAAGTAGAGAGAGAGAGAGAGAGAGAGAGAGAGGGAGAGAGAGAGGGAGAGAGAGAGAGAGAGAGAGAGGGACACAGAGACGGAGGGACGGAGAGATAGAAAGAAAAAGGAGGTGTCTAACAGCAAAGACAAGCAACTAACATGACCTAACAAAGCGAAGGACCACCAGTGAGCAGGTATCATCATGATGTGGAAGATTGTTCCCACTGCTGGGCTGACAACAGTCCACCAGACAAAAATATCACGTCAAGAGGGTCCTGTGGCCAGAAACTGACCGATGACAGACTAGAGAAAGACTAAAATAAGCTGCGCAACATCACATGAACAGCATCACATTAACCTTGACTATAAACTGGACCAATAGGTTAGACATGGTGTATAACTCCAGCGTGTGCACGCACACGCGCACACACACACACACACACACACACACACACACACACACACACACAATACCGGATCACCGTGTGGTACTGTTGGTTTCCTGAACACTGGTGAACAGGGTAAGGTGGGCTAACCACTGCTGCAGAAAAGGCACAATAGAGCAAAAAAGTGCTAAGCTTACTGCAACACCTCTGATTACTTCACAATGATGAAGTGTGCACTCTTCCCTCTGAGTGAACCCACGGTTTCTCTGAGCCTGTGGTGACGGAGCTGCTGTTCAGCCATGCCTTCCATTTCTTTCCACCAGTGGGTACAATCCAAACCAAACAGTGTCGCTTCCGTTGACCATAGAGTAGATGCCGGCTCTGCATTCCCTTGCAGCAGCAGTGGCGGTGGTGGTGGTGGGTGGATGGGGTTGGTGGGTGGAGTTATAGGGTGGTCAGGGGCAGCAGGCCAGGTCCTGGAAGAATGGGAGCCTTCTCTGTCCCGTCTGGTCGAGTTTAACCCACCCAGTTAAGCAGCACTTTCCTCCATAGCCAACGTCAACAGCCAGCCTCTCCTTTATCTCCCCTTGCAGTACAAACATCTGGCCAGCCATCCACATCAGGCCAGGCTGCTGTGCAAGCCAAGTCCGTGGGCCTGTGTGAATGTGTATCAGGCGAGGAAGGCGGTCAGTCAGAGTTCATCTGAGCCGCTGTATATCATTACAAAGCAATTACACTCTGAGAAAACCTCATTAACCGCACCTGTAACGGAGTGACCCGGGCAGGCTGCGGGACAGAGCCGGAGGTGCTAAATTGCTGCGTATGGATCTCAGCGGAAACCTTTGGCCTCTCCATGAATCGGCCTACAGATCAGAGTCCAGCGGCCATCAGCCGTTTGGAATATGACCTTCAAGCAGCCTGGCTGAGGCACTTCAGCCATTAGCATACTGGGTGGCCTTTAGCATTTAGCATGACCATGGAAGCCTGGGTTTGTTCACATTGTGCCAATATTTATTTGTTTTTTTAACACTAGTCAATGTTCATTTTTTGAAGTATGTGCATATTTGCATTGGTGAACCTTGGCATGTTTACAGCTAACACGGCATCCCCCTTTCGGCTCCTTTACCCCAAGATGTCATCCAGCACATAAAAAATGGCTGCACAAAGCCAAAGGGACAAGGTTGCATAAGACACACATGCGTCCACAGATGGTACTTTAATACTGTGTGGGACAGGCTGGAGGTGGGAGGCACGAATGAAGAGGGCCTAGGACAGTCTGATAAAGAGCAAAGGACACAAGAGCTGGAGAGCAGCAAATGAATGGGCACTGACACCAGCTTGCTGACTCAAAATGTTCTGAACAGAACAGTATAGTACTTTACAAGCCACATTATCAAGGTCAAACTCTTTTCACACACGCACACACCCCAACAATGTGACATCCTCACTAATATTGCATAGGTCTTCTCATCTCCCCAACTACTGCCCATCTGGAACACTCCTTAAGACCATGTGGGCTCAGTCATCTAGCCATCACAATAAGGCCATCATCAAAGCGACACACGCACGCACGCACGCACGCACGCACACTTAACATTGTGTAAATAACAAATGACCCAAAAAAAGCCCCAAACTTATGACCACTTTATATTAACTTTCACATAAAATTATAAATGTTTGTTTTCCTTGTCCTGTAAAGTTAGTTGGTGTGTTTTATTATTACTTCTGATTTTTCAATATTAATATTTTAAATTTTCCCTTTCCCCCTTTATTTTACTTTAGGAAGACAAAATCTTGACAAAAACATTTGCTCCTGGTTCATGTTCATCAATTCTCTAAACACTGTTCCCTCTCACATAAGATCTGCCTCTGCGAGCATGAGCCCAAAAGCTATATGAAAAATCATATTGTTCATTCAATTCATTTTCCATCTTTTTTTTCCACATTTATTTTACTTTTTAAAGACAAAAAAACTAACATTTGCTCCTGGTTCATGTTAATCAATTCTCTAAACACTGTTCACTCTCAAATAACATGAGATCTGCCTCCGCGAACATGAACACAAACACTATATGAAAAAAATCAATACAGAAACCTTTCGACAGGCAAAATCACATCAATGCCTAGGCCTCATTTACAGCGGATCCCACTCAGGGGATTTCTTGAGTACACATACTGTCTGTATAGCACAACACCCTCTGCATGCGCACAACATTTGCACCTCGCATTCTCCACGGCAGACATTATCAACAGATTGGCAGAATAATCAATTTCAGAGACATACTTCATCATCTCTCTTTAAACACATCATCATTCCTGTAAGAGGTGCTAATCAATTCAGTTGGGCCTCTCTGGGGGGTCGGCCATGCAGAACAGCGGCAGCTGTGGTGGGGTAATTTGGAGCCCCAGCAGCACTCTGGGGCACACTGCATTGTGGGTAGACTGTCAATGGCCTTCAATGACAAGTGGATCGCGTGTGAATAGAAAACAACAGTGAAGGATATTGAACAGAGGCTATTTTCAGACTTTATGCAGTAAAGTTATATGAAGAAAAAGTCCCCTCAGCTCATTGAGCAGCTTTTAGCACTGCATATTCAATATGTAAAGTTTTTCAATTATTTCATAATAACGATTACATTTTATTAGTTTTCCACCATATTTCACCAAACTCTTGTAGTCAGTCCTCTGCATAGGGCATAAAACAAGTGTTCGTTTCTACACCGATTTACCTCAAGAGAGCTTTGTTAAATCCCACCAATGGCACATATACAGAGTTCGATTTGGGGCTTTTCCAGACAAAAGACAAAAAAAAAAAACTAACAGTGCTGTGATCTCACATTGTGACTTCTGCTACATCTAACCAACCAACAAGAGTGCATGGCTAGCTTACACTATAGTGGCACAGATGAATGACACACACACTGGTGAGCCACAAGAATTTTGATAAGAATGTTTATAGTCTTTAAATAGGTTATGAAAGTCTAAAAAAGCATCTTTTTGCATAACGCACCCATATTTCAACAACTACAACTGACACTCGGAATAGAAAAACACAGATTTTTGTGTGTTCGTGTGTCCATGGCATAAGCCCTATCCCATAAATACCCAAGTCAGCATCAATGTTTTTTATGTATGTATTACATATTATAGCTATAGCTATTGTAGTATATATTATTATAGCTGCTTATTAATGGGTTTTACATCATTTATAACCTAAAAAACATTAGTATAATTAACTATTATGTATTATAATGGGTGGGCCGAGGCTAGATACACCCTAGACATGATGCCAACCCATTAAAGGACAACTCAAAGACAGACAATTATTCAAACAGGCACAATACAATAGTCAACCAACCTAAACCACAAGCCTTTGGACAGTGGGAGGAAACCCAAACAAACAGGGGGAGAGCTCGTATACCCCAAACAGAAAGGCACCTGGGGCACCCAGGGACCGAACCAAAGACCCTCTTGCTGTGAGCTGATGGCACGATAAACTATTTCAGTTGTTAGTGAAGAAAGAATATATTTTGGCTTTTTTTACGCCAATTTCAATAGTTTTGTCAATTTTTAAATTCTTCTATTTTTGTGACAAGTAACAGTTTTAAATCAAGAAAATTCTTACAACAGAAAAGCAGCTCAATCAACAAATACATTAATTAGCCAAGATTCAACCAAGTAGTTTAGATAATAACTGAGGCCACAATAGAATTTAACTGTAGCACCTAATCAAACTTTGGCCAATCAGATTGACAGATTGATATACAGCAATGTATGTTATGTGTGAATGTAATATGGCAATTAGGAAGATGTAAAATGGTCAAGCCATCTTTAACCCAATATAACCCAAGTTTTTAGAACATAATATGTCAGAAAAACTCTTAGGGTGACACGTCCGGTCGTCTTGGTCTGATTTCACAGGCATCACTCAAACCCGGGTCACCATTAGTGAAGCGAAATAAAAGTGATCGTTATTGTGAACATACTCAGTCACACACAGTGCACCACAATGAGCCTGGGACTTGAACCTGCAACCTTCTGTGTGCAAGGGCAAGAGCAAGACCAATAGGCCACCAACTTCCCCACCTCTGCTTCTGTGTAGGTGAAATACACTCACACACACGGACACACATGCACAGCTTCCTATCACCCTCCAGGCATCAGCAGATACTAAGGCGGGCATGTGTCCTCCATCTCTCCAGCTCTGTGAATCACAGAGCGCTCACGCACATGGACAGAACAGGGTTAGACTGTGATACCACAGTGGATGGTACAGGAACCCAGCTGTCCGGGGAGGAGGAGAGAGTCTAGAAACTGTGGCAACAAGGGAGTGCTGTGTTTGTGAAAACAAGCAGTGAGTCTTTAACAAAGCTAGGGCCTGGTGCTGAGGATACAAAAAACATTAAAGCACATTCTGCAAATCAATTCATTTCCATCATTCCAGCCTCCATTTTCCCCCATATTTCCATATTCTACCAATTAGCATCACAAACTGTCATCACACACTTGCCCCAAACCACACCAAGATCAGTAAATTAAATTAACCTCAGACTTGGTTATGTGGCTTCTAACACTGAATGATGTGCCGTTATCTGGAGCAATGCAGAAGACCAGAGTATAAAGATGGAGTACACTGTTTTAGCCATGTTGTCGACCTTATTTTTGTAGAAACACCAAATCAAACCACATCAAGTGTGTGTTGATTAGGTATGGAGTTTGTACAATATTACAATATTATTATATTACAATATTACTTTGGTTCTATATTGGGTCAATATTACTCTACAGCTCCTAGTAAGCTAAATTGGAACTTATTAACTTAAATAATAACATGAAACGTGGAGTTTTTAATTATTTAGTATGTTTTGATGTTTTTCTCCAAAATCGGATTGGTTGATTGGATCTGGAACTGATCACTTGGGATTGAATATGCCAAGACCATTATTATGTATATGTTTGTTTTTAGATTCCCTGGGAGTGCCCATTATCAATTCTTTTATCTTTTTAAAGCTATTTTATTTCACTAAAAGAGAGAGAAACTGCTTTTTGAGCTTTTTCTCCTGTTCTGTATATGCAGTGAACTGACATCAAAAAAATCTTTGAACCTTTTGAATCTTGAGTTGGATGAGTTGAACTTTTTTGACATTAGATAGGTGGCATTAAACATGTTTCAACATTTTATATATTTATCTTTGTCAAAACAAGCAACTTTACCATTTCAATACCAAACCTGACAAACAAAGAATCCTTAAAACAAGTGAAGTGAAAGGGACTATGTGTCATGTGTGAACACAGTAACACACAACAACAAAATATGACCTCTGCATGGAGCAGCGTGCAGCCATCAATGGCGACCTTGCTCAAGAATATCTCAGCGGTGACTGGGCCGGGACTATAACCTGCAACCTTTTCAACCAAAGGCCAGGGGTCCCAACCAGAGACCATATTTAATTGTCTTAGAAATTAACACAAAAACAATTCAATGTTCATTATTTACATAAGATTTGCATGTAACAGCACATATATTGACATATATTGAGCAATTCTGTTCCCATCTTGTTGACACCCATAGAAATAAAGCAGAATATCAGAAATCCCAGTTTAATCTACCTAGGTATGATAAATTTGTGTGTGTGTCTGCTGTTTAACATTCACTCCTTTACCTTTCATTTTTTTTTTATATTTGGTACAGACCAGGGCATTCTGACTAAGCTGGACGTTCTTTGTACTGGACATCCATTGCTGGCACAGTGCTGCAGACGTCCTACTTCATACTTATTATAAATCTAGGACTGTGTTTCAATGTATTTGCACAGAAGAAGCTGTGAATTCAAATGAAGAAAGGGAGAATCCTTTCAACCCCTACAGAGAGAAAAGGCAAGATATTCACACTGGTTCTCCTCTGCAAAGCTCAAAAATATACAATACTTACAGACACTTATCCACTATAAGCTGATCACATCGTCTGACACCTAGGACTCGTCCAGCGCCCCGGGGTATCCCTGATCTACAGTGCTGTAAAAGAGCCGCAGACCAATACACACTGCTCTGAATAGACAAATGGGTAGAAAAAGGTTTCATCTGATCCAAAACGCAATAAGAAGAGCTGTGTTAGGTTATTTGGTTTAACTGCATGGCCGACATCTTCAGGAGTGCAAAAAACAAAGTACAGTGACTTGTAAGGGAAAGTAATAGCAGGAGCTGGAGAAGTACTAAAACTCTGAATCCAAGGTGTTTATTTCTGCAAGCTCATGCCTCTGTGTTATCAATAAATTGTTAATATGGGTTCATAAAAAATGAATGGCATGTGTATTTGAAATACTCCTTCGTGAAAGGAAAAAAGAAAACATGCCTGGGGCTTTCTTCAGTCCTCCCTCTCCAGGACAAGCGAAGCGCCAGAGTATGGATGCTGATGTACTAAATCATAAATGCGCTCCACCGTTCATAATAACAGAACATAAATACAGGCAAAGGCCCACGAATGGAGCGTGGTTGAGGTACGGACATTATTTCACATACATACACACAAAGGTCTTGCTCTTCCTGTTTACTGGTCAGCAGCGCGTTGGGCCAACATGCCCTGCGGGAGGTAACGCAGCGCAAGCGTTAGCGGTTAATCCTCTTAATGGGGAGGGGTGCAGCCGAAGCCTCCAGCACTGCTCCCCTTACCTGGCTCCTCTCTACAGAGGGAGTGCATCCACTAGGGCGGTGCAAACAGGACAAGAAGCACATGCCCAAATAGAACAGGGGGTAAGTGGTCTGTATGCCCAGCAGGAGGTGGGGAGAAAGGGAAAGGAAGAAAAAAAGGTGTGTGTGTGTGTATTTGTGTGTGTACATATCTATACAAATAGACTGGAAATGAGTTCTCTATACATCGGCTTCATTGGATTCATGTTCAGCAAGACGAGAAACAACAAAGAGTAACGGCTGCAAACGGCTGCAGGGGAAATAACAGTGGCATGACAGAAACCTCCTGACTTCTTTCTTAGAACGCACTATACACAAGCAGGCCTTCAAAGGTCATCGCATTCAAAAAAGCTTTTGAATTTGCTTCCTGTAGCTGTTCCTGCACTTTGCACCATGATCATCTTGGTGAAGTCTGCAAACCTTGGAATTAGGTGCATTGGAAATTCAGTACTTTTTCAGCACTGCACTTTGGCATGTGATGTAGTACAGTAACGTCATTAATTTATATCAGCAAGCAGTAAGCGGAGATTGTATTTTTCCCCTCCATTTTTCAAAAAGCAAAAATACTTAGTATGCTAATTATGATATAAAACAATATTTTTTCAGTGCTAAAGCTATTTGCACCAAATGACATTCAGACACTGATCAGTGTGTAGTTTCTTGCTGGAGAGTTCTTTGGAGTCATTTTATCTTCTGTAGAAAAGTTGTGTGGTATTGTAATTTAGGGTCCAATAAGGCTACAACAGACAATGATCTGCATTGTGAATTAATCGGTTCATTTTGACTCTGTAACTGTGTAAGTAGTTAAGGCTGAACAATGAATAATTTTCATATAAAAATTGCAAATTGATCTGACACAAGTCAAAAACAGACTTTTTTTTTTGCAAACATTTAAATTGCAAACAAAATACTGGTTGAAAAAAAAAAATCCAATTCGATATTTTAATGGTCTGTAAATAATATACACCATTTAGCCACAAGATAACGACCACTCACTAATAAGTGAAGCGATTAATATTTTTCTAGCTGTTTTACAGTGTCACCAAATCAGTGCGGCGGGATACATTAGGCAGCAAGTAAACAGTCAGTTCTTGAAGTTGATGTGCTAGAAGGAGGAAAATTAAGTATATGTTTCTGAGCCACTCTGAAAACAGCCCTATTTTGATGAGTAGTATGGAATGTATGCAGTAGTCCAAGGAGGGACAACTGGTGAATCGACAACATGCTCGTGGGCACCCAAGGCTCACTGATTCTGTCTGGTCCGATCTCAAGGAGGCTCAACTCTGGCTCTGGCAGAAAGCAGTCAAAACACACAGTGCACCACAGAGCTGTTTTAGCTGCAAGTTGGGGACCTACACAATATTAGGAGGTGGTCATAATGTTGTGGCTGATCAGTGTATATTGTGAGATATTCCTACTTTTGCACAATTCACAGTCAAACGCCCTTTCCTATCTTCTAAAAACTATGAAAAGAGTTGGCGAGCTTCTGTACTATCCTCAAAAAACCCTTTTACTCTGCGTTAAAAAGTGCAGAAACAATAAAAAAGCATGATCTATTAGAAAACAAGAGACAAGGCAGTCATCTTCTCACAGTGGAAGAATTGCAACATAACGTTCATCATTCACACATGCCTGAGAACATATTACCTGGGAAACAATAGATACATCCCCAAAGAAAAAAAACGAGTAGCATCTCCAGAGTGACTGCTACTCAAGACCAAAACTTTGTTTTTTTTGTTTTTTTATTGGCATAAGCCTTCAGCTAATATGTTCCTATTATTATCAATCAGTTTTAAATATTTAAAACATTAATTTGATAAAAATCATCATGTCCAGCTTCCAGTCTTTAGGATATGAAAACCTCGCCACATGTGGATAGTGCTCCATGACAGAACTGGGCTTCATTTACCAAAAGCTTAGCAATGATCACTGTAACGCAGTGCAGAGTGTTTCTATTAATTATTAATTATTATTAGCTCTTCCAACACTGTGATGGTGACCGTTGTGTGAGCAGCTTTAGTAAAGCAGAACCCTTAGCAAAGCTGTTCTATCGGGAATCCTTTTCATGCTGTCTCGACAAGAGAGATGGTATCTGAGGGACTCGCTGCATCTGAGACAGCATGTTTGTCTGTCTGAAAGGAAGTACAGACACAGCAGAAAAAGCAAAAAATTCAACAGCTGTGCTGCTCGACCACAGGCCCAATTCCATGCAGATCATACAGAGATTATCTGTGTGTTTTATCTGCTGTTCATTCATTACAGGGTGTAACAGTTCCATTTACAGTGCTCAGATTATCAGTATCATCAATATATTTTTAAAATGATACAGAAAATCATTTTAAAATTAGAGTAGAGGGGACAAAACAATTATTGTTATTGAGGAGAAGAAGGAGGAGGAGGAGGAGGAGGAGGAGACACTGGGCTATTGACTATTGTTGTGAATAATAATAATAATGATGAATAACATAACTATTGTTATTGCTATTATTTCTCTGTTGTTCCTGGTAAATATATATTTATTAGAAACAACAACAGGAACAACAATATCTACAACATCAGTTTTCTTCTCAATTCTTGTTGCTTCTGTTAATAATGATTATAATAAGTTTTGTTAATATTATTATTCTTGTTAACTAAATACTCAACATCTAATGAAGGCAATAAACTGGCCTAAATCTATTTAATTTATTAAAATAAACAAATATTTGTACAGCAGTCAACTAAGTCTATTATAAATGTCTATACTTCCGCAGCCTGTAACACAGTGAACTAAGGAGCAGATAAGTGCTTTCATGCAAAAGTTAATTTTCCTGCTCCAACATTCTCATGCAAATGACCAGCTGCTTATAGGAGGCTGTCAGGAGTGAGGGAGCTGGGGATTCGGTTCGGCTTGGGTTCGGCTTGGGCTCTAGGTTTGCTGGTCGGGTCGAACCTTCTGGGGAAAAGATGCATTATTTAAAAACTTCAATTTTAATTTGAACGCAATTATTTTTTTTAGATTATTTTTTATAATCTACATTTTTTTAAGACCTGAGCCTTGAGAACTAAATGCAATGTGCCAGATCACTAATTCTCAAACTCTGCACCATTAGAAATTCAAGATTGTTTATTCATCACACACACAATTCTACAAGAACAACATTGTGAACAGTGAGAGAAGTGGGTTTGTGACCAAAACGTCCAGCAGACTGAAGCACCCGTCAGCAAAGCTCCTAACCCCCCACTGCTCCAGATGTGTGTGCTCCCAGCCTTGGGTAGGAAAATGCAGAAAATAATTTCCCCTCAGGGATTAATAGATAATAAATCTAAATATCTAAACATTTTTACTGATAGTCCTAGGACAGTGTAAATGTAAAATCAGTATTTAGTCAAATTTATACCAAAAAAAAAACAAACACTGGAGCTGGGCAATTTTTAACATGACTTTCAACTGCGGTTTTAATCATAATTAAAATATAAAATGAACACAAACGGTCAGAATTGTTAGCATGGGTCACCCCAAAACTGGTAACCGTTGCATCCCTAATTCAGATACTGCTTCTGCTTTGAGCTTCTCCCTTCTCTACCTCTCCATGTACCTGGTTATCACCCATTACTTCCCAATAAGTTTCCCTTTCACACGTTCTCACTGGAGGCCTCCTGGGATTTACTTGCTGTATCTGAAACAAAAAGCAGCCCAGTGTGATCCTGCACAAGAAAGGGTGCGATCTCGTTGGTTTTTATACCATTGAAGTCTAACGCTACCACCATTCAATTTCCTCCAGGCCGCTGCTTCCATATATTCCTCCCATACGCAATCGCATGCCACTGCCTCTCATTCCAAACACACAACAAAAACATACAGCCAGCAGAGTTACAAGCAGCAAACACATCGCCTGAAAGGTGCTATTACATGCTACACATGTTGCGGTGCCTTTTATGCTCCCAGAGTGCAAAGCAGTTTCATTATGCTCCAGAAAAAGCAGACCCCCCCTTTACCATCACCAGCAGCAAAGCTTAGGGATCCCATTACACACACCATTCCGTTTCTCCTCCAGCTTTCTATTAAATGCGGCTTCAGGATTTTTTTTTGGAGGAGGGGGGGGGGGATTGCTAGAACTTTCACTACGTGTTGCACATTTGGAAGCGACTGCGGCATTAACATGTGCTCAGAGTGAGGAGAGAGAAGGGGAATGTGTAAATGTTGGTCTGATGTTGAGAAGTTGCTGGAGCTCTGTTATTAGCACTGTGTGTTGCCAAGGAGCGTGGGAGGTGGTGTTTACAAAAAACTGGAAGAAAAAACAAAACATAAAAAAAACAAACAAACAAGGTTATTCTCAGACATCGCGGACGCCAGTGAGAACAGCCTGGCAAGCGGAGAGAGAGCGGCGTCTTCTTCCCCCTTTTCATCTTCTTACCTCCGTCAATTAGTGCACCAGCGAGGAGGAGACAGAGCAACGTCGGTGTCTGTCTTCCTCTCTCTATCTGTCTCTCGTTATGTCTATATCTCCATATCTCTGTTTATCTGCCTCTCGCTCTTGCTCGCCACCGTCTCTTTTTCTCTCTCATTGACCATCTTTGTCTATCCAGGTGTCTATCTGTCCATATGTCTCTCTCTTGCTGTGTCCATCCATGTCTTTCTCAGTAACTCGCTCCCTGTCTCCCTCTCTATCTAGGTTTTGTGTTTCTGTCTGTCTCTCTGTCTGTCTATTTGTGTTATTGTTAGGCTCTGTAACTCATTCACTCCCTCTGTTTGTCTGTCTTTCTGTTTGTCTACATATGTCTGTCTTTCTGTTTGTCTACATATGTCTGTCTTTCTGTTTGTCTACATATGTCTGTCTTTCTGTTTGTCTACAT
>JBBIGC010000002.1:21091738-21113898 GCA_037576955.1 Lepidarchus adonis
TGTGTGTGTGTGTGAGAGAGAGAGAGAGAGAGATAGAGAGAGAGAGAGAGAGAGAGAGAGAGAGAGAAAAAAGAGAGAATTCTGCCTTATCCCCCAGGGCTTCAGCCACTCTCTGCATTATGGGAGGAGAAGGCCAAGCAGCTGCGCTTACAGTCTTAACAGCTACTTCTCCTGAAAGGACATTCCCTGCTTACGACACATGCACCTCAGCATTTCAGTGAAGCCTCTGAGCTTCCATTCATGCAAAAAAAAACCAAAAACAAAAAAAACACACAAGCATACACTGACACAGATGAGGAAAAAAATCATATTATTGAAATCTGTCTTGCATTAATCACAGCTGTGAACTGCTAGTCTCAGACCTGAGTGAATAAGACTAATGATCCTCATTGGTCAATCTGAATATTCAAAAAAGAACCACATGTATCCATTCTTGCAACACATCAGCATTGAGCCACTGCACATTCACAGCTTTTATTGTTTTCACTAGATTGTGTTAAAAAGGCCTTGGACACTCGTATACCTTGCATTTAATAGGTTCAGGAAATATACACAGGTGAGTCATAACGATAAATCCAACTGCCTAATAATTTCTGGATCGCCCACATGCAGCCAAAACAGGTCTGACTCATTAAGGCATGGACTCAACAAGACCTCCGAAGCTGTACTGTGGAATCTGGCACCCAGATGGTAGCAGCAGATCCTGTATACTAACAGCTTTCTCAATTCAAAACTTGATTAGAACCTTTTGAAGCTAAAAAAAAGTTGACAGACACAGACCAGATATTTGTGAGGAGGTGCAATTCCATGCCCTTGCATTATTGGGTCTTTCCCTCTTTTTCAAAGAAGCTCTCCAGTGATATTTGTTGTTTACTCATGTTGAGAGGTTTTGCTTATAGGCCTTATTTATTGCTACACATAATATCAGATGATATTAAAATAGCAGTTCTTATGATGAGAAAATTACACTTTAAAATTGTAATTTTGATATATAAATGCTTATTGTTCAGCCCTACATAACCAAACATTTTAATTTTAACTAGTGGCTAGAACAAGACGTTTTATGCAACATTTTAGTCATTTAATAAATAATTTCATAATGTTTCATAACATAATTCAGCCTAGAGCTGTTTAATCCATCCATTAACACAAAAGCAATAATATTTTTCATTATCATGATAATCTGAGGCCATATTATGATTTTCTGAGCATATCGTGATATGGCCGGTACTTAAAAAGCACTGTTGAACTATTTCAAAGACAGCATCATTCATCACCAATTTATGGCAATGTGCTGTGAGAAACACTGAATAAACATTATTTGTGCTGATTATACTAAATACATAAAAAATACATAAAATATCAGAAAAATTCTCCAAGAATCGTGATATATTTTGACTGTATTGCCCAGCTCTACAATAAGGAGTGATGTAAGTGAAACTGAAGTTATTTGTCAACACACAACAGCACAGCAGACAGTGCACCACAACGAAATGCGTCCTCCGCATTTAACCCATCACACGTGCACACATGGCAGCTATCAACAGCGTCCGGGGGCAGTGAGGGGGGACGGTATCTTGCTCAAGGGTTCCTCAGTGGTGCCAGGGCTGGGACTTGAACCTGCAACCTTCTGATCTCAGGGGCAAAGTCCTAACCACTAGGCCACCACTGCCCCTGCAAACAGTTTGAGCTCAACTGGAAGTAACTGTTTGTTACTGGCTGTTAGTTTTGCTTGTAGACTTCATTTATATCTACACAACACAAAGGTGGGAAAGAGATGCGCAGAATGATTTTCTCTGGAGTTTAATGGTGGTTGGCAACCTAGAGCCACACTAGATGAGTTCTTCAAAAATAAAACACCCTTCCAACTACAATTATCAATGGAAATTTTTTTTTTTTTTTTTTTTTTTTTTTAATCATTACATTCTTTCTGTGCAGGCTGGTAAAAAATATCCACTGCACAGTAACGGTCCATGCACCAGAGCAACCCAGTGCTTTATTTCTACCAGGTAAGTGCCACATACCAAGCCATCCACATAATGGTAAACCCAATGTGATTCATCCTGGTCCAGTTTTGGTGATTTTGGCAAAGGTCACTCTTCTCTTATCCCGACCTTCATACTCTCACCCTGTTGTTTACCACAGTTTTAGTGATAGTCAAATTTATTCAGACCCTTAAACCAGCCCATTGTTCCTGCCTCCAATACAACAACTTCAAGAACTGACTGTTGACTTGCTGCCTAATATATCCAACCCACAGAGAGGTTCCACTGTAACAAGAAAATCAATGACACTCATGTCAGTGGTTTTAATGTTATGGATGATCAGTGTGTCAGAAAAGTCTTAAAGGTCAGAGAAGAGGAAAGCAATGGTGCTAAAACTAAAAATGCAACAATAAGCGCTTTCCCTCTCTTCACCCTGCTCTTTTCTGTCATCTCTGTAAAAATGATAGATGAACCCTGTTCTTCAATATTGCAGTGTCTGACATATACAAAGTATAGGACCATTAAAGGCTGTAATGCTCCACTAGATGCATAGGAATTAAGAGATATTTTAATGTTCCTGCAAATGAAATATTGTTTCTCGCTGTAATAAAGGGCACCTGTGGGGAAAGATTTATCTGTTCTCAGATTAGCTAGTGACTGGAAAAAAAATTAAATTTGCATTCTCAACAGTAAGACAAAGCAGTGCGCAGCTTCCTTGTATTTCTTCACCAGGGAGTGATCCATCACAGCAGTACAAAAGAGAAAGAGCGACCAGAGCAGCAAAAACACTGTAAGCTCCTGGAAGGTTGAGGTACACATCAGGTCAACGGGAGACGGACCATGAGTCAATAACTGGAGCCTTCATTTGGGCTTGTGGCTCTGCTCCAAGAGAAAGAGAACGAAGAGAGTTAAGGATCTGGTTTGGTCTCGCAGAGTGAGGCGGAAATGGCTCTATTCGAAGAACTTGGTGCGGCTTTGAAACGATAAGGCCCAAAGACAGGAACTATCTCCTCCAGTAATCATGAACTGTCCAGACCATGATTAAATCACACCATTGTACAAGAAAGCCAGACAGTGGCAAAACCCCTATTTGAGATTTCATCTGAATGGGTCTAGAGACTGAATTTGCAGCCTGGGACGTCCTAACTTCCCGTCAATTATTTTGCAGGCAAGATGTAGAAAGCCAATGGAATTTACACTACAAGCTGTTGTTGAATGAACTTTGCATGGATTCTAGGTCAGCAGGGTTGGTTTGAAACACCCCAACTTGTCTTTACAGCAAGGAAGAGACAACAAACCAGAGCTCTCCGATTATGATCAAAGTACACAAGAGCAGCGAGAGCTGGAGAGTGATACGAGACATTTTGTGGCAGATGCTGCTATCATTTGATGCATCAGGCACCTCAACAAAAATAGAATAAATGAAATGTAACCGTGAGGATGGGAAACTTACCTGTACTGTGTGCAACACAAGCATGTTTGACCTAACTCTTCTCTAAATGGATCCTGTGTAGATCATGGTTGCCCATATCTGGTCCTCACACACACCAAAGCTTCCAAAGAACAGGTGAGCTGAATCAGTTGTGCTTGAGCAAGATCTCCACCAAACTATGACAGACACTGGCCTCCAGGACTAGACTTGCACACCACTGCTCTAGATACAAATCTCTTTAAAACTTTTCAAAATCTTGCGCTATTAATAGCGTCTAATTGTTTAAGCTTCCACTTTGTGTCCAGTTTTTTCAAACGCATTATTATCAATCAGTTCCAGGCCCTAGTTTTGGCCCAATGTCATTTTTTTCATACTTGATGCTAGAGTGATGTATCACAGTTATGATTAAAACTTAATATACGATGCAATTAAAACAGCAGTCCATGTGATTTGAAAATTACACTTTAAAATTGTGATTTTTATATATAAACGCTTATTAAAATGTTATGCAACATTACTAAATTTGAATGTTCACTTGTTAGAATAAGAGGTTTTAGGTAAAGCTATAAAAACTAGGAAAAAAAATAGAATGTTTTCTGCAAACCAGTTTCAGCACGGTCATTCGTCCTACAGTTTTTTTTTGTCCACCCATTCACACTAAAGCAATAAAGGAGAGCTGGGTAATATGATCTTTATCGTTATAGTGATAAATTGTGGCCACAATAGGATTTTCTGATCTTGATATTATCAGTACTTAAAACTCCCTGTAAAACTTCAGTTTTCATTTCAAAGAGAGCATCATTAGTCCCACCTTAGTGAATTTACTAATACAACATATGGTGAGTTGTGCTTACGTCGTTGGGTTCTTTTTTAAATTGTTTTTTTACCGCAATTGCGACGTAAAAACAAAGCTTGAGTGGCATCTAGTTAGCGAGTGGAGTGTCACGCTGCTGCCCATTTCCCCCCTCTTCATCGTCGGTAGGCTGTTTTCCAATCTGCCCTCTGTCTCACCTCTTAACCTGGATCGCATTCTCTGTTGGCATTTACCTGTTCTCTTCAAGTCTCCCTTCAGATCGGATGCTATTCGTCTCTCCATTACGCTTCAGTAGATACCTACGGACTTCAATTCCCATCAGGCAATGTTCAACTCGTCCAACAGACTCCCTCCACTCTGTCAGCAAGCTAAAATACCCATGAGGCCATTCTCCTTGCCTCCATCCTGCCAACTGTTTCACTTCATTACTGCTGTGTATGTGCTCCATAAAATACATGAAAAACATAATATTAGAGCATTGATGCAGTTGGACCAACAAAGATCTCTTTTGCCAAACATGGCTTCAGCAATGTGACCCTGCGTAGATAATGAAGAAATCAGTATAATCCTGGTGTTCATTGATCATTACTGCATGTGCAGTTCATCATGTACCCCACCACCAACACCACCTCCCCTACACTGTCTATAGAGAAAGAGGAGACTGAGGTAGAGGAAGCTAAAGAGACAGTGGAGTGAGCAGTGAGACAGCAAGTGCCCCAGGCCTGTGTCTCTCTCTCGAATTTTTTTCTCTCCCAAATCTCCTGCAAAGGAGACAATGGCAGGTGCTCTCTTCCTCCTCCCCTGAGATCACACTCAGCCCCTAAAGCTGCCTTTTTGTGAGGTTGTTCCTTCCTCACAGCAAACACATGAAACTGTTAAGGACTCTAAGTGCTCAGAGACACAGCACAGACCCAAGGTATCAGAGGCTCAGTCGTTTCCATTGGGAGAAAAGTTGGTGCATTTGTTCTACAGTAAAAGCAAGTGCACATTCGAAGCATGTTTACTACTCAAATATCTGCAGTTCCAAAATTCCAGGGACATTTTGTGAAACTGCAATTAATAAAAACAAAAGTAGGAAAAATAACGCCATACGATCTAGTGCAATACTGACAGAATATGGTTTCAATGCTTTTTCTGCAAATTTCACCAATTAGGCCAAATTAAGTATTGAGTCATTTTCAATAAATGGACAAAATTAAAATTTTCAAAAGGGAAATGCCATTAGAATGTTAACCACTATTGCAAAATCCAATTTGTTTATGACGTGAAATAATTTGTTTACCACAGGCACCAACTATTCATCAAAAGTAGCACAAAATTACATTAACCATTTTTTCAACTTTTTCCATTTAATTAAAAAATATCAGCTGCTGTTCATACTGAGAAAGAGGCCAACAAGAATGGTCCAAAGTGATATGAGATGGGCTATTATTAGAAGATATACAGTAAATAACTCCTTCCATATCTTTCAAACTACAGCCTTATTTGATATGAGTAAGTAAATGACAATGGGTTTGGATACCAACAGATTCCAATGACTGTGTTCATTCCTAGAAGCTAACAGCTTAGAGGCAACCTTCTCACATCTCATCACCGACAAAATAAATCAGTGCACAGTGCATAGCGTATCAACCTTAAATCAGCCCAGAGTTTTGGATTTAGATGGAGAGGGAAAAGAGAAGACCCCCTACTGCAGCAGTAGTCTTAAAATAGCACCAAGTAGAGACAGGATGTTCTCCTGCAGGACCAGTGAAGAGAGATCAAATAGTGCTCTGCTTTTTAAAATATGCCACCAACATGCAGCCAAACGGTACACACTGGCCTGGATACGGCAGCAGCGGCCTGACAGTGTGCTCTTCGTCAGCAGCCATAAAGCATGCATCATCATCATCACTACCACCATCATCAGAGCTGCAAAGGGAAGAGGTAATAAAACCCCAGACAGTGTAATTTCATCTTTGACGCAGTCTACCGTCTGTGGAAACTTGCCTTTGTTAAATACATTAATGCAGGTCTTGAATTCTTAAGGAGCTACCTCATATTACCAAGACGAATTAATGCAATTTTCCATTTCTCTCCTTATTTTGCCATTAGTGTCCTGGGGAAAAAATAGCCATATCATAAAATTGACGCTCAGTACAATGTATTGATATTTGGGTTCTCATAGCAAGAGCATTGGCTGGTAGACTAGGGCTGGGCATTTCCATGTATCACAATACGATGCTTATCATGATACATTCTGAATAAAGCCTTTGCAAACGTTCAAAATTTATTTAAAAATGTAGATAAAAGAGCCATGTTTGTGGTCACAAATAAAAGATTTATTAGTTCACCTTCACTAGAGAAATATTGAGTTTTTATTTACACAGAAATATCTTTTTAGTTCTGGTTGCAAAGGAGATAAATAACAGTACCATGTGACAAACTAAAGTTCTGTATCTACTCTTCATCTGTGTAGCTTGGCAGTTCTTTCCCACCATCAGGACAGCTGATGTAAATACATTTGTACAAGAACCAGCTAAATAATCAGCACGTCCTCTGTTGTTAGCCGTGTTGTTAGCCTGACGTACTGTATACATTCACCCCCTGAGTTATTTTACATTACATTTCCATGCTGCTCATTCGATGTTTCCACAATCAGACCACATTGTTTTCTGGCACCATACAGCTGTTCCAATGTGATTAGATCGGTATTATGAATTTTCTCTCATTAAGCACAAGAAGTTTGTCTTCCATTGTAACCCACATCTGGTGTAACCAGAATGATGAGAAACCCGTGAGAAACTGGTTTACCAGTGTCCATCACCAAAATAAAAACTGTTCATTGTCAAACTACCAATGCATCCCATCTAGGTTTGCAAATGGCTGTTGAGCTGAAATGTAATGAATGACATATAACCTGTAGCACACAATGCTGTATTTGAATGCCTTTGACATAAATCATAATGAATGAAAACCCATTAAATGAAATGAAAATCAACCAAAAAAATGGTCTGTAAAGAAATTGCAATCAGCCATAGTATAATTATTAGTGCTAATTATTATAATTACTGACTCGCTAATCCCCACCTAATCTCTGGCATGATGACATGGAAAATGTGTAAAGTATACATGCGCCAGAACATTTTCCATACTTTCCATGCTTACCATATTTCCACAAACACAACTCCATCCACTTTTTGTTCTCTAATCAACCATGTCTACATTTATGTCTAAGAATTGTAATCTGTCAGTGCAAAAAACATGGTTCTTCAGCACAATGAGTTCTTCCTAGAACCTTTACATTATGCCATTCAACTTTAAAAAGCATCATGCCTCAATTACAATGGTTCTCTAAAAAAATCATGCATAAAAAAATTGTTTAGGGACCAAAAAGTTTCTATTACAAGGCATCTACCAAAACACCTTAAGGCACCTTTGATTTTATAAAGAGTAAAACATGTTTGTATGTGCAATTTGACTCACCGTCTCTCAGACTTCAAAGACACAGATGTTTTCGGGTCTTCCTCTGGGTTGTACCAGCAAATCCAGTTGCCTAAATAACACACAGAGAACACCTTGTTAGCCGTTACTCTGCAAATAATACACTAACACACAAACACAAAGCAGAGTAGGTCACACTGTAACTACCAGCCATATAACAGGCCTGTTTGATCACGTTTATGTAACCATCACAGCCTGGGTAACATTTCTGCCCTCATTTACATGATGAATGACCAGCATAATGACCCTTTCCCTTCCAGCGAACCACCCAGGCCTGGCAGGCAGTGAGTGTGCCCAAGCTGGAGACACTGGCACCAGACTACAGTGGGCCCCCCTGCAGGCCACTCTGTAAACAGCACATGTTGGTTAATGACGCAGAGTGGTGGGAGCAGCTCAGTGACCCCACATGTTGGACAGCAGGCCCAGCAGGGCAGGAGCACAAACAGGCTGAGGGGGGTCACCATTGTTGCCTGCAGCAAAAGCAACCACAGAGGGGTTTTGGCTCAGCCCCAGATCACCCGGGGGGACAGGGGAGGGAAGCATGGTCTCTCTGCCCTGGAGGGGCTGACCTCATGTTGATCAACATAGAAGTAACTCAAACCCAGGACTCACCCAAAGGGAGTTGGAGGAGGCGGAGAACCTACTGCTCTACAGCGTGTGGCGCTGGGAGCGCAAGAGAGGAAAAGATGCAGCTGAACATAAGCCACTGACCAAGAAGGATCAGAATGGCAGATGTTTAAATAAAACAATCCAAATCTGGATACACTTTCGGAGGGGAACATGGGTCTTTGAGCTGGCCAATGAGGAAGGTGACATTATTGGTAATTCATCTTTGTCTCCAACTGTCGGTGCACAGTGAGAATCAGAATGTAGATGATGTTTTAGGTCAAACTTACTATAAACCACATTGTACGTGTGTGTGTAGTGGCTACATGAGCCAAAGTGTTTACATACATCTGTGTACCTTAAACTGGGTCAAAACACCCCCAGCTGGCATGAAAATGTCGTTCATGATAAATTCTATGAACCAGACAATAAATAACAATTCTATACAAAAAATACAGTAAGTACACTCCTTGATGCTTTTAAATAGGCGTGTTTTTCATCCTCTGACAATACCCTGAAAGGTGATAAAGGTGATTTTCTCCAAATGACACCTAAAAGGGTCTGAACATTTATACTGAAAAAGTAACACCATTACACTTACTGCACATTAAAAACCTGAAAATTAGAGACAGGTTCTCCAGATTATATGCAAGGAACCTGTCGTAATCAAACATCTATCATCTGGTGCTTCTTGTTCAAGCTCAACTAGGCCTTCAGAAAGAGTCGGCAAGGCATATAAGAAGATCTCTCAAAGATTGAAAAATCTACAAACATGGAAAATTTCAAACCACTGCCAATTTGTCCAGTTTTTACTTTGAACCCACATCAATGAGACCAATAAGACCATGATGACCATGTGCTTCAATGGAAGCTAAATTTGGCCATGTTCAGATAAGTGAGTGTTGAAGAACCACCTGGGTGAAGAGATTTTTGACAAGACTGGAAGATACACGCCTGACTGTTGTGTTGTGATGCTGAGGTGAGGAGGCACAGATGCCTCTGTACTGAGAGCTACAAAACAAATCACTGATGAGCTCCAAAAATAGGGCTTTCAAGCCCTGCGTGGTAAGAAGTAGGGCATGTTCGGAAACCTTTATCTAACCTGATGTCATTACATAAATATTGATGCTAAGTGCTGCCTCTGAGAAACATTAGATGTGGGGTCTTACAGGACACTGCTCTAGTAAGCAGACCTCAGAAGGCTTCTTAGGATTGTTTGGTGTGGACAGTCCAAACTGTAATCACCATCAGCATCCACTGAACCCCAGTTCTACAGAACACGAAAGGGGAGACTGACGCTCTGTAGAGGTTTCAAAATAGATGACTTCATGCACGCTCAGACACGGAGCTCTAAAAATAGTGTGTTCTGTCATGCTAAGCCAACGAAGAGTGACAGCAAAGTTCAATTAAACAGCTCGCAGATCTTTCTCTCTCTCTCGCTCACAACTGAATGTAAGCAATCTTGCAGAAAAACACATTTTCAAAAGCATCTATTCCAGATTTTAATCACAGCAGTATCTCTGCATCTTTTCTATACCCCCAGTTTTGCTCAGCGGTGGAAACAGCCATGGTGCACGACAATCATTGGTGAACACCTGCATTGGGTCCAAGCCCATCCGGAGAAAAAAGAAGGCAAAGGAAGTACTGGAGGGCGAAAGGTACGCACAAAGGCCTTATTTTCTGCCTCAATGCGGCACAGCAAAGCTCAGCTTAATGGCTCAATTTTTCACATCTATGGCCTCCTGTGGAAATGTCAATAGCCATGCAGGTTGAAAGCAAAAGGAGAAAAGAAAAGCGAAGGGTTTGGCAGCAAACACGGATCAGCGCCTGAATTACAGCTCTGTCTGTCAAATACACGAGGGGTGTGTCGTGACGGTTAGTGAGCCAGGACCCAGCCTTGGGCCTCTCAGGTACACACAGGAAACAGCCGGCTGGAGTCTTCGGTCAGGATTAGGATAAGATTACGCAGGAGAACCAGGTCAGAGCTCAGACGCCACAGAGCCTTTACAGCGAGATGTGAGAGAGACTGAAAGGGAAAGCAGGTATTCATGCATGACTTCGGTTCAATCAGATTAGCACAGCAGCATCTTTTGGTACAAATATCAAAGTGCGACGCTAATCCCCAACTGGCCTTCAGATGTGTCTGATTCTTTCAAACTTCACTCCTTTTATCTTGCATTGTCAACATCTATTTAACTGCACTTTTCATGAAAGAAGACAGCAGTCCAAAAGTGAAATTACAAATGACTAAGGACTGTGGAGTCACTCATTACACATCTACTCTGAAGTGAAGAGTGCTGTGCTATTGGATATAAAATCTGATGTTCGTTAAAGCTGTTGGATACTGCAATAAAACTAGCAGCCATCAATCAGAATTAAGTAACCATGCTAGTGCAGAGGTTAGTGCTGTCGCCTCACAGCAAGAAGGTCCTGGGTTCGATTCCTGGGTCGGCCACGGGTGTCTTTCTGTGTGGCGTGTACTGTGGAGTGTTCTGTGTTTCCTCCCACTGTCCAAAAGCTTGTGGTGAGGTTGATTGGCGACTCTAAATTGCCCATAGCGGTGAGTGGGTGTGTGAATGGTTGTTGTGAATCTGTGTTGCCAAGAACCATTGCTGTTAAGAAAATATATCAAATCTAAAAGAAAATATAAAAATAAAATGGCTTAGTAGAGTTTGAACACAGCTGCTAAGGTTTACACTGTGTGAATGTTGAATGGACCAATAAAAATGCATAAAAATCACCATTCACTATTGTGAAAAACACAAATAACCCACTGCCCATGCTAGAGAACCATCGGGCAGTGAAGCACTTGTTGAGTTTCATCCTGGCTCTGCATGAATTTGGACATCTGATCCTGATTGAAGTCCTCAATGATGT
Organism: Lepidarchus adonis; assembly: GCA_037576955.1. Classification (NCBI taxonomy): domain Eukaryota; kingdom Metazoa; phylum Chordata; class Actinopteri; order Characiformes; family Lepidarchidae; genus Lepidarchus; species Lepidarchus adonis. Next base: position 21,102,936 of record JBBIGC010000002.1, read on the forward strand.
TATGGAGATGAATTTCCATTAAAGAAATACATAAAATTAAAATACTATTTCTCACAACAGGCACACACTCCTGCCACTGCAGTCTGGACATATACATACACATTCTTACACGTTTTCTTGGCAAGCTTTCTTATATGCTTTCTCAAACCTTCTGCCAAGCTCATGAACAATCTCTCAAGTCTTCAGAAGAGGAACTCAAGTACCTCCCAAGTGCCTCTCCTAAAGCTGGCACTGTTCAACCCCATCTCTGTTTCCACCTCTACAGTGAGTCCACCTCAAAACCACAGCATCTGCCATTTTCATCACCCGCCCAGTGTGTCTCTGTTTTCTTCCAAAATATACTGTCCATTTCAGAACAAAAGAACCACAGTTTCGTCTTCACAAACAACTGCCAATGCTAAAGGAATTCTGCTTTAATTGTCAGAAGCTTGAACATGCTCTGGCGCTCCTAATACAATGAATAAAAGGATAAGTCACTAAAATATCTGCCAACAATAATAACAAAAGTTATAATAACAACAATAATACTAGTAACAACACTAGTAATAAAAATAATAATACCAACAATAATGCTTTTGTGCAGTAGCATCACTATATTGCTCATATATTGTTATTGTTTTTTTAAAGAGAAAGAAGAACGTGCTGGACTCTTAACACTACTACAAGATATTAATAACCATGTTGTTTATGCTGTAGCACTTGCCATCTGTTTAGACTTACTCATAAGCACTAAATGATACTGTAGAATGTGTTTCCTCCTTCAGATAGCAATGTTGTAGCTCTTAGCATCTGCACTGCTGTAGCACCTGCATTGTTTTCTATGACTAAGAAGAATGTGTTGAACTCCATGCAACTCTCACATCAGTGTTGTCAAGTCTGAATTGAATTCCTGTACCTGGAAGTCGCTTTGGACAAAAGCGTCAGCCGAATAAATAAATGTAAAACCTTTAAAACATATTGTTCTGCAGATTGTGTATCAAATGATAAGCTTCAGATAGAAAACAGTTTCCCAGAAAACCTCAAAGAACAAATGACTTAGGATTCTGCCCATCACCCAAAACAGCAAGAGCTCACAATAAGCTCATTAACCTAACAGGGCCTCGATATCCCGGCTGCGTGATATGGGTCAGAAGGTGAAGTGACTGCTGTATCGGCCTGCTTTCTCTGACAGGACAAAATGAAGACATTACAAGTCTAATGAGTCCTGATCTGGCTCAGAGAAGCAGCAGCGTCAGCAGGAGCCAGATCTGCATGCTCACGGCCGCATGGGGAACTGAAACAGAACCTCAGTGCATGTAAGCAGCTCTACATTACTGCCAGCATACTACGATCACAAAAATGAAAGATTTTTTTTTTAAATCTCTGCCCTGCATCTGATCCCACAGAAATATAAATGAGACTTGACCCTCACAGGATAACCAGAAAAAGTGGCTCAGTCCAAGCTGGAGTCACAGCACATCGCCACCCGCCTCTCAACTGACCTTATTAATATCACCCAAACATGATTTATTATTTATCGCAGTTGAGTGTCTACAAGAGGTCGGAGCAGCCTGATGGATATCTGTGGGACAGGAGGCCATTATTTCCAGCATGTCATATTGAATTCTGGAGGAGTGCACTCAATTTTCCCCCCACAGCTATGGGTAGAGGGCCCAGTCAGACATATTGCAGTACCTCCGCACGCCGCTAATGGATTGGACTTCTTTTATATCTTCTGATGGGAAGAGAATCAATCGTGGTCCAACTGCTGAAGGCTGAGGGTCCGGTAAGTGCCACTGACTATTTGTGAAGTGTGGAGGTTGCTGATATGTCCAGCAACGAGGGAGATGAAGTCTGATTGCCATAGACGATCTATGATGCCCGCATCCGCATGGGGGCAGTTGTTTGTGGGATGGTGCACGCTAAAATGAGCACAGGCTTCATTAGAATTCAGCTCGCTCAAAGCAGGTTCGTTTTCTGGAGACTGAAGCAACAGTACAGTCGCCCAAATTGGCCTTGATAGAAAGTTTGCACTTGGTAGAAATCGGGGAGGCAATAGCACAGCGGTGGGGAGGGGCAGAAAAAAGGAGAGAAGACAGACTCTATATCTAAATAAACATCGATCCAGTTTAATGAGACAATGTTATGAAAATACCCTGCAGGGAATCGGAGCCAAAAAAAAAACAGCTCTGTGAAAGTACGATTTCACTGGATCCTTCAGACAAAGTGGCTACAGTTCAGCCACTGGGAATCTGCTCAGGTTCTTTGGCTGTTGCAGGATAAGATTGGCTAAAAAAAACAAAAAACTAATTTGAGGAATTAGAAAATCGAAAAGGCGGAGTCTCCAAATGGAGCATAATTAGCTGATTGGTCGCGTGAGTGAACGCCATGATGCTGGCACTCAGCCCCCTGAGCCTGCACTCTACTGCTTCAGTGATGGCACTCCCACCACTCCATAATAGACACATTAACCACGCCACTAAACCATGGAGCCTTGGCCTTGGAGGAGGCAGTGGGGCTGCACAACGTAGACAATGTCACTGTAATGCTATTGGCAGTTTCTGGATGCATTATAAAGAGCAACCATACTGACATATAGAACAAGCACAAGAATATCACCACAATATAGTATTTTGTCCATATAATGCATCTCCCAACTTCACAGTACTTTTTTTTTTTTTTTTGGTGGGTGGTCAAGATTGGTTTATTGTCAGTACACTGTGTATTAAAAATGCAATTTCACCCAGCCCTTGCCCATGGTGCATTTATAAAGAAAATGTAAAATAAAATATATAAAATATGTAAAAATATACAGTATAAAAAAAGAATACACATATATCCATGCCGCTTAATTCATTTTGGATCGTGAGGGAAGCTGGAGCTGAACCCAACAGACTACGGGTCAGGGTAGGGTACACCCTGGACAGGAGGCCAGATTTTAACAATTCTCTCCCAATCACAATATTTCAGGATTGAACAATGCGAGATATAATAAAAATCATTGCCTTTTAAAAAATGTGCACTTTTTCCAAGTTGAGATTTTGATATAAAAATGATGAACTTTTCAGAGGTGAAGCGAGAAAGAGAGCCAGAGAAGAATGGGTGAGGGATAGAGGACAGGCTGTCCATGCCTTCCAGCTGAAATCCATGAAGAGGAGAAAGTGATTAGCCAGTGTCTCAATTGAAGTGAGCCGCCATTTACTCACAGCAAGCCAGCCAGCCACCGACTGTGAAACTGACTGAAAAGAAACACTGGAGCTCGGGCTGAAACGTGATGGATCGCCAGTCTTAACGAGGAAGGAAAAAAAACACCGACACACATCACAGTGAGAGAAAGAGGAGGTCCTGCACGGCTCCTTTCGCGTGATAACGTGCAATTAAGTTAAGCACAGCACTCGGGGTGAACTCTAGCAAGGAATACAGTCCGCCTTAATCCGTTTTCATGCCGGCTGCAAATTACACATTGCCAGGGATCGGTTATAATATGAAAACATTCCAAGTGATTCTAGCACATGATCCGCAACGGCCGCAATGCAGAGGCATCCAGAGGCCCATTAAAGTTTTGCTTCGTGCTTTGGTACCTCGTGGTGCTGAATATATTAGCCTGCAGAAATATGTGATAAAAGAACTCTCATTAGTTTTATGCCATTGCCTGGGGAATAATAAAAAGACCATGAAGACGAGGAGAAGTGTCTTTTTCCTCAAAAACAAACACAGTGTCAGTCCCTCAAAGTGGCTGCTTGTTTAAAATGAACCAAACCTCAAGTATGAGCCAAGTGTCGCGTCAAAAGTGAGAGGTGAAGAGTTGATCGGTCCCGCGGGCTGAAACGCTCCATCACTTCGTGATTCAGACGCGTCCATTAGAGCGAAATCAACAGCAGCAGCTCTGTATTAAAAAGCTGCCTGTCTAGCTCATCAGTCAGTCAATCTCCCAAGTCATCCCTCAGCCCCTGTAGCAAAGCAGTGGTGTTCAACCCTGGTCCTCAGGGCCCATGACAATTGGCAGATTAGCATTTTCCCTGCTCTAACACACCTGAGAGAACTCACCTGCTCATTTTAAAGGCCCTTCATAATCTGAAGCGGACAAGAAACACACCAAGTAAGAGTTCAGGAAGGAGCTGAAATGTGTCACACTAGCACAAGGTCTCCACTTTAACTCTGCATGCTCTTAGTATACTGGCTCCACTCCACCAAGGCCTAGCTTCCCCCGTCCACTGGACCAATGCCTGGCTCCGCAGCAGCTCAGATTTGTATCGTCGTTTCCACCTCATCAGTGCTCTCTGCAGTGCTCCCAAGGGAGGTCAACATTAGCAGTCTGTGGCTCTGTCCATCCCCCAGCATGAAACCACAGAGCCACACAGCAAAGACAGATATGGATTCTTATTGGATATTCCTTCCCTCTGTGGGAGAGAGCAGAGTAGGATAGCCCAGAGAGAAGAGGCAAAGAAAAGCCCACAGCCGTCTAAAAACCCCTATATAAAACAGGCAAACTGTCCACTGTGTGAAACCAAACCTATGTTAAGTGCAGCAGTTGTGTCACTATCCAGGAACCAGCAGATCTTTTTACATGCAAATCCTCTCATAACTGATGCAATTTTAATCTTCAGAATAAAATATTAAGGTCAACTAAGCAGAATATTGTGGCCTACAGTGAGGCCTGCCACAATAACCATTTTGAGCAATATATTGGTTTCAGAACTTATTGCGATGAACATTTTTTTGCATTTTATGTCAGTGAAAAATTATTCAGATTATATCAAATTATTGAGAAATTTCAGTTCCATTTTTTAAATTTCAGTGACAAAAATTCAATTCAAAAGACCTTCAAATACAATGACACAACAGCAACAAGCTTTTTTGAATAGTTTGAACTGACACCACCCCTCGGACTAACCACTGTGACAGTCCAAAGCACAGGGCCATTCATTTTTATGTGAATAAACAGACAATTTCCCAATATTAAGGTAAAAAAAATGAAGTCATGTACATAAACTGTGCTGTATAAAGTGATCATCATGACAAGCCTACTCATTAGGTCATTCTGCAAACCTGAATTGGACGTGATTCTCAATAACCTCTGGTGGACGTGCCCAGTTTGCTTTAGGGAGGCTTCCAAAGTGCTAGTTTATTCTCTTGTCATCTCAAGGCAAAATGTCTTGGGCAGAACATCAGGCCCTTGCAGTAAAGTGATGTGAAAGTTACTATCAGTGTGAACACACTCAATCTCACCGTGACCGAATGTGACCTCAGCGTTTAACCCATCACACATGGAGAATTTCAATGCCAGTTTGCTCCAGTGGGACTTGGCTTGGTTGGGCTAGGACTTCAACCTGCAATCTTCTGATCAAGGGCAAGGTACAAATCACTAGGCCACCACTGCCCATGTCCATCCACAGCATGGCCATTGGCCACCAGAGCAGCAAAGCCATTTGCTGACTAGGGGTGTGACAAAATATCCTTGCTCATGCGATACGATAATCAATACATCGACAGCAATATTCACATTTAAATGAATAAGCATTCGCTGCCAATTTGACCAAAAAAAAAAAGTGTGGATTATTTTGTGATTGCCATAACTGTGCATCTCTTTCCAGCAATGGATGACACTACAAGGGAACTCTCTCAAATGTGAGAAAACACACATCGCTGGAGAGCTTCTTTGAAAAATGAGATCCTAGTAATCCAAGTGATTTTGATGTTTCCCCAAACTTCCGACCATGTTCGCAAAGCAAATACGGGAAAGGTAACAATAGCATTGCAGTTATTAAATTAATAATGCATCCCTGTATTTCTGTAATGCATCGCTATGTCATTGTTACGCAATATATCAATTAGTCCAGATTCGCTGCATCACTGCATTATTGTTATCGCAGGCCGTACTGTATGAGTCACTGCGATTTCCACCCCTGCTGCCGACTGAAAACCCGGCAAAAATATCAACACATAATGTCACAATATGTTATTTTACATCAAATGGTAAAAGTAAACAAACTAAAAAGAATTTAAAAAATTAAGTATAATGAGTACAAATGATGTTTATTAATACTGTGTATTACACCACAGTACAGTCAGCTCACTGAACTCAGACTAATGATTTTCTCGTTAAATTTCCACAGTGTTTCAAGTACAGTATTTCCCCAACGATAGGCCGCGTCCGATCCTTTATCTATGTACAAACCTGTTTTACAAACCTGGTATTGGGTGTGTCTTTACTTAAATGGGGCGGCCTCTCTAAAAACATGAAAATCCATTCGCTAAAAGTATAATTCAGTACAAAAAGACTACATCCCCAAATGATTCGTTGAATTTAAATGTATCGGTTGAAAAGCAACGCAAAGCTAAGATAGATCAGCATTACTGTTAATGCGCACATGCATGTGTTGATTTAGCACTGAATGCAGCAATATGTTTAAACAATGCCTCTTTGCTCAAATATCATTGTAAAATTAAACAATTACTTGTGTTACACTAATATAACTTTGGTTAAATTCAGTTAAAACACTGAGGTACAAAGTGAAAGCTCAGAGACTCATATGCTCGTGAAAAGTGGTAGGAATTGGTATGGTGGTAGGATTTCACCTGCATCGTGTAGTTCTTGTGTTGTGGCATGATATTGGTAAGCTCTAAATGTAATTCATTTAATTGTTTACGCTCAAAAATGGTATAATGTCACCACAGGTATAGGAGTTGCAAAGGTCTCCAGAGGCCAAATTAGTTGCTTGTACTTCAGATCGCAAACATAGGGCGGCTTATCTTAAATAAAAATAAAATAAATGAACATTTTCGGCGGCTTATGGAATGAGGCGGCCTATATATTGTGGGCCGGCCTATTGTTGAGGAAATATAGTAATGATCTAATTATTAATGAAAGTCTAATTTATCATGATAACGATAAATATCGTCATTTTTCCCAACTCTACTTATCTCTTCTAACTGATGAAGGATCCATTCTTGGTGTGAAAAAAAGCACTTTTGTAAGACACTCTTGGTAAGAGCTTGTGTTAAACGGAAAAATGTTTAAACTACACGGTACACATTCTGAGCAAATCAATTTTCCCAGCTGTCTCATCTCTGCTCATCTTTCTGACATCTTTCTGTACCTCTGAACTGAAGAAAACATCCATAAGTCACTTCCAGCATTTTACTGTTGAAACATGGAACTTCACATGAAGGCTTTAGGACAGAAATAGGAAAAAGTCTTTGGCAATAAAGCATTCACACTGTTCAGCGATGGAATTATTCAAATAAAACACAGATAATCCATCCCATTTTGACAAAACACCAGCTCAGCAATCTGCACTGTAAATAAAGACTACTGACAATTTTACACATTCTCTCAGCGCACAAGCTGCACCCTGTACTCCTTCATTTTATGAAGGTGAAAGTGGCTATTTGTCATTGTGAACACACTCAATCACACAAAGTGCAGTAGTATAAAATGTGGGCTCTGCATTTATCCCATCACACATGCAGCAGCAGGCAGCTATGAACAGAGCCTGGAGAGCAGTGTAATGAGACGATTCCTTGGTCAGTGATGCCTGGGGTGGGAACCTGCCTCCAGATCCTAGCCACTAGGCCACCATTGCCATTTATGGATCCTGATGGTTGAAGTCCTCAACACTGGAACCAATCCCTTCGGGCCACAATATACAAATGAGCCTCAAAAACAATTACAGAACTTAGAACTTCCATGTGAAGGGGCGGGGCTAAATTGTCATAGGATATATTGTGTAAATGACCTGGTTTTGTGACATCACAAAAACTATGATTTAAATTAGCATTAAAGCTTCAATCCCCAATCCATACAGTCCAAATAAGTATTTTTTATTAGAGAAGTGTAATACAAACTCTTTAATATATTGAAAAACATCATAATATAAGCTGTATTTGAGCAGGGAAATGGGACAATATTTATCATTATCATGATAAATTTTGGGAACAATATATTTTGTTTAGTTGATTGTGATAGTACTGTTAAACTTCATGTTTTATTTCTAACGTATTGCTCTGTGGTGTGAGGAACACTGAACAAAAATCATTTGTGTTTGTACTTTGATATGTGCATTTCATTTCGTAACAGATGGTGAAAATAAAATTTTGGACATATCTTTAGTGAAGGTGATTTGTCATTGTGAACAGTGCACCACAATTAAATGTGTCCTCTGCAGGGAGCAGTAAAGTGGGGACGGTACCTTGCTCAAGGGTTACCTTACCACTAGGCCACCACTGCCCCCATTACATTATTACATAAATGAATAAGGAATGAGTTAATAATTAACACGCTAACACAGTCCCAAGTTTGGTGAGTTATAGATGGAGAAATGCATACACAGGACAAGATGCACAGATGCGAGACGCGAGGTTGGCAGCTTTACGAAGTAAATAAATCTGTTCTGCAGGCTTTTATGGTGAGAGGCGAGGTTGGTGCGCTAAGGGGGTTTGATTATAGTCCAGTTAAAAGGATGAGTAGGTGCCATGCCAGGCTGGTCCCATCAGATGTGTCATACTGCAGAGTTCACTAAACACAAGAGTCCCAAAGACTTAGCTATAGTCCAGTGTGAAAGATTGACCCAATAAGTCTGGTCTCATCAGGTACATATGTGTTATGGAGGGAAAGGAAAAGAACAAAACAGAAGAAGCTGGAGAAACAAGCAAGGCCAGGAGGCTAAATGACACAGACATAGAGCACCAGACTTTAAATGATTACAGTTAGCTTGAGTACTTCAGTTGGAAAGGGAGGGGAGGGGGAGGAGATGGGAGGAGAGGAGAGCAAAGGAGAGAAGAAGGTGAGATTCCTACTCATTCTGAGCACTGCAGATGACAGTTCTTCAATTCATCAACGTTCTCATCCTGGGTGACTGAAGTTCATCTGCGCAAGTGACAGCTTAACAAATAACTGTCCAGACCATCCCCCTGCCCCACACCCCAGGCCTGCAGCAAACCTCACCAAACCAAACACGCTCACACTCCAGCTGCTGCATCCTCGCAGAAACATCACTATAGCATATTGATCTGAAAAAAAAGACTAAATTAAATATTGACTGGCCTCTTTCAGGAGAGCTGCAGAAGTGTAACACTACTGCACCAAAAACGAGGACGCCTCACACACAAAGACTCCAGCTCTAAAAGGATTTACCCGTTCCAACTGAAGGATCTCGGGTTTTTTTTTCGTTTTAAGTCAAACTGACTATTTCTCATTGTGAACACACTCAATCAAACCAAGTGCTCCACAAGGAAATGTCACCTCATCACATGGAGCAGTGAGCAACTATCAACAGCACCCGGAGAGAAGTGGAGTGGGTCAGTGCCTGAGCTGGGCCTTGAACCTCTGACATTCTGATGCCAAGGGCAAGGTCCCAACCAGCACTGCATCTCAGGAACACAATTTTAATTTCTCTTAGCTAATCTGGAGCCAAATCCCACATTTACTTTGATCTGCTGGAGAGAAACTAGACGGCATCTGGGCAGAAAAAAAGTAGCCAATCAAAAGGCTGCAGTGCACAGAGACCTTCTGCACTCCACACTCATGTATATAAATAGTGTTTTGAGTGCCAGCATTTTGAGACTAGGGTCAATGCGCATCCTGAAACAGAATTACTTACAGCTCCTCGAGCCATTTCGCCTTTTAATACACCACCATCAAACCCTCCAGGACAAAAATGCTCCTTTTCTCCCTCTTTATGGAAAGAAAAAGAAAGGAAGACAAAAAAGGCAGAGGGTAGATAAAGATAGATGGAAAATGAAGGAGGACTGAAGGAAATAAGTTGCCCCATGTGAGTAACCTGCTGGACATACCTCAGGCATCTCGGTCTCTTTTTTAATCTTCTTGAGCGCCCTACCTTCCACGACGGGCTAGAGCCCAGAGGAAGCATCCACTCATCCACATGCATACATTCATGAGCAGCAAAGTGCCTGCATTTGGATATTAGATATTACGCTACACTGACTGATAATACGCCAGAGACACCAGCGCACTACAGGCCATCTCATCTTCTCTCCTCATACCTACAGAACAGAAGATTGGAATCCATCCATCCTTTCCACATCTGCACAATACATTTGGTTGAGAACAAAAAGGGAAAATGAAAAGAACGGGAATGAAAAATGTACCGTAGCCAGTTTCTCCTGAACAAGCCTACCACACTGCTATCAAGATCACAAACAGGTTTTCAGCTCCACACACTTCATTTCTCTCCACACAGTCTCGAAAAATGGCAGATAGGCAAATAAAACACTTGGCAGTGTAAATCACTTATCCCTCCGAACTCTGCTGGAGAGAGGCTGGGCGGTCCGCGTCAGATTTGACAGCTTGTGTTGCACACCTCCTCCAGCATGGCAGACAGCATTACAGACAGAGCTACAAACAGCCAGGGATGGAACAAGCTCAGGATGCCCACTTGTGTCAACCATCTCACCCAAACCGCAGGAGAACCATCAACCACAGTTCAGGTCATTTCTGGCATGTGACTGATCAAAACGTCTCAGCATTAGGAAAAATCTCCTTTCCCACTCCTTTTCCAACCTCTTAGACTCGCTCTCTCACACCCTCTGTATTTTCATCTCTCTCTGCGTCTCTCTTCCTCTCAATTTCTGTCTTTATTCTGTCTCAGTCCCTCTAAATGTTGGCCTTTCTGTCCATCACTCTCAGTCCCTGCTTCTCATATGGTCTCCCTCTCTCCACCTCCCATTCTGTCTGTCTCTGTCTCCCCACCTCCCACTCTGTCAGTCTTCTCTCCTCATTTTTGTCTCTTTCTTTCTCTCTCATTCAGTCTGCCTGCATCTCTCTCTCTCATTCTGTATGTCTGCATCTCTCTTTCCTTCTTATTCTGTCTGTCCGCATCTCTCCCTTGCTCTCATTGGGTCTGTCTGCATATCTCTCTCTCTCTCTCTCATTCAGTCTGTCTGCATCTCTCTCTCTCTCTCATTCAGTCTGTCTGCATCTCTCTCTCTCTCTCATTCAGTCTGTCTGCATCTCTCTCTCTCT
>JBBIGC010000002.1:21149766-21171120 GCA_037576955.1 Lepidarchus adonis
CCCCCACCCCAACCCACCCCACCCCACCCCACAATGCCATGGTTCCTGTTAATTATGTCAAACCTATAAAAAAGCACAGCACTACCATATTAGATTAATTCTAAATGAGTTCAATCTGTTTGCATTATCATTATTGGCATTGATTCCAGACTTTTGTCATTTATTCTAGGAAAGAAGAGGAACTCTTCTTAAACAAATACAAAATATTGGCCAATATTAATGTCACACATTGTATCACTAACCATTTAAGCCTCTTCCAGAGAATAGAGCCCTATTTTCTGCAGAGCAATTATTCATGTTGATGATTATGCACAGAGTGCTCTTTGGGACATTAACTTAAAATAGATTGAATTACAGCCCACCATCACTGTATTGTAATAGGGAAGCGATCAATAAAGAACCAGCTTAATTGCCAGAGTAGGTAAGAGCAAACCTCTAAGAGACTTTATTTTTGATCTGGAGTGGATCTGCTGGTCCTGTGGAAGAAGATTTCCATTTAAAAAGAAGGCCTAAGAGTTTCTGTCATCATTTGCAGTCTTTCCCATATGCATCTTAATGGGTGTCTATGGACAGTGCATTTTGTTAGACTTGATAGACATTGTTATTCCTTTTATGACGCTTTAGTTCTGAAGGCCATTAACTTACAGCAAGACTGGAGATGACTCAGATTTATCATCTTGACAAAGAGGGAGTAAAATATGGCGCAAATAAATGCACTAGGTTTTTAACATCCAGGTGAACAGGAGGAAAAGGACACTACATTTTTATGAAGTGTGATCATAGGACGGCACTTTGGTGATCGCATGCTGAAAGCAAATTAATCACCCCTTGACCTCACTGCCTCTTTTTGTTTTGTTGGACTGAGTGTTTTTTTTTCCCTGCTGGACTGCCTGTCTGTCAGGTGCACACTCCTCCACAGGCAAGGTGAGCCACAACAAAAAAGTCCACACACACACACCTGCGTGAGTGGCCTGCTAATGGAGCCCTCTGATCTCAATAGAAGTCCACTCGACAGACTTAGAGGTCTGTCAGCATCAACACTCCGTAAAGAGTATAATTTTCCAGGGAGTGGAAGAGATCCTAGATGTTTTATATCAATGTGGTGTTTCACCACAGGATAGCGAGGTACAGAAAGTCCTCGAATTATGACGGGGTTCCGTTCCTCAACGCGCATCGTAAGTCAAACTCCTTCACATACGTGTCTATGTGTGTAATTCCTAGAGGTCATTCCTCTGTCAGTCCACCAGAGGGAGACAGTCACACACCTGAGGCTCTGTTTAGCCTTTTTCTGAGCATTTTATTATAGTAACTTATACTTTCACTTTCACACAATAAAAAAACCCCACAAATCATCATAAGTCAAGTGTGTCATAGGTCGAGGACCCCCTGTATAATTCTAAATTATAGAATTATGTGTATTAGTTTCAGAATAATAAGATTTTGATTAATGCCAGTTATATAATTTAATTGTACTGCTAGTTGTACTGTTGTACTGGGTTCAGTCCCAGGGTCGGCCACAGGTGTTTTTCTGTGCAAAGTTTGCAAGCATGTTTGTGTGGATTTCCGCCAGGTGTGCTGGATTCCTCCCACTTTCCAAAAGGTTGTGGTTTAGATTGACTGGCTGCTCTAAGATTCCCATAGGTGTGAATGTGTATGTGAATGGTTGTCTGTCTACGTGTTTCCTGCTATGGGTTGGCCTCTGGTCCTGGGCATAACCTGCCTTGTGCCCATAGCCAATTGGAATTGGCTCCAGCTTTCCCATGACCCTAACTGGAAAGGTCCTAAATTAATGAATGTAACTGATTTACATTCAGTTGAACTCAAACAAATACTTAAAAAGAGACAAATAAATGTGAACAAAATGATCAAAACAATATCGATACAACTTCCAATTTTTATGATGTATGGTCCATGGGTTTAACCCTTTAAAAGGTCAGTGCTGCCCACAAGCCCAGGCTCTGTTCTGCACTCCTACATTGCAAAAAGCTTTTTTGCTTATTTACATATAGCTGTAGAAATATAACTCATTTGCCTGTGACCACTAAATGGCAGTTTTACAGTGTTTGGCTTAACTCCTCAAACCATTTAGCTTTGTTTTCTATGTTGTTATTTTATAGTATACATTATGATGTAATATATCTAGATAATCTGAGGGTTTAAACAGGAAAACAACACCAGAGGGAAATTCTGAGAGGAAGGAAGAGACAGATTTGCCCTTGAATGTGTTTAAATTCAGCAATCACATTGAAATGCTGGAAAAATGCACATTCAGATGTGGTGAAGACACTCTGACCTCTGAGTATAATTTGCTCCAGCAGGCCATCGAGCTTCTTTACCTTCCTGTAAAAGGAGAAGGATCTGGACCTGTAAACAGAGATTATTCATGAAGCTTTTTAACAAAGGGAGAAGTGTGGGAGAGTGCATTTGGGCACCATGTCAGTAAAAAGAGTGATGTGTTTGCATTGGCTGAGCCCTGGTATAGGGGTACGAAGAGAGAGGACGAGAGAGGAAGAGAGAGGGAGGCGAGTGTAGCGTCCTACATCTCTAAATCTACTTTTTGCTGGGTCAGACGTTGACTGAACCTATAAATAAACAACAGTCGGCCAAACAAGCACAACCGCCTCTGCCAACTAGCCCTCTCAGACAGCCATAATAGAGCCTCAGCATCCAGATCTTGGAAGAGATGGGGAAGGAAAGCAGAAGGAGGGAGTGAGAGAGAGAGTGTGCTGACCCTTATACCCCCTGAGACTGAGCTAAATCCCAGCACACTGAGAGGTGCGGCAGGAGGCTGAGGAGGCACTCTCGTACTCTCAAAGCACAGGACAGCAGGTCAGACAACATGGCGATGAAAGGATTTTTCAAATGCATGAGCAGCATAATGTTGGTCACTGGGAGAAAGTGCCTATATGTGTAGACAGGAAAATTATACTGCAGAACAGGAACCTCATGTTTTCACGTATTTGCAAAGGAAATGTTTGGTTAATGGTTCTTTTGGAATATTTTGTGTCCAAATTGATTATCCAATCCCAGCTTACTATAGGGATGGGTCAATCAACCTCTAGACAGTGGGAGGAAACTGGAGAACCTGGAGGAAGCCAATGCCAACACAAGGAGATCTTGCAAACTCCACACAGGGAGGCACTTGTAGCCGACCCAGAGATCAAACCCTGGACCTGTGATGCAACAACAATATTCATTACACAGCCATATTTGCTAAAGTTGTAGCATTCAATGTGTATCATGCCAAAGACATAGAATGTGTGTCCCAGTCTGTACCTTATTTCCCCAATGATAGGTCACCCCACATTATAGGCCCCCCTATTCTTTAAGCCGCATAAAATGCTCATTTATGTTTTAAATCTCTAAGAAAAGCCGCCCCATGTTATTATTTGTAGTGTTACTGAATTTACTGATCTGAAGTAGAACATCTAACTTGAGCCCTGGAGACATTTACAGCTCTATACCGGTAGTGACATTATACTATAGTTGAGCATAAACAATTAAATTACTAAAATTTGGAACTAACCGCAATGCAAGAACTACGCTGCAGAATTTAAGTTCCATGCAACGTCTGTAATATCGGAGATGAACAAGTCCTACATTAGCACCAGCAAAGAAGCCCAAGTCGCAATTGACGTTTATGGATCCGATTATGGATATGAAGCCTAATAATTTTTGCATTTCAGTGTTTCTAATTTTATATTGAAGAAATTAAATGCAGACGGATGATTGACATCACTGCGTGATGGAGCAGTGCAGAGCCATTTTCCAGCAGCAAAAAAGCTTCTTGAGAATATGACAACCAGATTGTGAGATTATACTAAGAAAAGCTAATCATATGCTAATCATATTTTTATTTTACAATAGAATCAGAAAAACTTTATTGTGCCTGAGGAATGTAATAAAATAACATACATCATATGATAAAAATACAAAAGTAAGGTATAGCTACAGGTAAAGACTAGGGTGAGATAAGAATGAAATACTGTGACAGAGACTGTGATTTTAATGAATAAAATAATATAAATAGAATAAATAATAATAATTGCACTTATATCCAGACTGGTAGTGAGTATATTGCACATTGAGGCTGGTGATGAAGCAGCAGGTAATATTGTAATATTGTAATATTGTTGTGAGAGGGAGTTATTGTGTAGATGAGTCACAGTGGGAGGAGTTAAAGAGTCTGATGGCTGTGGGGAGGAAAGATTTTCAGTGGAGCATTTCAGACTGGTCAGTCTATTGATAAAGATGCTTTTCTGCCCCAACACAACACTGTGCAGTGGGTGATCAGCATCATCGATAATAGACTGTAGTTTACTCAGCATCCTCGGATCCTAGGCTAACTGCAAACCGATGCTAGTTCCGGCAACTTGTTTATTTCTGGTTTCCAGTAGAGTGTTGTTGGGGGAGCAATGCATTATGGACTGTGTAGTGTGTGGAGTGAAGAATGGGTGGATAGTGCAGAAAAGGGGTGGAAAGAGCTTTGTTTTTAGCAGAGGGAGCATGGGTTAGCATAGCACAGTGGAAGAGCTTATAAATGGGAATAGGGAATAAAAATTATAACCAGTCACTGATCTGTCTTTGCTTTGCATTGCTTTTCAAACCTGACTGGTTGTGGCTGGGGCACAATGTGTTCATCTATATGACTGTATTTCTTCCCTGGCAGATTCTTTACAAGGTTGCTCAGGTTGGTTCAGTGATACTTGTCAACCACACTTTTTACACAATGTCACAGACTAGAGGTCTAGACTTTTTGTTGTTTAACCACTCATGCATTGTTCTGGTTTTTTGTTTTAAAGTTACAAATTTAAATGTTGTCAAAATTTTCATAAAGTACCAAAATTCTATCCCAATCTTTAGCAATATCGCTCTGACCCTTTCTGACAATTTCTAGACCACAGGTAACCTTCCAAATCAGACCAGATGTAGGCACAGCTCTTGGTTTGACTGACTGATCTATAACTATGACTATCTACTATAATTTCCATAGCTACATATATAAAAATGATGGCACCCCTTTCTGAGGTTCTAGGGAACTAAACAGTACTTTGATGGTATGACAATGGTAGTGGCAGTGCCCACAGTTTCTATCTTCTACATGTTTATCTCTGATTTATTAAGGGTTTTTTTGAGCAATGCAATAGGCAAACCATTTTTAATTCTAATCTACCATGTTAGTGAATCAGATATGTGAATTTGTGGGACATTTTAAAAGCAAAAAAAACCTTAACATGTTTCTTTTATATTGCGGGAAGGTTCTTTAAACTTTACAAAGATTCTTCACTTTCACGTGTCATTTACTAAAATGGCTCTTTAAAAAGAACCAGAAATAGTTGTTCTATAGCGTACTGCTCTTTGGAACATTAACTTAAAACAGGTTGAATGAGTTAGAGCCCACCATGATTGTATTGTAATAGGTAGATGAGCAATAAAGAAATTAACAGCCCCTAGGGAGCAGTGTAGCGGGACAGTACCTTCCTCCAGTGTACATTACTGGTACCTGGGCCATGACTTGAATCTGCAACCCTCTGACCATCAGGGCAAGTTTCTAACCATTATGTTACCACTGCCCACTGAATAGTGACCTAGAAAGACTGCATAATCTGGAAAATTCCTTTTTTAATGTCCAATTTCAAAAGTCTACAAAACCATATGAAATGATGTAACATCTAATGGCCTTCATGGAGATAAAAAAAATGTTATGGACATATTTAGAAGACTAAAAATAGTTGACTGACCTGGTTATGCAGAAAAAGGGAGCATACAAAAGGGAGCATTCACATGCAGAAGGAATTAAGCTATGGTGTTGCGACGTATTCTGGCTCTGACAGTAGAGCTGGGTCTCTCACAGAGTTTCAATATAACCATATATATTTCATGCACGACTGTCAAGGAACTTGAGTTTCTACACTCATAGAGCCATAATCACATAATATTTCACCATGACTATTTAATCTGACACCAAAACATGATATGCACAGCGGTGTGCTCCATCCAGACTGCGAATGCCCAGCAGGAAGCTGGATAAACCACATGAGACACGACTAAGTGATAACCACCCCCAGAGTTGGTTCTAAGAATCGCAGGGATCACTTTTATTCAATTGCTTTCATGTGTTAGCCCAGGTTATTGAAAGTGTCCTTGGTGTTTAGCGTTTGAGAGATGAAGCCTGCAGAGTCGCTTTCTAACTGCATAACGAGAGAAGGACGGAGGCCGTCTGCACAGATAATCTCCCATAATCAGTTCCTGAAGCTCAGTTAATACAGCCTCATGCCTCACAGCCTCCCAAACGGACACACATCTGGATATCTCATGTATGGCTTCAGTGCTTCTATCCAAATGAGAGCCTTATCTATTGAACACCTTGGCAAAGGACAGTTTTACAGACACAGGAGAAGATTTGAAATGCCTTCGATAAACAAAACAAATCCCACAAGCAGAACTTTGCCTGTGTGTGACAAATGCTTTGTGGACAGCCTGGGTTACATTAAGATATCTGAACACATTCATATTCATGAAAAACCGGATGATAAAAAGTCTCCTTTCTCCATGGACGAGGGAAGCCTCTGCATCTTTATCTACACAGAAGTTGAAATATAATATATGTGCATCACTGTGGGCTTGAGCTCCTTAACATAGCATTTGCATTTGACCTTACGATGCAAACTATAGCAGACGTTTGACTGGTTGAGACTTTTTCATTGGAAATTGTCCAAATTAGGTTGCTTTTATTATGTTACACTGCAGTATAATACAGAAGACTGAAGGGATTTCAACCCTTATTATGTTTTACTCTGAAAGACGGAATGTGCCACAGGGTGCTCTGTCATACCAAGATAACATTTAGGAGCATTATTGTGTTTATAAATTGATTTAAGCTTTTCTGGTCGGTGACTTCGACTAACTCAGTAAGGGAATTTGTGCGATGTGAATGTGGCGTAATTGCAAACAGATGCAAAACAATATGCTCACACTTACTTACTGTGATTTAATCTTGCTTCGTATATAGGCCCATTGTCTGCTCCCAACACACCTGATTCAGCTAATTAACCAAATTCAGCAAATAAAAAAGCCTTTCCTGGGTTGAAATGGGTGTGTAAATGCAGGAAAAACACTAAAACATAAAATACAGGTAGATCTCCTGGAACCTAAGTACAGCTCTGGAAAAAAAATAAGACCACTTCAGTTTTATCACTTTCACTCTTCTTGAGTAATGCACTTCCAGCATTTAACTGTAGAAACTGGTCAATATAACAAAAACAATCAGGTGTTTCAGACTGTGCATAAAGTATAGAAATCAAGATTAAAATCTGTTTTAAATAACACAAAACTAATTTCTGAACTTTTGAAAATAACAAATTTTGTTTGATCAAATCAGACTGATCGTACTGCAAGAAGGAAGTGATGTTTTTTTTTATAAATTTCCACTTAAAATTCAATATGGTTCAGGTGATCACCGAATCAGTACCTCAGTGAGTGAAATGGGTTGGAATTCCACCACAGACCCTGGAAAGAAATGCCTGCCATATTACAGAGGCTGATTTAAGAAAGAAACTTTTTTTCCCAGCGCTGTAAGTCATTTGTACTTCCAGAAGGTAAAACCCGAGTCATGTATTGTTGGCCATGTGCTTTGCCTCTTTCTCTCAAACATTACACATCAGGTCGTCGTGGGAAACAGCAGGTTGTTAGCTCATTTGAACATTTACATTTCTTCACAATTTTATTATCCTGCAATGATAAATGTCATGATGTTTGTCAAGACGATTTGCATGGTTAGTAAATTTATGGTGCACATGTATAATAAATTTATGGTGCAGGTGCACTTTTTTCTGCTTCATGAGTTCCATGGTAATGCACCAAAACATTTTTGCTGTGAGGCATGAGGCTGTATTAGCTGAGCTTCAGGAACTGATTTTCCCCTATAAGTAGCTGGGCGTTGGCTCCTATATGGACATTTCTTTAGACATGGCTAAACACAGACAAGCAGACATGAGCAACACAAAATATTACACAAAGTTACAAGAAAGACAGACACTACGTTTCATTTTGCTGACTTGTTAGTGAATCTCTGTACAGCTCCTCTTGGACATCCTGCAGTGTTTAGTCATTCCACCTCATGTTAGACCATCACTTTGATGAGCCTTAACACCGGGCCAAGCAGACAGTGCTTTGAAAGCGAGTGATTTGTTGGAGCACGGACAAATTAAGATAGACATTAGGATCAAAACCCAATTACCCTTGGAGAAAAAAGAGGCACATAGGAGCCTGGGAAGTTGTCTTTTGTCTCCTGGTGATATTGCAGCATGTGGATGTTCTTCCTGCAGATGACAGGATGCGTTTGGGACGGGGGGAGAGCGATAGACCCTGGCTCTGTCAGCTTTCACACCCATCTGCCTTACAAGACAAATAGCTTCGCCTTCCAGCCCTTTCCATCAGAGACATCATCACTTCGTCTGGGTCTGAAGTGAAGCAGAATCCCAGCATTCCAAGCAGAAAAAGAAAAACACCTTTCAAAAGAATGAAAGAGCACAAAGCCGCAGAAACGCTTTTCTTCTTGGACATCTATCAAGTGGTGGAAACATCTCCTTTTAGAGACAGTGCTGTTGTATACTGGGAGAAAAACATGTTGCACTTCAAATGGGACTCTGTTTACCCAATAGGTTCACTTGTGGGATCAAAGCAAATGGCCAACGTTGACAACATTAAACCACTAAAACACTTGCAGCGAGCACCGCAGCAATGCTATAGGGGCCGGACAGTTATGGCGCCTCACATCTTTCAGCAAGGAATTCAACTATGCGTCATTGTCGTGACAGATCTGTCTCTTTCTCACACATATCACGCTGTTTTGACAGCCTTGCTGTGTCTGAGTGCAATATATAAAGCATATGCTGCGATCGCTGTCTCCTGCTTCCCCACCTCCTCTGTCAGGCCTCCCAGGCACATGGCTACAGCTATTTCTACATGCCATCTGTTCGTTCATTTGCTATAGATGGCAAGTGCCTGACAATACTTTGCCTTTCCAAGGCTGCACCATGTTTGTTGTATTTAATTAGGATCACGCGGCGCTCAAAAATACAAGAGACGAGAGGCGTTGCAACAGCGATAATCTGCCTTTGATTAAAAGAACATGTCAGTTGATGCCATGTCATCCCAATCATGGACTGTCCTCTCCCTCTCTTTCTCGCTCTCTCTTGCTCACATCTTTTTTCCACACCTCACTCGTGATTTTTTTCTCCTTGATAATTTGATCAAACATCAAGATGAAAGACTGTGAGAAACTTAGTTGTGATTATGTGTGTGTGTGGGGGTGAATCCCTATGTGCCATACTGGCCTGATGATGTAAGAGGTGGTAAACGGCACTGGGAAGATTAATGCCCTGAAACTGTCATGGCATATGCACACTTGATGGATTGTAGCTTCCATGGAAGCATTCAGTGATGCAGTCATGAGTCATGGATAGGTGGGAAGAATGGACCAATCAAGGCATTTTATACCAGCCATATCATGAACAATAGGGGACGTGGCTGACAGTGAAATGTCTCCTTCTGCTTCAAGAATCACGTCTGATAAGTGAGGTTTGCACGGTCATTTAGAGTTTCGATTATGAAGGCTTTCTGCTGTTTGGGTCAGGGGTAATTACCTGTGAAGCAGAAGTGAAAAGCTTGCTTGTGTAGGACCTTGGTGGATAGTTTTTTAAGCTTGGGTGAAGTTAAGATTCAGTGGGCAAACAACATTTTCAGCCCTATCAGTGCACCCAAGCCAGAAGTGCCCAGTGAGATACACACATAACACTCCCGGAACATAGAAACACACACACACACACTCTCAGATTGGGATGGACATGTTAAGAGAAAATAAACACCACAGCAGAACCAACAGACTGAAACACCCAAACAAATCCAACCGAAAGATTCTCCTGATACAGTGTTTTCACGCTCACTGCTGTGATTGCTGCTGGTTTGAGAGCACGTTGAAGGCCTGACAAGACTGGAGGATTGGAGCAGTAGAGATGTCAAAAGTCATTTTAATGGGTGTAGGCAAGTGCTGTCCAATCCTGCTCCTGCAGTGTTCATCCCCAGCACATACAAACCTAGTCCAACTATCAGCTCATTAACAACCCCTTCCTTATATGTGTTAAAACAGCCTGAAACCACGAGAGAACATCACTCATGTAGGCCACTGCAGCTCAGAAAATCCAGCATAGCATCATTAGTGTTTAATAAATGGGGCTTTATGTCAACCTGAAATCCTGAAAAGAGCTTGTCTCTGGTCATCAGCTACACAATCATGCATAATTTCTTCGATAATTCTTGGTTATGCATGCCCATCCCTTGCTGTTGCATTAGTCCTGTAAGGAGGGGATGACACGGGTTTCACTTAGGGGTGTGATGACATGAGTTATTTTGAGGGGGCAGCAAATTTACACTGTTATACAAGCTGTACATGGTATCAAAGTGTCATATCCTCAGTGTTGTCCCATTAAAAGATATTGTAATGGAGCTGAGGCTTAGTGGGGTGTGCTGGTGCCGCACGGCCCCCTGGGGAATGTGTTTTGTGTGTTCTGGGACTGCTTTGGGGCGGTTATTTGTGTTTGCAGTGGGTTGTTTGTTTATGTATGTGTTATGGGATTATTTTGCGTATTTTGTGTGGGTTTTGGGGTAAATGGCTGATCCACCGTCACTGGGATGACATTAAGCCTTGGTGTCAGCCTCTATCTTTTCCCTCTACAATGATCCAAGCCAGGAAATCATCACAATATAATACATATTTACACAAATGTGAGGAGTGTAGTCACTTTCGTGAGATACTGTACCAACAAGCAGGTGAATAATAATATTACAAATATTACAATAAGGTTACTCTTAATGCTGCAAACAGCTCAATTGAATTGGACATCTAATATTTCTTAATAATGACCATTGAAAAAAAGATTTTTAATGACTTTAATCACATTTTATCACACTAATTCACATTTTATCTTTTATGTGGAGAGTACAGTATTTTTGGGAACTGGTAGCAGGTCAAGTTTTTGGAAAAAGAAGTGGAGATAAATTAGCAGAGAAAGAGGAAAGCTAGCTTTGTGTGTGATAAATTCCCAAATGAGTACTGCTTTCATGAGCAGCAGCTTTCCCATCCCAATAATGGAAATTTTACACTAGTATTGTGTAAACACCTTTAGGTCTTTAGCTGTGACCATTTAACAAGGCTAAAGAGGGTTAGCTATCTTCTTAGCTATGGCAATAAGCAGCTCTTCAGGCAGATGTATTTAACTAGGAGTTTAGTGAGACTCCTAGTTAAACACATCTGCCTGAAGAGCTGCTTATTGTTTTCTCCCTACTGGCTTATTACGGTGCCACTGTGTGGTTTGTTGTAGGCATTATGGTGCTCTGTGCACAAGCTGCTTTAGAAGGAAGTCACATATGTTTATCATTAAAAATTATTGAAATTTTTTTTTGTTTTTTTAATAATTTTGGCAAGTATGTGTATATTAAGCAGAATATTTCATAGTGCGTCATTACCAAAAAATAACCCCCTTCCTGTAATGGCTAGCAGATTACACATTAACCCTGACATATACACATTTAGTAAAAATGTGCAGCTATCTCAGAAGCCCTTCCTGATAGAGCGTTTCATTCAGAAATATGCTACAGAAGGCAAGAAAATGCAATTGTGTTCTGGCTCACATCTTCTTTAAAGAAACATAGAGAAGCTATTTCGGTAAAGTAAATATAAGTTGAGGTATTTGTGTCACTTTGCTGTACTGTTAAATGTATTCAAGCAACAATCAAATGCATATCTTTATATAGTTCTTGATTTTAGTATGCAGAGCTAAAATGACTTTGACCATTTAATTTTATGGTCATTTTTAATGACCGGTAATGTTCTTTTCACTCTGATTTACAAAAAACAATTTCTTTTTTCTATGGCATGCTCCTTTATTTATATCAAAGCATGTAACTTTTACATTCTACCCACAGATATGAGTATGCACTGTCACAATTGTATCCTCCCAAAGTAATTTTAAATAAAGTAAACAATTTTTTTTCTGTTTTTCTGGATTTTTAAATGAGATGATGATAAATTACACCATGCTTTTGTTCCTGCTTTGTTTAGGGGTTAGTTCTGTAAGACAGGATACGTTGAGAATATGGCAGTTTTCCATAATGCGAGCATGCTGGAATTAATTTGTTATGGCCAGGTGTGGGTTGAGAAAAAGCTGACCGTTGCATCAATGTAGCTGAGTATAGGGAGGTGAGGTTGAAGCAGCAGAGAAGCACTGCAGACCCAGGCCTACAGTGATTTACAGCGCTGCATACTGCTTCTCCACAGTCGGCGTTTAGCCTCTGTATTTTATTGCCTCTATCTTGCTGCCTCCACACCTTCCTCCCTCTCTCTCTACTTCTCTCCCTTCCTCCTACTCTCCATCCCTCCTTCCTTTGTCATCACCTCTCATCATGGCTGTTCGCTCTTTGCCTTCTCATTATTTCTCCTGTCATAGCCCTTTTCACATGATTCCTGCACTTTATATACCTTGGCCATTCTTTTACAGCTGTGTTAAAGCCCAGTGCAGGAGACAGGATGTGTGTTATAGCTGTACACTTGGGTAGCAAGGCTTTAAGGTAAGGATTCCTTCACTGAGTCCTATTCAGCCCTGAGTGACTCACTTTTCACTCATCTCTTTCACCCAGGCCAGCTGAAAAATAAATGCACCATTAACCCTAGACCTCAACCTAATGAAAGGATATGCCGGACCTAGCCATTTAAAATACAGACTTGCAGTCATACTATACAAGGTACTAAGATGTAAAACAGACCACAAAAGAAATGTACCCTGCTGTCAAACTGTGGAAACAAGCCCATTTGTAAACTATGGTCCACAATGATGAGGCACTCCTGCTAAATCATTGTCCCATTGGCTGGAAGCAGCAAAGTTCAAGCACATTTCTAATGTTCTTGGGGCAAACAAAGCTGAGAGATGGAATTCTTCAGCTGCAACAAAGCTTCCTGGCACTAAAATGCTTTTTTTTACTCAGTGAGAATCTTTACATCAAGTCATATCTTCATTCTGACCAGGGTAGATGCCTTGTTCAGCGAGCAGTGACAGAATAGAGTGGGATGGCAGTGATCTTGGGACTTGCAGATGTCTGACTTAGACTCTGTTTCTTGGTGCAATGAGAGAAATGAATCAACTAGTCGGCTTATTATTTGTATTGGGCCTTTTTACCACGGCACCACCATCTCTTCACTGAAATCACAGCTCACAGCCCAGTTTTTGCGATGTCACAATTATCATTATATCAGAAACACGCTGCCCTACAACAGGCGCTACTATAAAAGTTACAAACAATACAACTACAAGACTAGTTACATTGTTATTACAACTATTTAATTCTCATAGTTTCAAGGTCAATTTGAAACCTTTGTCTAGTATAGCAAAAAAAAAAATCTTAAATATATTTAGCATCACAATGCTCTCTGGACTATCAGTCTTCAAATTTCTCAGCATCTGTCTGCACTTTACTGTATAGGAAATATTACACTTACGTTAATGCTTCTCCGCACTCCGTCACTTTACCTGCACCCTTTCACAACCCACCTACAGTTTTGTGTTAAGTATTCTTCTCATTTTGCACTGCTTTTTATTATTATTTTCCTTATTTTATTGTATATATTCCCCCCCCATACTCCTCCTCTCTCTTCCCACCTCCCCTGTGTGTGTATATTGTATTTAGTTTGCAATAAGGCATTCAAGTAAGAATTTCATTGCACATGAATGCCTTATTGCAGACACGCATGACCATAAATTCAAGACTTTGCAATAATAATGATGGAACTGACCAAGAACAACCAGTACTGCTATGTGAAAAATTACTACAAAAATAATAAATACAATTACCTTTATTCAATATAACTGTGAAATAAAATCTACTAATATTTGAGGCTGACATAAAAAAATCTTATTGTGACTTATTCTCAATCACAAAACTGATAAATATTGTTCTTTTTCCCAATCTGGTATGTTTGATGATCTTAGAGTCTCATGGTGTAAACATGGCCGTATTTCCACAATGCTAAGCCATGGCGTAAACATGAGTTTTACAAATCTGTGTATTGGGTGCAGCTTGAGTAAATGGGACGGCCTATGTAAAAACATGAAAATGCATTCACTAAATGTATAATTCAGTGCACAAAAAGATAACATCCCCAAATGTAAAATCTCCATTTAACAGAAATTAAAAAAACAAAAGTTTATTGTTGGCTGGGAAAAGATGAGTTTTAAATTTTCATTTGAACGACTGGAGGGTGGGGGTACTGCAATACAGCAATGTCCGTCATGTGTCTATATGTAAATTCTTCTGTATAAAATTAATAAGTGAAATGCAAACATCATTAGGCTTTCTTTAAATCCTACAAAATCATATGCATAAACATCACTGTTGTCACTGAACAACTCGAAGTCGTACACATGTTCACCAATAGTATTGCCCTCGAAAATTGCAGCTGTTGCTTCGCAAAAGCAATGACCTGGAGCTTAAATTCTGCAGAGTAGTTCTTGCGTTGCTGCATAAACTCGGTAAGTTCAAAATTATACCAATTTAATTGTTTGCACTGAACTACGGTATAATATCACTACCGGTGTAGAGCTGCAAAGGGCATCACTGAGGAACCCTTGAGCAAGGTACCGTCCCCACTTCACTGCTCCCCGGGTGCTGTTGAAAGCTGCCTGCTGCTCCAGTGGCGTGTTCACAATGACAAATAATCACTTTCACTTCACCTTCACTTCACTTCAAAGGCCTTCAAGTGTCAAGTTAAATGTTTTTACTTTTAAATCGATAAATTCAGTAATGCCAAGTGATATTAACATGAAAATCTTGGAGATTCAAAACATAAATGAGCATTTTCTGCGGCTTACACAATGGGGCGGCCTATAATGTGGAGCAGCCTATCGTTGGGGAAACCCGGTAAACAGCATGTGAATTATTGAAACAGCTTTAATGAGAGTGCACGTTGTAGCTATAATTTTCTCAGTGGTGTCTGAAAGCAGAGCCGACTTTCTCACATTTCTGCAGAGACCCATCAATTTACAGCAAATGAGAAAGAACAATGGCTGCCCAGGTTATCAGAGATAAATCTTCCATGCGTGAGGCAGCTGTCTTTTCATTTATTGCGCAGGGTTATCTGCTCATCTGGAATACAGTGTTTTTTGTTTTGTAGAGGACAGATCAGCCCATATAATCTATGGCTTTGTTATTTGCTGCATTTTAATGAGTTGGCCCATTGCCTGCATGATAATTAGCACATAGTAGCCCTTCAGCAAAGAGACTAATGTCCCTCGCAGTGGCTGACACATGCTGGAATGCCACTAAAGACAGGTTTGTTGTGGGATCTCACAAAGTTCCTGTGCTTATGCCAGTTTCTCCTTCTGTGGGGAAAAACGTATCTTAAGTGCAACCTTATGGAAGTGAAAATCCTGTTGCAAATGTTCATGTTATTGCACCTTTGCTAGAGGGAATGTGCTCCTGAGAGAGAATTTCATTCCGCTGAGTGCTCTGTTTTCTAACAACGTAGAGAAGAGACACACCAAGAAGTCTGCTGATTTGAAACATGGAGCCAGATCCTTAAGCCAAAGTGAAAGGTTTACAGCAAAATTCTTACAGGCTCATAAGACTCCCAGAAACATAGGGGAATGCTAACAGTGTGCACAAGCCAAGCATAAATATGGTTCCTAATTGAAGACCCAGAACTCTCAGCAGTCCCTGTGTTTGACTGGTCCAGTTGTTTTCTTCCCAAGTGGCACTGCTCAACCCTCTGACAGCAAAACTATCACAAAATGAGGATATACAGGAGAGCGCAAATGAATTGCACATATACAAGCGTCAAACAGACAAACAGAAACCCTTTTAATGAGCATGGCACCGCGTAGGCAGAGGGACAGTGCATGGGTAAAGACGGATGGTTTTCGCTGAGGAAATAGCTATTGCAGGAGCTACTAATCTTGCATTGTGTTGAAGGAAACATGAAGAGGGCATGTCCCAAAGAAATTAGCATCAGCAACCTGAGTGCAATTACTCTCAGCAGCACTTTCTGCAAAATAAACTCCATTGGTTGGAAGTTACAGAACTATGTCAGCCCAAAAACCCTAATGGTGCTAATAAAGCACGAAAGCTAGTAAGCACCAGTTGGCATTATGCAAATACGTTTATGCTAACAGGTCTGCTCAAGCTTTCATTAATAGTCCTCATTAGTATTTGTGGGTGAAGTTTGCTCTAAGGCTCTTTTGCACCTGCTGTTCAGAAATTTCCAGTCTGCACTGCACATAAACCAGCATAAGAAATGTCAGGAGCTAAACAGATACGTGCTGGTGTGTTTTAGAAGATGCCGACTTTATGCTTTTTCATATTTGGTGATATTCTTTCAGTAAAAGTATCGATTCCAGACAGAGACTACTCAGCCCTTGCTCTTAATATCATCTGAGACACAGCACAGAACCTGAGGTGGAAAGCACAGTAAGATGGATTTTCCATTAAAACGTCAAAATATTATGGAGAGTAAATATCACTGAACAATAGCGAGAACGGAATGTTGCGCAGTGTCGATGAAGGATGAATCCAAGGCCCATGACAGTCACGAAACTGGAAAAATGATTTGGCTTCCCAGTGAGCTAAAGCAGCCCTAATGATTACATACTATCCCTGCACCTTGACGAGGCCTGTAACTAGCCATGTGATGAACAAGCCAAGAGAAAGTGACTTTCCAACAGCACTTAAGAACAGTTCTTTTATGGAGTTGATTAAATGGAATGATCAAAGGTGAGGAGACATACTGAAACCAGATGGCAGTGGCAAGGGGTGGCAAGACAGGTGCAAATGAGGCTGCATAAACCTTTAAAGCTGAAGAGCAAATTTCAGTCCGGTATCTAGAGTGGGGAAAGACCACAGACTGCACAAGCAGTATATTTCATTTATGCACTGCACTTACAGTAATAAGAACATTAAATGATATGGAATGATCAGAATTGCTTTTTAAATTAAAATATACACACAATCCATAGTTTTTTATGAGACTTATTTATTCATTTACTTATTTGTTAATGTATTTACATATTTAAAACGGCATAAAAACTGTTGCTTTTGACAATGGCCGTAATTTTAAGGATTGCAAATGTAATATTTGCAAAACAGTATTCTTTTACCACAGAAATACATTTATTTTTACATTTATTTATTTATTTAAAATATATTCAAGGTCCATGGCATTTACTTCCCACTGATACTGGCACTTATAATAATATGTTCCAGAGTTATTTGTGTAACAAACACTAATTTGTTGGATATCTGCAATACTGGGCTAAAGAGTAAGGCAGCCTTATGATATGAAGACCTAAACTTTGAATTCCCTTTCTGATTACCTCCTGATGTTATTGGTTCAGTGGTGCTTGAAAAAACTGAAAGTAATTTGTCATTGTGAATACACTCAGTCACACACAATGTGGACCACATCAAAATGTAAGCTCTGCAATTAACCCATGTGAAGCAGTGGGCAGGTATCAATGTCTGGGACTTGAACCTGTGACTTTCAGATCACAAGGGCAAGGGCTGTGAACCTTTATTTTCTATATTTTTTTATGAAGGTGACCTAAACCATTATCTGGTTAGCCACTGCCAGAACCAGAAGCAGAAACAGCACCAGGATCAGGCTAAAGTACCTTTGAGCAAGACACCTAACCCCCAACTGTTCACACAGTATGTCAATCTGGATTAGGGTGTCTGACAAATACTGTTAATGTAAATTATTTTCAAATATGTTCTAATAATAGACACAAAAATTATTATATTTGGACATGTATATATAGTTATAAAATCCAATAACTGGATGTGTGAACCTATGCTTTCAATATGTGGTGAGACCCCTGTGTGCAAAAATAACTGCATCTAAATATTTGGAGCTACTAAATCAGGACTAAATCAAGTTAGTTGATCAGGTTTGAGGTCAGAACATTGAAATGGCCATTCCACTTTATTCTTCTTTAACCATTAATTGGTAGAACGACTTATGTATTAGGGATCACTGTCTTGCTGCATGACCCACTATCTCCTAAGATTCACACCTGATTGTCATCCCATTGATTAATATCATTAAACTCTGATTTCACCTTCAAATTATATAATAAACCTATAATAAATTATTTTTGCCACATACAGATATGTATGTTATTGGGTTTTTTTTTCAGTAAAAGCAAAACCAAATATACATTTTTATGAATACAAACTTTTGTTTTAACGTCACATTCATATAGAAATATGAAAAATATTTAAGCGTTCACATACTTTTAAGCACCATTGTAAATTTAAAATATATCTATAATATAAAATCTATTCTTTTTCTGGTATTTAATCCAGATAATAAACTAAGAATATTTTTACCTAAAGAATCTTTCCACCAAATAATTTACTGGATGTCTGCCACTGCAGAGAGCCGAACCTCTCCTCCCATACACTGCTCTTTCTCAGACGAGCAAACTAATGCAGCAACCATCCACTCCCACAAATAATCAAGTCAGTCTCCTTATTTATTCATTAGTTCAGTCTCAGATAAGCCCTGAGGCAGACGTCATGGGACAAACAGAGAGCAGGGACAGTTAGGAGAGTTCTTGGTCTGCAGCACTACAGTCATTTGCATAAAAAATCACAACCTGCAAACTTTTACTCTGCAGCACCCCTGCAGGCCCCAGAGGTGAACAGCAAAGAACTACTTAGTAGTCTAGAGGCGAATGCTAGAGCTGGAATTCGGATTTAGATCCCAGCTACCATCAATGCCAAGGCTTTTTAAAGAACGTGGTGAGAAGTAAGTACCTCAGGAAGGTGAAGGAGAGTCAAAGTCAGACGACCTCTGTCTAAATGATGAACCATGTTTGGGGCATAGCATCGATTCACATGCTTGTACTTCACACAGAGCAAGATGATTACTTCTTAAATAAATCATGTGCATCTTATGAAAGTGCAAGTGATGTGACATTGATCTGCAGAGATTGGCAGAATCATTAGAACTGCTGGCTGAATACTAAATAAACAGTATTTGTAAATGTTTTCAGTAACATTTTTAGTAACAATGTGAAGTAACACATTCAGAATACAATACTAATACATTCCTAATGTATCTTCATTAAACCCACAGGAAACTGTGGCACTGATGTGAAGATTTCTTCATTTAAATTGTTACTCACTGTTGTTGGTTGGCAGTTTCCTTCATACAATGCTTCTGTTGTTAGAAAAATATCTCTACATTAGAATAAAGGTCTAAATGAGACACTTTTTGCTAAGCTGTATCTGTAATGTGCGGGTGCAAGGGAGAACGTAAACAGAGGTATGTGCTAATGCCACGCCATGCCCAGGCCTAAAGAAGAACCAGTCGACGCTGACTGCAAGCGTACCCTCACGCTGCTCTGGTCACCAGCTCCAGGCACATCATGGCTTATGACCCAAGAGAGTCCTACAGCAAAACAGACACCTGAACGCCAGAGTGGTTCCCTACTGGAAACCCCAGCTGGATGTGGACAGCAGTCTACGTGAAAACACAAGGACCATACCGGATTGGGTAAGACGCACGCATTCTTGCCTGAGTAGAACAGACTGGAAGGAGCCTGAGATGCAGCCGCGGGCAACCAGGAGATACAAAGCCGCTGAGCCAGCTGGCGCACATCAGTTTGATTGCTCCGCAGCTCACCGCTCTTCCACCTGCAGCATAGCGTCACCACCCGAGGGGAGGAGTGCCAGCCTATCAACCAGTGAAGGGAAGCCCATCCTACCCATACTGGTATTCAATGGTGCTGCCCTTTATAGTATCCTATATTTTGTTTGCGTGGGTCATTGAATCTTCTTGAATCATAATCAAAATCAGAAATGAGTTTACTGCCAAGGTTGTCACTACAAGAAATGTTGTTTTGTGTGATGGCGCTCCATACAAACAACACTAAAATACAATAAGTGACAATAAGCTAAAAAAAAATAAACATTGTAAAAGTTGTACAATATACAGTATTGTAATTCATATAAAAGAGGTAGGGCATATACTAAGCTTTGAAACCATGAAAACCTTAAAACAATTTTGACATAATTTTCGCTTTAGCTGTTACTTCATAACAGCAACATGATGAAAAAGTAAATATTTTACAATTATCTGCCAGCAGTGCAGAAAAATGATTCAAAATATTTCCTAATGAAATTTATGTTGTCTAGACTTCAGCATGTAATTATGTTATTAACCCAGTGCACAGTGTTGAACAGAGAAGCAATTTTAGTCATGAACTATCTATCATAAAGTATTTACTGAATGCTGATATAGTGGGGCAAAAAAGTATTTAATCAGCAACCAATTGTGCAAGTTCTCCTGCTTAAAAAGATGAGACAGGTCTGTAATTTTCATCATAGCTTTACCTCAACTATGAGAGATGAAATGAGAAAAACAATCCAGAATATCACATGCTCTGATTTTTAAAGAATTTATTCACAAATTATGGGGGAAAAAAAGTATTTGGTCACCTGCAAACAAGCAAGATTTCTGGCTCTCACAGACCTGTAACTTCTTCTTTAAGAAGCTCTTCTATTCTCCACTCGTCAACTGTATTAGTGGCACAATGCAAAGGGACCAGGACGACTGATCTGTGTAAATGAAAGAATGAATGGGGCCATGTATCCTGAGAAACCTCCTTCCATCAGCAAGGGCATTGAAGATGAAACGTGACTGGGTCTTTCAGAATGACAATGATCCCAAACACACCGCCCGGGTAACGAAGGAGTGGCTTTGTAAGAAGCGTTTCAAGGTCCTGGAGTGGCCTAGCCAGTCTCCAGATCTCAACCCCATAGAAAATCTTTGGAGGGAGTTAAAAGTCAGTGTTTCCCTTTGTCAACGCCAAAACATCACTGCTCTAGAGGAGATCTGCATGGAGGAATGGCCCAAAATACCAGCAACAGTGTGTGAAAACCTTGCGAAGACTTACAGAAAACATTTGACCTCTGTCATTGCCAACAAAGAGTATATAACAATGTATTGAGATGACCTTTGGTTATTGACCAAATACTTATTTTCCAACACAATTTGCAAATAAATTCTTTAAAAATCAGACAATGTGATTTTCTGGAATTGTTTCGTCATTTTGTCTCTCATAGTTGAGGTAAAGCTATGATGAAAATTATGGGTCTCTCACATCTTTTTAAGTGGGAGAACTTGCACAATTGTTCGCTCATTAAATAGTTTTTTGCCCAATTGTATGTATGTATGAGAGAGAGAGAGAGAGAGAGAGAGAGAGAGAGAGAGAGAGAGAGAGAGAGAGAGAGAGAGAGAGAGAG